>CM065700.1:19501593-19506593 GCA_017654935.2 Phymorhynchus buccinoides | reverse complement strand
AATTTACTTCTTTGATTCTCTTTTCCTTTCCTCTTTCTCTGTTTCCACTGCTTAGAAAAAACCCAATACATTCTTGTCTTACACCTTCACACATCCTCTTCTTCCTCTTTTCCCTCCCCCCCCCCCCCATCTCTTTTCCCTCAAACTCCTCTTTCTCATTACACCCCCCCCCCCCCCCCCCCCCCCCCCCCCCTACTCCTCTTTTTCTCCTTTACATCCATCGCTGGCTATGATATCATGACTTCACTGATGGGTCAGGTAAGTCGTCGTACTCTTCACCTTATTCTCTTTTATCCCCCCCCCCCCCCCCCCCCCGTCACAACTCACCTCCCACCCCCATCCCCATCCCCCACCTCACAGTCACAGGTTTAGTTTTTAAGGACAATCACGCCCCTGCCATGGAAACCCACTCAAGCAGAACCCCCCCCCCCCCCCCCTCCCCACCACACCCTTCCCTTTCAGTATTTTGTACCTAATCCCCCCACCCCAACATCCCCCATCTTCTTCCATTTCCCACGAAGTCGAAGGGGCAGCCAACGAGCTGCCAGCTCTATTATATGAGCTCTTTAGGTGGAGGTATGAACCTTAGCTCTTAACACCCGGCCCCGTAGTCATGAGTGCGAAGTAGACAGTCAACACGGGAATAGACTAAGCTCCCAAACCGATTGGGCTGTTTAGCCTCATTTACATGCGACTCCCCGTTTTGAATGTCTACGATGCACTCATGACGACAGGACCATGTCATCTCACTCTCTCTGTCTCTCCGTCTCTCTTGCGAGCGAGCTAACGAGCAGCAAAAATAGATTATGCCTTCTAGGGAATTATGTAGATTAAACACACACACACACACACACCCCACCCGCCTCCTTCGTTTCTCGGTTCTTTTCCCTCAATCCCCCCCCCCCCCCCCCTCCCCCCCCCCCCCCCCCCCCCCCCCCCCCCCCCCCCCCCCCCCCCCCCCCCCAGTCTTACCTTTCTTGGTTTAGACAAGTTTTTATTCAGTTCAACTCCATTTACCTTTCTTGGCGAGCACATTAAGCAGTATGTTTTAAAAGCTACATTTTGAGCTGATTGTGTTTTCTCAATAATTATTGTCAATTACTAATTGAATCGATTTTTCAATATTTAGTCCAAGAGACGAAACAGCCAGTTTATCGGAGTTTCCCGCTCGTGACGTCACTGTCATGCGAGTATCAGTGTTCGTTTGTCCATATCATGGATCCTAGATGTAGTGTCCATGCAGTTATACACTGAAAGGGAAATTCTGTTAGCTGTTCCGTTAAACCTCCTCCAGTATTATGCTATTATCGAATGCCTAGGCCTATTAAAAGGATGAAAGTTGACGTTATATATAGAAAACGATAGAGGTTTAAGTGCTCAATCTACAGAAAGAAAGGCAACACTGAAAAAACAAACAAACAAAAAACAGAGAGAACTGAGAAAATGAAAAGATGGGTGTGTGTTAATCTACATGACTGCCTGCTTTCTATTTTTGTCAAGGGGGTGATAAGCCAAGAGTTTCATCCGGTAAAGCCACCGGAAGAGCTGACTGCCACCCAACACCGACAAGAGAAAAGAAGCGAGTGATAGGAGTAGTACTAGCAGAGAGAGGACCACAGTCAGAGGACCCAAAAGACAAATGGCCCCGACCCCCTTGGTCCCTCTTTGTGCCGAGGTGTCGTCTGCTAACCCCCTCAGCTTTTGTTGGCCGATAGGGGGCTGGGGGGGGGGGGGGGCTGTTGAACTGAATCTGAAAGGGAGAAAATAGGGGAGGTCAACGCGAGAATAATAGGAGTTGACGGCGCTTTTTTAACTATGGGGCATAACAACAACACACACAGCAGAAGGCTTGAATGGGAGTAGTAGTGTGGGAGGTAAACAGCAGGAGTTGTTAAATTTTAAGATGGGGGGCGGGGTGGGTGGGGAGGGAGGAGTCCCGTGGAGTAGGGGTGGTAGATGGGGGGTGTCTGGAGGGGGGGGGGGGGGGGCAGCCATTATCCTCCCACGGTGCTAATGGTCACGCCATCCTGTGTCTGATCCTACCAGAGTTGTACACGGCTCCGGTACGAGCCATGATGGTTGGCCATGATGCTGATGCTGCTGATGGAGGTGGTATGTTTTCTTCTTCTGCATTCCCAGGCCATAAGGCCACAATGGGTAGTACGTATGCGTCCGTTTTCCAGTTCTCGCTGGTCTCCTTTCTGCCTGCATTCAGCCGACGCATTCCGATTTCGGAGGAGCTCACAGCAGAAAACTATATGGGAAGATTTTTATTTAAAAAGGCAGGAGGAGAATGGGCCAAAAAGTCAGAAAGATATAATAGATGACTCAAAGCAAGGACAAGGCAGAGTCAAAGAGAGAGAGAGACAGATTAGAGGAAGTTACAAGCACATAACTTCCAGAAGGCGGGGAACTATTTGTACGGAAGACACCCCCGGTATCCCCCAACGGTATAATGAACAGGGGGGAGAAGGAGGAAAAAACACAAAGATGCTGTTTCTGCTGCTACCAAACAGGGTAATATTATAGCCCTTTTTTGCTGCTTCTGCCACTCACGATGACATCACGACGACGATGACGACAGCGACGTCGACGAAGGTGATGACGATTATTACGATCGCATTTGTTGCCTGGAATAATCCAGCGCTAATGGACTGTCAATGGACAGCCTATGCTTAGTGCTTAGGCGGTGGTGCCGAAAATAACGTTGGTGGAGGGAGTTAATTACGGAGTTTTTTCCCCGTGTGTATTTCCAGCCTATGCTTAGGTTGTGAATGACTCGGACCATCAGATTAGGAGGAATTGATTGCTCTGGCTCTATGGGCTGCAGCCTTGAGGATTAGTGTGGGACTGTGGAAACCCTCTCCCTGTAAACACATTCCATTTGTGTATTTTTGTTCCCCCCCCCCCCCCCCACCCCCCTTTCAAATTCAAATTCTATATTACAGTTTTGTGATAGTTATCTATTATTTTGTTGTTGTTACTGTTGTTGTTTGTTCGTGCTGTGTATATTCATTCCCTTGTTATTTCTCTTAATGTTCCCTTTTTGCTTGTAATTTCATTGTTATGTTCTGTTCCAGTGTCTTATTATTTTTGGCAGCCAATATTGTGTAACACATCTGTGTTTGAGCGCCTTGTATTTTTAAGCTCTAAGCTTGTTGTGCTCATTTGCATTGTTTATGTTGCTGCTATATTGATTTTCAATAAAATTCGTTTAAACCAAAATACATTCCAGTCCAGCTCTCGGGAATAGTAGTTGCCTCTTCTGCTATGCACTGTAGTGGGACACAACTGGACAAAGATGCAGATCAACACCCCCTCCTCCATTTCTCGGCCACAGTACGCTGATTCCCCTCATTCTAGCTCCTTTCAATTTTTCCACAGAGAGCTATTTGTTTCAAGTTATTTCTTTTAACAGAGGCAAATATTCTTATCATTGATTTTGGCTATGGATAGGAAAAGACCTTACAAGTGGCATGCCACCATAAAACAATGTAAGCCTAATGGATAAAACACTTTAAATTGGTTTATGCTGGTGGCAAGTGTTAACAAAAGGCACGAACTGAAAGGAGCTGAGAAAAGCTACTGTGCGCGGCTCTTTCCGGTGGTTTTTGTTTGTGGCACAAGCCACAAACCTATAACTCACTTTGTCGGTCAGTCGGTCGGTCCAAAATTGTCGCACATATTGTAAAAGAGAAAGAAAAGTACAGACAGAAAACAAATACTTGGGCATAAAGTAACATTTCAGTTGTCATATCTACAGTCCTTAGGTATGGAAAGAATTGTATGCTGAACAGAGCACATGAATCTTCATTTTAAAGCGTACAAAATAATAAACATACGTAATACAGACACTGCAACAGACACGACGAGTATGCGGTGCTTCTTTCGATGAGCATAAGTAGGATAAATAGTTTTAAATGTTTTCCAAAAGATATAAAAAGTTACGAAATGGTGCAGAGATACCATTCTGGTTTACAGATTAAAATTATTGAAAAGCCAGGGGAGCCGACTCAGTGTATGTAATGATTGGAGCGGTAAAAATAGACCGCTGGGCTGCAGTCTTGTGGAGTGAAAGTGTTTGATCAAAAATTGTGTGTGTGAAGAGCATAATGTAAATGCGCTCGGCGACGCCCTTGTTTGTAGTTCAAATAGTCGCGTGCCACAAACGATTGCGAATCCGCGCTTGTTTCAGTCTTGCCTTTCTTACTGCCTTTCTTAAACCTCTATTATTTTCTATATTTCACGTTAATTGTCATCCATTTACACAATTAAACATAATGCATCCAATAATGCTCCCTGTGCAGTCCCGCCTTCAGTACAAGCTGGCTGTCCTATCCTTCCGTCACTTTGAACAGACCCTTCCGCCTTACCTCTTCAGTGTTCTTCACACCTACACTCCTTCCCGCTCACTCAGGTCCTCAAACATAAAACTTCTGAAAGTTCCAAAAACAAATCTTAAATCGTTTGGTGACCGCATTTTCAGTTTCAGTGCCCTTGTTGCTTGGAATTCCCTCCCAGTCGATCTCCGCCATGAACCAACTATCTCTACTTTCAAAGCTAAGCTCACGACTCACTATTTTCAAAGCTCATTCGGTTTGTAATTTTTTCCTTTCTTGATCTTGTACCTGGGTGAATGATTGGGTAATAATGTCTTGTGTGACTGCGGGTGTATCGGTGAATGGAAGCGCATTGAGTGTAAAATAATTATGGAAAGGCGCTATAGAAATGCTATCAACTACTATTATTACTAACAGTCGAAGATAAAAGGCAAGAAGGAAAGAAAGCAATGAACCCACTGTGACAGGGGGTGGGGGGGGGGGGGGGGGGGGGGGGGGGGGGGGGGGGGGGGGGGGGGGGGGGGGGGGGGGGGGGGGGGGGGGGGGGGGGGGGGGGGGGGGGGGGGGGGGGGGGGGGGGGGGGGGGGGGGGGGGGGGGGGGGGGGGGGTGGGGGGGTGGGGGAGGAGGGTGGGGGGGGGGGGGTGTGTGCTGATCTGCAT
>CM065700.1:19474093-19491593 GCA_017654935.2 Phymorhynchus buccinoides | reverse complement strand
TTTTTCTTCTTCAGATTCGTGTACGGGAGACTACAAAAGATACTAGTTGGATTTCATCAGATTTATTTAGACCGGAGCAGTCGAAAAGAGCGCACCGCTAATAAGCGCGCGCCTAAAAGAGCGCATTTTGCATGCTAATAAGAGCGCGTGTTCATGCCAAAAAGAGCGCACGTGAATGTGTGGTTTTTGTGCTAATAAGCGCGCATAGGTGAAATCGTTCTCACCAGACATTTACCATTTGCACTCTTCTGTTTGCTAAACAGTCTTCTTGCTGTTTTGGAGAAAGAAACTTTCGATATGTCCACGATTCAACACATCACCACGTTAGGGATAGGGTTAGGGATAGGGTTAGGATAGAGTTAGGGATAGGGTTAGGGATTCACATCACATTTTACAACGCGCTCTTTTTGACATCCTCGATCTTTCTTAGGTTCCAAAGATGCGCGCTTATTGGACAAAACATTGCGCTCTTTCTAGCTTCATTTTTTGGACGCGCGCTTTTAGAGAGTAGGTAAAACGCGCGCTTATGGGATGCACCCATTTAGACAGTAGAATTCCACGAAAATCAAGACTCGCAGACATCGCCGCAATCGTATTGGGATCAAACCGTATGCAGTGTGGCTGGGCCCATAACACGTAGATCAACGGCCACAATAAACCTAATTATTGCCAACAGGGAGCTTCGTTTGAATGGTTCTAGCTTGCTACTAACTATCCACGCACAACTTTCTTCTCTTTTTTTTTTTTTTTTACAAGGAGGGATAACGATCGTGGTTCACGACTACCAACAACTTTTTTGTCATTCCGGAACATTTTTGTTATAACAGACTATGTTATAATAGGAGGAGGAGGAGGAGGAGGAGGAGGAGGAGGAGGAGGAGGAGGAGGAGGAGGAGAAGGAGAAGGAGAAGGAGAGAGAGAGAGAGAGAGAGAGAGAGAGAGAGAGAGAGAGAGAGAGAGAGAGAGAGAGAGAGAGAGAGAGAGAGAGAGAGAGAGAGAGAGAGAGATTAGTAGGGTATTTAAAACTAACATGGAAAAGAAGAAGGAAGAGGATTAGAGGGGAAACAACAACATCAACAATAACAACAACAACAAAAGAACAAGAAGATCCAAACAGACAACCGAAGACATCAATGACGACGACCACGACGACGAAGAAGAACAAAACAACAACAACAGAACAAGAACAACAAGAAAGAAGAAGAGAATACTACTGCTACTACTACTAAAGACCAATAAGACAGAAAACAAATAAAACAGACAGTGAGCCCATGTTATTCCCCTATTTTCTTTGTTTTTGTTTAGTGGCGTTGCAGTCTGTTTCAGTTTTTTCTTCGTTTTTTCCTTTAGATTTCGGCAAATTCACAAAAATAGAAACAAGACCAACCAAAAAAACAAAGAACCCCACAAAAAAACCCACGAGAGACACAAGACACAAAGAGATAAGAGGAATGACGGCAGACTAGTCCGTAATGAAGCACAGACAAACGAAGCTGATGATGTCAGCACAGGAACGTAGTTAGTGCTGTCAGCACAGGAACGTAGTTAGTGCTGTCAGGACAGGCAGATGGGAGGATCGCATGTTGCGCTTGGCATGACCAAGATCTTTGGAGATAAGAGAATTTCACACGAACGTGTTCAACATTTTAAGGGGAGAGGGGGGTAGAGCAAAACAACATGAAAACACGAAACACCCAACCCAACCAAAAAGTAACATTGGATGATTTTTTTTTGGGGGGGGTGTGTGTGTGTGTGTGTGTGTGGGGGGGGGGGGGGGGTTTTACCTACAATCAAAGAAGAAAAGAAAACATGTATCACAGAGACACGAAAGAACTATCCCGCCCTACTTTCTCCTCATCTGTGGTTCTTGGCCTACTTCAGAGATCCACAGAAGTAAACGCTTCACACAACAGCAACATTCATTGTTACTCGCGGTGGACGGTCCTCCTCCTCGCCAATCATGATTCATGAACCACAAAGAGCCATTTGTTGTCCAGGGAGCGTGGGGGGGGGGGGGGGGGGGGGTATAGAGTGTACGGGAGGGGAGGGGGTAGGATCACTTAAAACAGCAATGACAGTGATATATAATAGCAACACATAACAGATTGTTGATTTCATACATGTCCGAACGAGCAAAGAGAGAGGAAACCATTTCCTGTGACTTTTGTTCTCATCAGCATGAACAGTCACGTTCCATATTGGATTTTATGAGCATGGTATGGTGTGTTAATCGAAAGGGGAGAACATTCGCATCACGCAGGCCTATGGTTCAAATGCATTTCAAGCCTTAATAAAGCCTCTGTCTGGACCAGCGGACCCAAAATGATCCAATGGCATTTTCTGTTTCCTGATTCTTTACACCATGCACTACTGGTGATTCATAGACGTGTAAGTTATTAGAAAAAAAATCAGACTGAGACTGTGATCTGATGACACGCTGAGAGGCTTCACACAGCAAAACAACAACACAACAATAACAGCACAAAGGTATTGAATCGCTGAACACGACCAGAAGTCCTCAGTATTCGGCAGGAATAGGACGTACCCGATTCAGGACCACCCTGCATGTCGTAGGTTAATTGCGAAATAATATATGTATGTATGCTTGTCTGTCGTTTCCGACAACGACTGCCAGACAGCAGAGGGGGCAGCTGCTATTCCGGCAGGTTGGAATAATATTTGTTTATAGGGGAGAAGCTTTGCCTACGGTATATCCCCACTCTCTTTGACGACAGTTGGCGTATGTATCAGGCATGGCAATGGGGGGAAAGCATTTTTCTCTGAAAATATTTCTTGGGTTCATAAGATGTTGTCTCTAGGTGTGGTCAAGGGGTAGAAAGCCCTTCATGGTGATCAGGGGGCATTTCTCTTGAAGATGAATGTATAAAACTGTTAAAATTAGGGAAAAGAGCATCTCCTGAAGCTTAAAACCCCCTCTGTCATTTGACCTTTCCACATCCACTTTTCTCTGAAATGAGAGATTTCTCTGAAGATTGACATGTCTGTGTATACATAGTGTCAATAGTTCTCCATGTCTCTCCCATTCCATCAAATAGTATTTGTTTTACTCTTTTTGGCTGCATATTTCTCGATGAAATGTATGTGTTCTTTTTGTTTGTTTTTTGTGCTGAATTATTTAATCGTAAGCAATGCACATATTATGTACTTACGCCAGGGCTCCCAGGGACCCCCATTTGGGGGTCTATTGAAGCACTAAAATTCTAAAGGACCCTCTAAAAGAATGTGCAGGGGGTCTCCCAGGGATGCACTAGAAAACATTTTTAGCTTTCGCTATGCCACTGGGACCCTCTATCCCGCCTCTAGGACCCTCTATTCTGTAAGTGAAGGAGTCCCTGGGACCCCTTGTTTTGCGGGACGATTGGGAGCCTTGTTACGCAGACTGCCATTCACCAATCATATTTCATAAAATATGTTAAGCGTTAACGTGTTGATGCTCATTTTTTTGCATTGAATTTGTTTGTATTGTCACTTGTGTATTGCGTTGTTTAGACATAATTAAAGATTTGTTTTAACAGTTGTCGTTGAGGGTAGGTTCCCAAAGGCCAACATATCCCTTTGGCTGCAGCACTAGCGCCAGTGCACAAGAACCCCTCGTTTCAGAGTCTGTCAGTCACAAGTCTTCCACACCAAAAAACCCACCTAAACACAAGAGACTAAACGAAATAATAATAGGGCGAGAAAATGACACTGACCAAGAAGAAGAAGAAGAAGAAGCAGGGGCACGATCCTTCGCAACAACAAAGAAAGGTAAAACGTCCGACCCGAATACTAAAAAGTGGGTCATAATTTGTTTTAATTTTTTTTTTGGATGAAAAGGTTGAGAGAGATATCAAGTTGTTGAGGTAAGTGCTTGGGTAAGCAGTAACAAAGGATCAAGTATCGAAACGGTACTTACTTATCGTTCTACATTGCACCCCACCACCCACCGCACCCCACCGCACCCCACCCCACCACCCTCTTTCCATCTTACTCCATAACTTTCCCCCTCATTCCCTCTTTCAACCTAGTTCCGTTTGAAGTGTCAAACAAGTTTAGATAAGTCGCTTCCTACCAAAGTTTCCGTCTTTTAGAGAGAGAGAGAGAGAGAGAGATAGAGAGAGAGAGAGAGAGAGAGAGAGAGAGAGAGAGAGAGAGAGAGAGAGAGAGAGAGAGAGAGAGAGAGAGAGAGAGATATTCAAAATTCAATTCAATTCAAACAATTTTAATGAATAGGCCTTCTGCCCGTATCATAGGGAGGCTGGGTTATAATGACACATAACATTGACATAAAAAAAACTAGAAGAGAACAAAGAGAGAGAAAGAGAGAGAGAGAGAGAGAGAGAGAGAGAGAGAGAGAGAGAGAGAGAGAGAGAGAGAGAGAGAGAGAGAGAGAGAGAGAGAGAGAGAGAGAGAGAGAGAGAGAGAGAGAGAGACAGATAGACAGACAGAGCAAAAGGAGACATTAATTATTAAGGTATTTAAAGCCAAAATGGAAAAGTAAATAGTGTTTTCCGCATTCAGCTCTTTGAACACAAATCCTTATCACCCATTAAAAACAGATGAACGACAAAAATATAAAAGCACACGTTAAACACTACAAATCAATGATAATGATAATCCATTGCATTAAACTTTAAAAGGAACATTAGGAGAGAAAGAGAGAGAGAGAGAGAGAGAGAGAGAGAGAGAGAGAGAGAGAGAGAGAGAGAGAGAGAGAGAGAGAGAGAGAGAGAGAGAGAGAGAGAGAGAGAGAGAGAGAGAGAGAGAGACTGATGGCGATGACTGATGATGATGATGATGACGACAACATCGATAACAATGATGATCATGTCAACGTATGATGTTGATGACGACGTTGACGACGACGACAATGGTAATGATGATGTCAGCGGATAGTATCAGCAAGTCTGACAGCAGCATTTCACACAAAAGAGACGATACTTTTCTTTTTTTTACATACAATATCATTGCCTTTTTTTCTTTCCTTTTTAGCTAGCCAGTGAGAAATAAACAGGCACAGAGAGGGAGGGGAGACATAAATGGTGGAGAGAGGGTGGGGGGAGAACGGCAGACCTGTTTACCCCCTACACAAGTCTTGAGTAGTCTGGATAGCTGAAATGAGTAGTTTGGGTGTGAAATGTGTAGTCCTATTCATTAAAACCATCAAACACTGTTCACTGAAAATGAGTAGCAGTCAAGAATTAAAGAGCATTGTTATCCATTTTGAAGAGTAGCAGAGGTCCAAACTGAGTAGAATACTACTCAAAAAGAGTAGAGTAAACAGGTTTGGAACGGGGGGTGTATGAGCTTATGTGTAAGACTAAGAGAAAGAAGGGGACATAAAAGACAAACAGACAGAAACAATGAAAATAATCAGAAATCATTGTTTGATTGTCATAAAGAAAACGAGAGACGCAAGAGAGAGGGGGGGGGGAGAGAGAGAGAGAGAGAGAGAGAGAGAGAGAGAGAGAGAGAGAGAGAGAGAGAGAGAGAGAGAGAGAGAGAGAGAGAGAGAGAGAGAGAGAGAGAGAGACTGGAAAACTTTATTTAACAAGAAAAAGAGAGAGAGGGGGAGAGAGAGAGAGAGAGAGAGAGAGAGAGAGAGAGAGAGAGAGAGAGAGAGAGAGAGAGAGAGAGAGAGAGAGAGAGAGAGAGAGAGAGAGAGGCAGAAGAGAGGGGATGGGAGGGAGAGGGAAGAAAGAAGAAGATGGAAGAAAAAAAAGAAGTTGGAGGAGATAAGGCGCTTTGATCACCACAGCGCAAACAACTGAGCAGACCATAAAACCATTCACAGATTGGTTCCCAAATGTCCAAAGTGGAGTTACCTTAGTCTTTCTTCTCCGCTTTGTTTCGTTTCAATTCTCATTTAAGGCAACCAAGAGTGATACAAATTAATAATAACAGAATAACAAAAGTGTAATGTTAGGAACTCATAGTCATAGACTAGGCCCACTTCATAGCTAAGCAAAATCAATCATCTTGAAAATGCTCCAAAGTAAATTTGGTTGATAAATTAACGTTTCACCTGGTGAACCTTGGAAGAATTTCAATATCCAATTCGCTTAGACACGGTCACACCTCACCAAAGATAAGCAACCCGATTCCGAATGCTGTATAACTTATCTTCAACAAGAGAGAGTGCCTGGCTTATCTTCAACGAGAGAGAGAGTGCATTCTGAATGCGGGTCCATGCAGAGATGCTGCGGCGACACCGCAAGACTAATGCAGCAGTTAGTGCACAGTAGACAGTCATGGCAATGCCGGAAGAGTCAGAGATAAGACTCATGTAAGGGGTGTGGGCTCCAGTAGGGTGTGTACTCATATCTATCAGGTGATGGTTCCTTATCAGGTGTTGTGCGGATAAAAGGGGTCATAAGGTAAAGCTGGGGGGGAAACAAAGAATGGATTGACGAAGATCGGCGTTCTCTGACAGTAGCCGTTGTTTTTTTCTCAAATTTGTTCCCTGAAGTCGGAGTATGGCCACCCTTTAAAAGCAGCCATGCACGTAATCTTCCCACCCAAGGCCATGCGAAATGTACACATGGCACTGGGTGTACCCCCAGAGTATTTAACATGGGGAACTAAAATACAACAACAACAACCTGAAATTTCTTTCGTCCATTTTGCCCAAAACTGGGGGTTCGCAGTGAACGGACAGCAAAGACACTTAGCTTTGCTTGGTGATAGTAACAGCTGATGATGATGATGATGATGATGATGATGATGATAACTAGGGTTCCCAATCGTCCCGAAAAACAAGGGGTCCCAGGGACTCCTTTACGCACAGTATAGAGGGTCCTAGAGGCGGGATAGAGGGTCCCAGTGGCATAGCGAATGATAAAAAGAATTTTTCTAGTGCATCCCTGGGACCCCCGGCACATACTTTAAGAGAGTCCTTTAGAATGTTAGTACTTTATAGACCCCCAAATGAGGGTCCCTGGGAGCCCTGTGATAAGGTTGGTTTTACGTCTAATTAGGCGTTGCCTCTTATATACAGTATTCCTGAAGACTAGGTCTTCCCGGTGAGATGAAGATGATGAAGAAGCAGGCGATGATGGGACAGGAGTTCTTGACGTGGCAGTCGTCGTACATGATCCCGGAACACGTGGTACACCCTGGACTCGTGGGTAACGCTGTCTGTTGCTGGAACATTCGGAGCGCTAGGCAGTAGGACTATAGCTTTCGAATGGTCCAGTTGAATTAAGCATAGTTTTATAGTTTAATCCACGGTAAAGGAAAAAAAAAACTATCGAAGAAGGAGGTAATACCCAGACTCCAGGTGTTGCAGTCTTGGAGAGGTTGGCAGCTGAAGACCGTTCCTAACGCCTGTTGCACTGAAATCCTCTTCGTAGAAACATTGGAGGTGTATCCTGGGCAAGGCACTCTCCATTGTAAACAACATTTCAGCCCATCTTGTAGTATCTAAACACGGAACCACGGGAAATTACATGCTGAAGACGAAGACGAAGTTGTATCCTCCTTTGTGTGCCCTTTTCTGTGTTTCGATTTCATACATGTATGAAATCGAAACACAGATTTCATACATGTATGAAATCGAAACACAGAAAAGGGCACATACATTCACATTCTCGGTCAAACTGGCAGCCCTTCTCATTAGCCCTTCTCATTACTGACAGTACTTTATAATCATTCTGTTTTTAATATACCCTTTTTTTAAATCTCTGTACTGTAAATATGGACTATCTGCAAAGTTCTATGTGTCTTGCATAAAATTGTTTCCATTTGATCCTCCCTCTTCGTTCTCAACACGGAACGAACTCTGACATTTCCCCAAACAGCAGTCAATGAATCTCTACTCGCCCTCTGTATCTAAGCTAGCTTCTGTTTTCCCTCTATCAAACGGCAGCAGAGAGCAACTTACTGCAGGCGAAAGGTCCCTGTGTTGCATTTCTTGGCTTCAAGCCCGGAGATTTCTATATTTAAAAAAAAAAGTGAATACCTCGTGGGTCAAAAAATAAACTATGCCAGTCAGTGCATCTGTCCCTTGAGAGAGAGAGAGGGGGGGGGGGAGAAAGAGAGAGAGAGAGAGAGAGGGTGGGGGTGGGGAGGGAGGGAGGGAGAGGGAAAGGAAGAGAGAGAAAGAGAGGGGGTCTATGAAGTAGGCTACTAAAATTCTACAGGACCCTCTAAGAGAATATGCAGGGGGTCCCAGGAATGCACTAGAAAAATTATTTTTAGCATCCGCAGTGCCACTGGGACCCTCTATCCCGCCTCTAGGACCCTCTATACTGTAAGTGAAGGAGTCTCTGGGACCCCTTGTTTTGCGGGACGATTGGGAGCCCTGATGTATGAATGTATGTGTATGTGTGTGTGTGTGTGAGAGAGAGAGAGAGAGAGAGAGAGAGAGAGAGAGAGAGAGAGAGAGAGAGAGAGAGAGAGAGAGAGAGAGAGAGAGAGAGAGAGAGAGAGAGAGAGAGAGAGAGAGAGAGAGAGAGAGAGAGAGAGAGAGAGAGAGAGAGAGAGAGAGAGAGAGAGAGAGAGAGAGAGAGAGAGAGAGAGAGAGAGAGAGAGAGAGAGAGAGAGAGAGAGAGAGAGAGAGAGAGAGAGGGTATAGGAGATACAAAGGAATATACAGGGAGAAGAACAAACGTAATTTGAAGAGGCCACAAATAAAACACACAGCATGCACGATTCTTCTTGTCTTTTATATTTTACCTTTAAAAAAGAAAAGCGATTGAAAAGAAAAGAAAAGAGGACAAGGCTGACGCAGGGCGCACAGAATGAGAGAAGTGTAAAATAAGGTATAAATTAACAATCAAAATCTGTATAATAGGCTTACCAAAAAACCCACATACAAGAAACACAGAAAGTCATGCAGTTCTGAATAATGCCGATATCAAGAAACAAGCGCAAAATCGCAATAGTTTGTGGCACGCGGTCTATTTTTACCACTCCAATCATGAGTTACCTCCCCTGGCTTTTCAATAATTTTAATCTGTAAACCAGAATGTTATCTCTGCACCATTTCGTAACTTTTTATAGCTTTTGGAAAACATTTAAAACTATGTATCCTACTTATACTCATCAAAAGAAGCACCGCATACTCGTCGTGTCTGTATTACATATGTTTATTATTTTGTACGCTTTTAAAATACATCATTTTAAAGAGCGGCCAGAAGTGTAGCCTCGATTTGAAGTGCGACAATTTTGTCAAAATGTGCGACAATTTTGGACCGACAGACCGACCGACCGACCGACCGACAAAGTGAGTTATAGGTTTGTGGCTTGAGCCACAAACAAAAACATTAAATCAAAGAGAGAGGGAAGCGGTAGGGAAAGAGAATAGAGTGAGAGTCAGAATGAAAAACAAACCCCACATACTTCTACTTACGCGCAATAACAGATTTTTCGAGACAGATAATACTCATACAGGGCAGGGGAAATCACAGATACAAGAATTTACAGAAAGATGAAAGAAATTGTTGTGGATCTTTTTTCAAACAAGTGTACTTTGAAACTCTCTCTATCTCTCTCTCTCTCTCTATCTCTCCCCCCCCCCTCTCTCTCTCTCTCTCTCTCGGAGTCTCTCTCTCTCTCTCTCTCTCTCCTCTCTCTCTCTCTCTCTCTCCTCTCTCTCCTCTCTCTCTCTCTCTCTCTCTCTCTCTCTCTCTCTCTCTCTCTCTCTCTCTCTCTCTCTCTCTCTCCTCTCTCGGAGTCTCTCTCTCTCTCTCGGAGTCTCTCTCTCTCTCTCTCTCTCTCTCTCTCTCTCTCTCTCTCTCTCTCTCTCTCTCTCTCTCCTCTCTCTCTCTCTCTCTCTATCTCTCTCTCTCTCTCTCTCTCTCTCTCTCTCTCTCTCTCTCTCTCTCTCTCTCTCTCTCTCACTCACCAAAGAAAAACAAATGTGCAAGAGTTCCACGCAAAGGTTCACCAATGAGTCACACACATCTCGTATCTGTTCAATCGCTTTGGCTGTCGATTGAATGAGGCCAGAGCACGTGCACTCAGCTCAACGATGTTAGCAGATGATATCTGCGACTTACGGTCAGCCTAAAAGGCCAACAACACGTCCACTAAAATCGCACGACTGTACGATACGATTCGATCACGTGGTCTCCAAGAACAAATGTGATTGGCGCGCATCGAGATCACGTGATCGAATCGTATCGTACAGTCGTGCGATTTTAGTGGAGACACGTTTCACAGTAGTGTTCCTTTTGGGGGATTCAGAATGGTTGATATCTTTGTTTCATATTTTCTTGTTTATAAGACAATAGTTATGAATGCTACAATCAGACGTTGTCCGACGATGCAATCACTCGCTCTTTCGCAAGAGTGTTCACCCATTCCCACAGCGTGACAGAGCTACCAGGTGCATGCGAGAGGAAGCATCGTCGGACATACGATTCAATTCAGTGCGATCCGATTTTGACATCTGTGTGGTATGATTGACGAAAAATTGTACTGTCTAAGTCATGAATCGGTAAAGGTCAAGATGTGCCACCCCCACCCACCCCTACATTTCTCGGTTAATTGTATTTTTCCGTTTTTGTCTTTCTTACCATACATAAAGCTGTATTTTAGGAACATTTTCACCAAATTATCTTTTTGGAATACTAACCCTAACCCTAGCCCTAACCCTACCCCCACCCTATAAGACGGGAAAACGCAACGAACTACAACTGTGACAAATCGCGGTGTACTGCAGTACATAGTGGGGGGTAGGGATAGGGTTAGTATTCCCAAAAGGTTATTAGCTAAAAATGTTCCTAAAATACAGCCCCGTACACGAATTTGACTTTTTATTTTATTTTATTTTTGCATAGGACATTCTACTTGATTCGTGTATTGGGGTTTACAAGAGTATAGTGAACGAAACAAAAAGTAGAGTTATTTTTAGTCGGAAGCATTTCACGTGAATGACTCACAGACATCGTCACAATCGTATTGCATTGGGGTCAAATCGTATGCAGTGTGGCTGGCCCTTAATAGGCAGAGAGCTTTAGATCCAAAGAACAGCTCACAGTAGTTTACCCCGCCTCCCCTCCCCACTCTCTCTCTCTCTCTCTCTCTCTCTCTCTCTCTCTCTCTCTCTCTCTCTCTCTCTCTTCGACCCATATCCATGCACGCTCCTTCAAAACCATGTTAACAACAAGACGTTGATGCCGTTGTAAGATTGAAGATCTTTTTTTCCATGCGGTTTTCTGTTTCATAACATTAAACTTCCAGAAACCACACACACACAAAAACTTGAAGTATTATTGGGAGTTTTCAAAACTTGACCATACCCACCTCCTCTATCTTCTCCTCGTGTCTCTTCTTCTCCCACCCCTTTCATTCTCTGGCATTTTACAGTAGCATTTATGCTGCCTGAACGAAAGTTAAGCATTTGGTACTTTATACTCACAGAGGCGTCTCTGTGAAATTCGGGTTGCTCCCACCTAGAGAGCGCGTCGCAGCCAGAGGCGCGCCACCCATTGTTATTTTTGTATGCGATTTTTGTGTGACTGATGAGGAAGGAAAAAAAAAAGGGGGGGGGGGATACATTTTGATCAAAATTTATTTACAAATTTTTCGTTGCTTGCTTAATGCATGGCCATGGGCACACGGGACCTCGGTTTACCGTCTCATCCGAAAGACTCCACGTTCAGACCGTAAGGCCTAGTGCAAAGTGAGAGGAAATATCCCCTGTACCCAGGT
This sequence comes from Phymorhynchus buccinoides, assembly GCA_017654935.2. NCBI lineage: Eukaryota > Metazoa > Mollusca > Gastropoda > Neogastropoda > Raphitomidae > Phymorhynchus > Phymorhynchus buccinoides. Next base: position 19,479,935 of record CM065700.1, on the reverse strand, counting down.
TCGAGCTCGGGTTTACTTGACACGAGGCGAACGCGTTACCTCTGTGCCACTCTACACCAACCTCAGAGTGACAGACACCTGAAATTTAGTGACACCTACCACGTCCTTCTTTCATACCCTCCCTTCACAGACTGAGCACTATAGTCAGGAAATTATTTCAAGTAAGTGAAAGAGAAAAAAAATTAACTTCGTTTCTCTCTCTCTCTCTCTCTCTCTCTCTCTCTCTCTCTCTCTCTCTCTCTCTCTCTCACACACACACACACACACACACACACACACACACACACACACACACACACACACACACACACACACACACACACACGCACACATTAATGATTCATTTTTCATTCCAGTTTACCTTTTTTTGTACCGGTAATTAAATTGAAAAACGCGGACCAAATGATTACCTCTAATAATATTAATTATGTTTAAAAAAATAATAAAAACGAACTCGATCAATAAATTGAAATGTCAACACATTTCACGCGAGTTCGAAATACCAAGCAGGTTGAAACACTTTGGGGGGTTTGGCTAAGTAAAAAACCCACAAAACCCCCCAGTATGTTTAGTAACACTGGCAGTGACATCAGGCATGTAATTACATACGAAAAACGTGTTCTTACCTTTACAGACGTGAGCATAATCCATACAGCAGTCGCCCATGATCAGGCAGTTGGAATCGCAGTAGCACCTGTCGGAATCCTCGGACCTGTCCACTCGTGGTCCGAAGGCATAACAGGTGTTGTTCTGCCCAGGGCAGCAGAGCCTTTTCTCCCCACAACTCCGAGGGAAATGATTGCTGTTGGGGCGACACTCGTGCACACCAATGCACAGAAGCAGCAACGTGCAAACTGCAGTGAGCAAACCTCGCGAAAATTCCATGTTTCTTTCAATTGTTTTGAACTCAGTTCACTGATTTTTTTTGTTAGACTGGTTGTGGCAGAAAGTATCCAAAACACACACACACACGCAAGTGCAAAGGTCCGAAATTGAAATAAAATGTACTGCTTGAAATTGAAATTGAATCGAAGCGCCAAACGAAGGGAAGTAAGTTTCAGTCCCTCCTTATTATGTTGTCTGATAATAATGAAACAAAAGTTCGATTCAGGGGTTTGATAGCAGTGACGTTGATGACTCCAAGAGCTGGAAGAAAATGGTTTTTATCCCCTCCTGTCGTCGTCACGGTCTTTCTCGGCGACGGAGCTTTGCTGCTGGTTCTTTGTGCTAACTCCTTCCAATTTGTTCCCCCTTTCTCACAGAAAAATAGAAAAATGAGCGTGCTTTTCCTTTTACTGCCACTACAAACAGCAATACAAGTCAAGCGACTAGTAGCCCGCCTTGCAAGTATTCGCCCCGCGGCTGAAAACCGTCGTCTGCTTCCCCGGCCTGTTCCAACGCGGACTGATCTCCCCTCATTGTCTGTCGCGGTGACAGCTCGAGCTGCGCGCGCGCTGAACAACTTCGGGTGTCTCCGTACGCCTCACGTGACGCTCCGGTCGCGCTGGACCGCTGCTTGGTAGTGGTACACTTGGCTTGTATTTAGCAGGCCTTTGATGAAAGGAAACAGTAGATAAAAGAACTGAGCCTCGCTATAATAGCTTAGTGCTCGTTGGTTCAATGTAGATTTAGAAAGGAAGGAAGGAAGAAAGAAAGAAAGAGAGAAAAAACATGTCACTGACCTTTCTGTGTCCTCTTTGAGGTCTTCACCGATTTTTCCCTTCTCTATGATCTGTCAAGGGTTTTTTTCTTCTTTTTCTGTATTTTTTTGTTATATGGAATCTGCCAGATGTATTACAGGGCAGCAGATATATCAGACTATCATTCCTCAGCTCTTGTTACTACTCTACCAAGAAACATAATTTATGACACTGAATGATTTAAATTTAAGCCAATGTTTTTGTGTTTTTTTTTAATACAGATTTGTTCTTCTCTCATAGCCCTATTTTCCAAGAACAAATCAGCGATAACTGTGTAGAATTGGTTTGATCACAATCCTACCAACAAACGAAAAGTGATGGATAAAAAAGCCAATGGTTTGTTTTTTATACATGCTTTTTTTTTCTTCTCATGCATTTTCAAGAACGAATCAGTGCTAGCTGTGTAGAATTGGTTTGATCAAAGTCATACAAACAAACGAAAAGTGATGGATAAAAAAAAAGTGCATACATAAATACATCAAATCCAGTGTCCCAAACGACAAATCAATATACAAGGGACCCAAACAAGATGAGCAAAAGAAGAAAATTGGAGCAATGCCTAATTATGAAAAAACCCACCACAAAAACACTCACACAACGCAGTCGTTAATGTTCTAAAATCGCACATACATTTGACGCAATTATTAACTTGTGAACATGTTTCTTTGCCCCTACAGTCTATAGGCTACAGTTCTTTACAACGTTGTCTGTTTTCAATATTCTATTGTATTCCATTGTATTGCAGGCCTTGTATAATATTGTATTTGGTTGTATTGTGTTGTGTCGTATTGCATTGCACTGTACATTGCTGTTGGTTGTATTATTGTAAGCTTATTGTATTCATGTGTTGTGTTGCACTATTGTATCTATATTAGAATGCGCTAAGGATCCGAGGAGGGGACCCTAAAAACTCGAGTACCGCGTAAATGTCGGATTTTCGCTCGCGATGCGGATCAAGATACGCGCTTCGTCTATTTATTCCGCTAGGTCGTATTAAAAATGTTGCTTTTGAAAGTTGATTTTGAAGGCAAAATGTAGCTCGCGTGTCAATTGGCATTATTTTGAAGCTGCGTCGTCTGGTCCGACTTGACTGCTTTCCCTTCTTCCTCTTATAAGGAAAGCAGAATAGGGGAAACCCCAAGCGAAGCTAGGAAGGAGAAGAGGGAGGCGAGTAGGGCTTTTGTACAAATAGTTCCTCTACCTTCTGGAAGTTTTGTGTTTGGTCTAACCATATTTGTTTTGAAAGGTGCATAACGGAGAATAACGCATCTGAATTAACAGGAAACCGAGCAAGCAACGCAGATGCTTCATGTTGCCGTGCGGACACGGGTTTATCTAGTTGTATTATATTGTACTAGCAAACCTGCTCGCTACGCTTCGCACGCGTACACATACACACACACACACACACACGCGCGCGCGCGCGCGCGCGCGCGCACGCGTACACACGCACGCACGCACACGCAACACACGCACGCACACACACACACACACACACACACACACACACACACACACACACACTCTCTCTCTCTCTCTCTCTCTCTCTCTCTCTCTCTCTCTCTCCCCCCTCTCTCTCTCCCTCTCTCTCTCATCTCATTCAGCCAAGTTTATAGTCCAAGGGAAGTAAGCCAGTCCAGCCCGTCACTCCTTATTAGAGTTACTCTCCTTTGACACACACACAGGTCCTCTTTACTTTTCCTACATCAGTTCAGCCCACACAAAAATAAATAATAAAGAAAAACGGCTATGTCTTGGCGGAGGTTTCCTCTATGGGCTCAAACTTCAGGTTGTGAATAATAGAGATCAAGATCATAACAATTTATAGGGGTCTCTGTTCCACGGTGTTCGCGTAATTCCCTGAACAGCGCACAGAACACGCATGAATTTTATATAATGTAATACATTGCATTGCGTTGCATGGTATTTCATTCGGTGATCGCCTTATCTGGTAATCACCAGTAAAATACCCATTGCAAAAACAAATACTGAAAACAAAAAATAACCTATCAGTCTTATGGATTGAGCGTAACACTGGGGTAACACTGCACAGCTTGTCAAATTCTGGTTGTGGTAGGAACAGCTCGCGTTGCAAGCCGTGAGATATATAACCGTGACGTTAAGTTTCTAATAGCAACGGTGTATTCTTACACGCGAATTTACACTAAGCCTATGGGTTAATATATGCAAATGATATCTCTGGATATTGTTTTATATCTCACGGCTGGCAGCCCTCTTTAGCACTACTTGGAGATCGGTATATAATGTAATATATTGCATTGCGTTGCATGGTATTTCATTCGGTGATCGCCTTATCTGGTAATCACCAGTAAAATACCGATTGCAAAAACAAATACTGAAAACAAAAAATTAACCTATCAGTCTTGGGGACTGAGTTTTGTTTTTGTTTGCTATAGGCCTGATAAATGGTTTAAACAGAGGCTTTGACATTGTGCGTTGCAGTGATTTTCATCATAATAACTTATATTTTCATTGTTTTTTGTGTCCCTGGGACTGGTCTTGACACCGGTTGTTTCGGGGGCATTGTCGCTGATGGGACTGGTTTTCAAACATTCCTAGCGCGATCACTGGCATTGTATTGCATTGTATTGCATTGTATTGTATTGTATTGTATTGTATTGTATTGTATTGTATTGTATCGTATCGTATCGTATCGTATCGTATCGTATCGTATCGTATCGTATCGTATCGTATCGTATTGTATCGTATCGTATCGTATCGTATCGTATCGTATCGTTTGTATTGTATTGTATTGTATTGTATTGTATCGTATCGTATCGTATCGTATCGTATCGTATTGTATTGTATTGTATTGTATCGTATCGTATCGTATCGTATCGTATTGTATTGTATTGTATCGTATTGTATCGTATCGTATCGTATCGTATCGTATTGTATTGTATTGTATTGTATTGTATTGTATTGTATTGTATTGTACCGTATTGTACCGTATTGTATTGTATTGTATTGTATTGTACCGTATTGTACCGTATTGTATTGTATTGCATTGTATTGTATTGTATTGTATTGTATTGTATTGTATTGTATTGTATTGTATTGTATTGTATTGTATTGTATTGTATTGTATTGTATTGTTTTGTATTGTATTGTATATTGTATTGTATTGTATTGTATTGTATTGTATTGTATTGTATTGTATTGTACCGTATTGTATTGTATTGTATTGTATTTTATTGTATTGTATTGTATTGTATTGTGTTGTATTGTATTGCATTGTATTGTATTGTATTGTATTGTGTTTGTATTGTATTGTATTGTATTGTATCGTATTGCATTGTATTGTATTGTATTGTATTGTATTGTATTGTATTGTATTGTATTGTGTTGTATTGTATTGTATTGTATTGTATTGTATTGTATTGTATTGTATTGTATTGTTTGTATTGTATCGTATTGTATTGTATTGTATTGTATTGTATTGTATTGTATTGTATTGTATTGTATTGTATTGTATTGTATTGTATTGTATTGTATTGTATTGTATTGTATTGTATTGTATTGTATTGTATTGTATTGTATTGTATTGTATCGTATTGTACTGTATTGTATTGTATTGTATCGTATCGTATCGTATCGTATTGTATAGTATTGTATTTGTATCGTATCGTATCGTATCGTATCGTATTGTATTGTATCGTATGTATCGTATTGTATTGTATTGTATTGTATCGTATTGTATTGTATTGTATCGTATCGTATCGTATCGTATCGTATTGTATTGTATTGTATTGTATTGTATTGTATTGTATTGTATTGTATTGTATTGTACTGTACTGTATTGTATTGTATTGTATTGTATTGTATCGTATTGTATTGTATTGTATTGTATTGTATCGTATTGTATTTTATCGTATTGTATCGTATTGTATTGTATTGTATTGTATTGTACTGTATTGTATTGTATTGTATTGTACTGTACTGTATCGTATCGTATCGTATCGTATCGTATCGTATCGTATCGTATCGTATCGTATCGTATCGTATCGTATCGTATCGTATTGTATTGTATTGTATTGTATTGTATTGTACTGTACTGTATTGTATTGTATTGTATTGTATTGTATTGTTATTGTATTGTATTGTATTGTTTTGTATTGTAT
>CM065700.1:19456593-19459093 GCA_017654935.2 Phymorhynchus buccinoides | reverse complement strand
GTTCGCACCATTTTGTCCCCCCTGGCGGATCAAGCGGGAGAACTGAGCCATGCAGCAAGCAATCAGTCGCCTTGTTAGAGTGGCCGGCCTTGTCACCAGCCAGGGGGCACTACGCGGCAAACGAAGCTAATTAACAGACGTCGTTGGGTCGTTAACTTTCTCCACCGGGTATATCAAAAACGATGCCTGTTAAGTCCTTTCGCGGCAATTTTTTCCTCTCACGGATACCATGATCTACCGTAAGCCTAGGGTCTCCCATAACCATATATATTCTTGATCATCATGTCACAACCTATTCAGATCCTGAATTTTGAACCGCCAGTGCAAACCGCCGCCCAGGAAGACTCACAACACCGAAATTTCCTTCCTTCATAATTATCCGAGCTGTATCTCATAAACCAGTGGGTAGAATGGCTTCGAATGTTGTGTGGTAATGCAACATGGCGAGTAATGAAATAAATACTTGCAATAGATACCCCCCCCCCCCCCCCCCCCCAAAGCAGAAACATGGTCATTTTAGACTAATGTGCATATAAGGACAACAAGGCCGCGAGAGGAATTAACAGACGCCTCTATTTTGGAAGAAGCAGATCGGTGTTTATAGTTAGTGTAGTAGTTGTTGTGACATGGAACAGTTTGGAGACACGATCAAACGGGCGTGTTTGCTATTTGGGGAGAGGCATAACTATCAGAGATTGGGGATGGGGGTAGGAGTGTGGGGGCCCCCCGAAAATAGGGGCGGGGAATTGATGAATATGGAGTTAACAAGGTCCACAAATCACGCTGAGTCATTCTCCATTTCCATAATTTATTATTCATCGCGTTATCACCGACTTTTTCTCCCTAATCACCTGCATCATGGCTCCAACGATCTTCTGGCTCAGAAGACATTGTTAACCTTCCGCCTTGATTGAACCGCTACACAATTGTGATGCAGTATGCGAATACCCAGCTAAACCGGCCAGCCACAACAGAGAGAAAGAGAGAGAGAAAGAAAAAGAGAAAGAGAGAAAGAGAGAGAGATTTGATTGATTGAAAAAATTGTTCAAAATAAACATCAATTCTGTTTTTTGCCTGTTAATCTGTTGTCTCTGGCCTTTCTGAAAATATGAATAAGTCAAAAGTGATCATTTACGACATTAGCCTGGTTTTCCTGTGCTGCATCACAATTATTAGAATCCGTTCATCATAGTTTGTTTTTTTAAATCGTGTCTTTTAATTGTTTTTGTTTGTTTAGTGAACTGACATATTCTACAGGCACCAGAGCGAGTAGACTACATGCAGTTGTAGCAAAGATAGCATAGTGACCGCAGTTTCAGTTTCAGTGCCCCTGCTGTTTGGAATTCCCTCCCAGTCGATCTCCGCCATGAGCCAACTATCTCTACTTTCAAAGCTAAACTCAAGACTCACTACTTTCAAAGCTCATTCGGTTTGTAAACGTGTCCTTCTTGGTCTTGTACCTGGGTGAATGATTGAGTAATAATGTCTTGTGTGACTGCGGGTGTATCAGTGAATGGAAGCGCCTTGAGTGTAAAATAATTATAGAAAGGCGCTATAGAAAGGCTATCAATTTTTTTTATATATAGTATTTTTAACCCTCGTTGGTTGTAGGCCTGTTCGTGACTATCGTTACGCAATACTTCTGGTGTTGTATCTTTTAATTTCGTTAACCTTTGGCTAAAATAAAACTTTACATCAGGTAGGCATTATTATTTAGACACGTCCTAGTCCCGCTGATCGCAATGTTTTTGGGTTTAAAAAAAAAAGACTAACTTTAAAATAAATTTAAAAAAGGAATCCATCATTTGTGATTTGCACATATATATATTTAGGGGATGTCATACAGATGTAAAATATAGTCAGTATATAATTATTAGAAACGTGCTAATTTGATTAAAAAATCTGGTGTTTCTTTTAAGGTTAACGTAAGACTCTAGTAAGACATGGCTTCCTAAACAAAACCCACAAAAATCCTCCAAATCTTGCTGCCATGTTATTTCTGTACAAACTCGCATTTCCCAGATTCTCTATAGTTTCGAACGATTTTCTCTGCCACGTTCCACCAACAAACCATAACCCTTTCCCAGCCTGCCTCTGTGTGCCTGTCTATCTGTTTGTCTGTCTGTCTCTCTATGTCTCTCTATCTGTATCTCTCTCTCTCTCTCTCTGAAGGCTGAGTGTAAAAAAAGTAATGCTTATCTTATTACCCTGTATAAATAAAAATTCGTTTCGTTTCGTCTCTCTCTCTCTCTGTCTCTCTCTCTCTCTCTCTCGTCTCTCTCTCTCTCTCTCTCTCTCTCTCTCTCTCTCTCTCTCTCTCTCTCTCTCTCTCTCTCTCTCTCTCTCTCTCTCTCTCTCTCTCTCTCTCTCTCTCTCTCTCTCTCTCTCTCCTCTCTCTCTCTCTCTCTCTCTCTCTCTCTCTCTCTCTCTCTCTCTCTCTCTGCGATGCAGACAAAAGAAGTACTATGATCGTACAGCGCACTCACTACCAGAACTGAAA
>CM065700.1:19446593-19449093 GCA_017654935.2 Phymorhynchus buccinoides | reverse complement strand
TAAAAAGTGGAATAAAGGTGTCATACAACATTTTTAAACATTACGAAAATGGAATACTATTGATTATCGTCTATTTTAGAAGATGTTTGACATGTAGATTGAACCATTACTCAGATATATGCAGCTGAAAGTTGGGGATTGCGTATCAATTTACAAATGGAAAAGTACACACCTACACTATTAAACGTTTTCCACAGGTACGTTTGCACTCATTTAATGCTGTTTTATATGATGAAACTGACAGATATCCCTTGTATATCAGATCCTACATAAAGTATGTACAGCATTGGCTTACAATTTTGAAGCTACCACAATCTTGATTGTGTAGGCAAGCGTATGACATGATGGGTATTCAATTACATGTTGACAAAGAAAACTGGGTGTATCAAGAAAAAAGGTGAAAATCTGTCTAACGTCCTCCGGTCTGGAACACACACATGTGGGACATTAGTAGATACAAAGATGGTGGGAACGATCCTGGAGGAAATGCCCGGAGGCTGTGCAACACCAGTAAAGTCCCGAAGTTTTAACGATATAGGTATTGAATAAGGAAAAACAGTATTATTGGAACACGGCTTTGGATTTGTGTGGTTGTATCAGGAAGAAGGTGATGATAAACTATTTATTTCTGAATGTAAAGACAGTCTCATTTCTTCATTCAGACAAAACTGGCACTCTGACATTGAAAGTAAAGGCAAATACACATGTTTTTTTCTCTTTCCAAAGTTCATTTCAGCTTGACGCCCCCCCCCCCCCCCCCCCCCCCCCCCCCCCCCCCCCCCCCCCACGTTATTACAGATAAATGGTATCGACTCAGTTACGCACGATTTCGCTTAAGGATTCTGAGGTTTAATGCAAATAAAAGATCTTTCATCCTGGGGCAACCATTGAATCCCATTGCCCAATGTGTAATGAAGATGTATAGAAGATGAAAATTATTATTTTTGTTTCATTGTGTGGGGTATGAATCTGTACGTACAAATGGGCGACATTCAAAAGCGCGGATTTCTGAACCGGATATGTTTCAAAAGCGCATATAAACCCATGATACGAAAGCGCGGAGAGTGACCTACCAGAAAATGAGTGTGGAGCAGGGGAGGCACGAAAAATACAACTCGGCCAGCTGTTCATGACAAAAATCAGCAATGGTGTTACAGGCTAGTTTGTCACAATGCTACTTATTTCTTATCAATGGTGTGAAACTCTTTCGTATCATGGGTTTATACGCGCTTTTGAAAAATGCAAAGAACGACTTCGAACTTCGAACTGACAGTGACATGACATATCTGATCCCAGTGACAATGGAACACAATCACGACGGCGACGGTGGGGTGAATTGGTGGGTGGGGGTTGGAAATCTGTGCTCAAAATTGTATAAAAAATCAGCGCTTACGTATGCCGATTTGACGCGCTTTCGTAAAAAACATTCCGCGCTTCTGATATGCTAACACGCGCTTTCGTAAATCTCCCGTAAAAATGAGTGGTTTCCTTCAGTTTGATGTCGCTAAAAAAGGCATAACATTCGAAGTTGTTACTGTACTTTCATCTGGAAATGAGTATGTCATAAGGTCAGTTTCAAAATGTATCGCTAAAGCTTTAAAAGTAAGGCAACATTGATTATAATGCAGGTTTGTGTGACTAAATAGAAATGGTAGATTTGGAATGTTAAAAGTAGCCAGTTGGACGGTTGAGTTTAGTTATTTTCTTTTGTTATTTTCTGTATTCTATTGTTAACGCGGTTTCCAGTTAAAATTAGAGTATGCGTAAGATGTACGTGCGTGCGTGCGTGAGCGTGTGTGTGACGGTATGTGTGTGTGCTTGCGTGTTATTGTGTGTCAGAGAGAGAAACAAGAAGAAGAGAGGGCGATATACTGTAATGTTATCATTATGATGACTTTATTATTAATATTTCCTTGTTATGAAGAATTATTGTTGTTATGGGAAATTAATTGTTGTTACTATATTTTAGCTTGAGGAGAACAATTACATACTTTGCTTACTTATCTGTGTGTGTGTGTGGGGGGGGGGGGGCAGGTGGGAGTGGGGGGCACACTTAAGTGTTCTATGTGAATAACATGCACTTTTATGCATGTATTTTATGTCTTAGTTTATACTATATGTCTCGTCAGATTTAGATTTAAGTGCACACTGACAAAAAAGATGTTCTTCATTTGAAGACAATAAAGACATTTCAATTGAAATGAATTGAATTGAAGGAGAGAGAGAGAGAGAGAGAGAGAGAGAGAGAGAGAGAGAGAGAGAGAGAGAGAGAGAGAGAGAGAGAGAGAGAGAGAGAGAGAGAGAACTCGAACTCGAACTCGAACTCGAACTCGAACTCGAATGTTTTAATTGTACAGACAAACGTCCTTACAATATCCGAAGACAAACAAACCAAATTGAACACAATAATTGTTATAAACAACATAAATCATGCAGAGCTATAAACCTCACAACACACACACACACACACACACACACACACACACACACATGCGCGTGC
>CM065700.1:19426593-19436593 GCA_017654935.2 Phymorhynchus buccinoides | reverse complement strand
TTAGGTTGTCCTTTCTAGTGCTGCAGCCAAACGGATTAGGTTGTCTCTTCTAGTGCTGCAGCCAAAGGGTTTAGGTTGCACTGTCTTTTCTATTTTGTAGCTTTGTAGGATCGTTTTCCGCGAGCGTTATATTTTTTGGGCAACGTTTTCTTCATGGAATCTTCCCATGGATGGTTAGACCCTGTATAGGCTGAAAATCTGTTGTATATGGGATACCTTCATTGCCTTTGTTCGTCGAAATAGCTTGTCGGCTTACCGGAAGAAATAGCTGCAAGATTAAATCGACGTATCGATCTATTGGGGAATGTGTGTGTGTGTGTGTGTGTGTGTGTGTGTGTGTGTGTGTGTGTGTGTGTGTGCGTGTGCGTGCGTGCGTGCGTGCGTGCGTGCGTGTGCGTGTGTGTGTGTGCGTGCGTGCGTGCGTGCGTGCGTGTGCGCGTGTGTGCGTGTGCGTGCGTTGTGCGTGTGCGCGCGTGCGTGTGCGCACGCGTGCGTGTGCGTGCGTGCGTGTATGCGCAGGTGTGTATGTGTGTGTGTGCGCGCGCACGTGCGTGCGTGCGTGTGAGCGCAGGTGTGTATGTGTATGTGTGATGTGTATGTGTGTGTGTGTGTGTGTGTCCCTCGCATACCTACATGAGTAGCACAAATTCGCAGTGTATAAATCTGTCGATGACATCGAGTTTGTTCATGAAATATCATACGAAACACAAATGAAAGTGAATGGGTACCACCACCCTAGCACACATATATTGATTTAATTTAGGCTTTTGTGTAAGATTTTGTGTGCGTGTGTATGAATACGACTCAGTAGCCTACTGAAGACAAAAATAATAGTTCCTGCTGGAGAAAATAATTGCTGTTTTCTCGATCAGATACTGGCATTTTTCATTCCACATTCATCTCAAAACACGTCCAAAGAAGACACATACATATTTAAAACAACACAAAATAAAAACAAGAATATGTGTTTGAATAACAATACTGATGAGCTCCAAAAACTCAAATAATTTTGTTCTTTGGGCGGGACCCAACGCGTGCACATCAAAACAAAATTATACAAATAAATCTTTGATGATATTTGTTGGGGGTGTTATGCGATGGGCAAAAAAACAGACAAACAAACAGGTGACAAATGCATTGTCATCAAGTGCTGTGCTCCCTTCAGAATTCATTAATTAACCCTTTCACCGCCAGCTATTTTTGCAGCAAAACAAAAATCCATTAAACTTACTTGGGTAGAGGAACAAATCTGTCTGTAATATTCGGGATTCCTCCGACAGTGACATATTTAAAGCAAGGCCTGTCCCCACCTCCCCAAAATGAAGACAACAGGGTCTTTGGATAACAGTTTGAAGCCTTTTAGTGACCATTAAATCATTGTGGTGCAAATGCGACGTTGGCGGTGAAAGGGTTAAACTAACTCACAATCGATTCCAACAGAGAGAGAGAGAGAGAGAGAGAGAGAGAGAGAGAGAGAGAGAGAGAGAGAGAGAGAGAGAGAGAGAGAGATACAGAACATAGCCTCCCGGCTTCATCATCTACACACAGACACAGTGTGGGGGTGTTTGTCTGTCCGTATATCTCTATGTCTGTGTGTGTATGTGTGTGCGTGAGGGGGGGAGAGAGAGAGAGAGAGAGAGAGAGAGAGAGAGAGAGAGAGAGAGAGAGAGAGAGAGAGAGAGAGAGAGAGAGAGAGAGAGAGAGAGAGAGACAGAGAGAGAGACACAGAGAGAGAGAAGAGAGAGAGAGAGAGAGAGAGAGAGAGAGAGAGAGAGAGAGAGAGAGAGAGAGAGAGAGAGAGAGAGAGAGAGAGAGAGAGAGAGACAGATAGAGAGAAGAGGGAGGCGCATGAAATGTTGGGAACGGGAAGGGACCCAAAATATGTGAAAGCTTGGGGTGACTTGGAGAGGGTGGGGGTTTGGGGTAGGGTGGGGGTGAACAAATGAATGCGATACTAGAAATGGTGGGAAAGAGGGCAGTTCTTGATGTTTTGATAGTCGCTTGTATCGACCTTAACTACGTTCAATGTTTTGCGAAGCATGATTTGTCATTCATTTTTCCTTAGTTTTGTTTCCATTTTTCATGCATGCACATGTGGGTTTTTTTAATGTGTTGTGCTTGTACGAGGCCACACTGTAATTTCACCTAACGTGATAATAAAGTATTTTTGACTTTGACTTTTGACACGCGCGCGTGCGCACGCAAACACACGCACACAGCACACGCACGCAACACACGCGCAAACACACACACACATCATCATCATCATCATCATCATAATAATCATCATCATCTACGTGACGCAGGAGTCATCACGCGCAAACACGTATGTACACACAGAGGCAGAGAGAGAGAGAGAGAGAGAGAGAGAGAGAGAGAGAGAGAGAGAGAGAGAGAGAGAGAGAGAGAGAGAGAGAGAGAGAGAGAGAGGGGGGGGGAGGGTGACAGACAGACGTAGACAGAGATAGAAAGAGAGACAGAGACAGAGACAGAAACAAAGACAGTCAGACAGACACAGACAGACAGATTGTGGTTAGCCTATGTGACACATGACGTTATAATACTACTCAACAAATGTTAAGTACTACTTTTTCACAAGCCCACAAAAGAAAGATGGCTTACTCAAATCAACTGAACTTTTGCTGTTAAGTAATTTGTATTCGCGTTATTATTACTCTAGATGCAGTGGCTCAACAAACAACGCCAGCACCCAAATTTGAAAGTCACAAAAGTGTGGTACTCAAAACGGGTCACAATTGGGTGTGTCCACAGTTTGTGGCAAGGCAAACAGTTTACACATTGTCTCATGAACCCCCTAAGTTGTCACAGAAGCCCGGAGGAACTGCGCCTACATGACTACAGCTTATTGCTGTTTGGGTGGACAAACCGATTTTAGACCAATTTAGAGTAGCTGCGAGTTGTGATTGTTAACTTAGGGGGGTAACGTTATTTGTTGAGCTAATGTTTCAAAGCTAATAACACGAATGCAATGACATTTTAGTATTTGGTGCCCAAAAAACTGATTTAAATGTGTTTTAAAAAATAAAATGATTTAGATCAGCCATTTTGGTTTTGCGGTCTTGTGAAGAAGAGTTATTAAACTTTTGTTGATCTCTGTATGCGTATCATAATTAGACACCAAAATGAGCACAGAGTGTAACCAACTGTGTTGTGTTTCACGTGCACCTATATTTTCCTATGTAGACATCTCAAGGCTTGTGTACTGAGCAATAAAATGTAAGAACCATTTTGTAAAATCATGGACTTTTTTACCTTTCAAAGCCAGCCATTCTTCAGCCAAAATGTACCATTAAACTTACCAGGGTAGAGAAAAGAGTTTGTCTGCAATATTGGGGATTCCTATGTGACGTGCATAAAATAGGGCCTGTCCTTACCTCCCAAAATTAAGAACATAAGGTCATAGGATACCAGACCCCCATTTGATGCCTTTCAGTGACATGGGTGTCAAATCATTGTGGTGCCAAGAGGCGACAGTGGCGATGAAAGGGTAAACTGCATTCAAAACACTGTTTATTGAGGACACGTGATGAAAACGGCCCTCGTCACATTCACGGTTAATGCATAAACAACGTTACAGCACTCACCAACTCACCAACTGTCCACAATAAACAGTATGCTGAATGCACTTCAAAAGTCCATGATTTTACTAAGCGATCCCTATATTTTATTGCTCAATACACAAGCCTTTGGGGTGTCTACAGAGGCAAACTAAGTTCATGTGCAAAACGAAACATCTGGTCACACCAAAGGCTCATTTTTATGCCTAATTATGATACGCATACAGAGATCAACAATAGTTAAGTACCTCTTCTTTACAATGTTTTTTTATGCGCTTGTGAAAAGGTGGTACTTACGTTTTGTTGAGTAGTAATATGCAGAAACAAGTGTCGTTTGGGATCGATCATCACTAGGATACAGCCAACTCAAGAAACCGCCCTCTCTCTCTCTCTCTCTCTCTCTCTCTCTCTCTCTCTCTCTCTCTCTCTCTCTCTCTCTCTCTCTCTCTCTCTCTCTCTCTCTCTCTGATCTGTTGTCATTGTTAGTCCGTCACCAAGACGGACTATTGCGATCGTCTGGTTTGTCTGTTATTTTGTTTGTTTGGTTTTTTGTGGGTTTTTTTTTCTGTCTGTCCCAAGGATATCTCCCGAACCGCTGTACCGAATCGCGTCAAATTTTGTGTGAAGGTGTGCCTCCTTAATAGGAAGAGATCGGCGCAAACCATTTTGCCGTCGTGACCTTGCCCTTGACGTACGACCTTGAAAACCGAAAATCTATTTTTAGCCATATCTTGGGCACCGATCAACATAGGATATTGAAACTTGGTATGAAGGTGGTTTGGCTTATGCCCGTTCTGATGAGGGCATACCGATCAAGGTCAAGGTCAAAAAGATCGCTGGAGCCTGAAAATCGGAGGGTCATTTTTTTCTCCTTCTGTCTGTCCCAAGGATATCTTTCGAACGGATTGACAGAATCACGTCAAATTTTGTGTGTTGGTGTGTCACCATGAGAGAAAGGCATCCGCGCAAACCATTTTGCCGTCGTGACCTTGACCTTGGCGTACGACCTTGAAAACCGAAAATGTTTCAGGGGTCATAACTCCCACACCGTTAGTGTTAGAGTCTTCAAATTTGGCATGAAGGTACTTTGGCTTATGTCCGTTCTGATGGTGGCATACCGATCAAGGTCAAGGCCTTGAAAGTGGTAGGGGTCTTCACATTGGGTTTTAAGCCATATTGTCCACATTGGTACTTGACAGAAGCGCTTCAGATTGTGTGTGGTACTGTATACCCTAGAGAAGAAAGCACCCGAGCATAAATTATCACCATGCTGACCTTGACCTTGAAGTGTGACCTTGAAAACCGAAATTTCCTTCTTTGCGCTATATGTTTTTTCTTCAAGCTGTATCTCGTGAACTAGAAGACAGAATCCCTTCCAATTTTGTGTCAGGATGTGACACTCTACGGGGTGTCGCAAGTGCGTGGCATTGCTGGTGACGGACATGTCTGCCGCTCGGCGACGCCCTTGTTGTTTTTCCTTTTGCAACCCCTCCCCTCTGCCATGGGCAGAAGGCCTGAATCAGTAAACTTTGTGAATTGTGTGAATTGTGAATCTCTCTCTCTCTCTCTCTCTCTCTCTCTCTCTCTCTCTCTCTCTCTCTCTCTCTCTCTCTCTCTCTCTCTCTGTGTGATCTGTTGTCATTGTTGTTTTTCCTTTTGCAACCCCTCCCCTCTGCCATGGGCAGAAGGCCTGGATCAGTAAACTTTGTGAATTGTGTGAATTGTGAATCTCTCTCTCTCTCTCTCTCTCTCTCTCTCTCTGATCAGTTGTCTGTGACGAGGTAATGGGTTAAAAGGCTAAGTCCCTAGGGAAGACTTTAGAAAATTTGCCTTTAGCCCACTTCTCTAGGGTATGGGAGATGAGCAACTTTCCCGGCCCCTTTTCATCTAATAAATTTATATTTGTGCCCGGGTTCTGGCTCGTATGGTTGTAAGAAATACAAGTGGTTGAATTGCTCTAAATGGCAGACAGAGAGAAGTAGGGTTTTACATGAAATTACAAGACTCCCACTCTCATCAGTCTGACCAAAGGGTTCAGGATTATTTGACACTTGTATTTTATTTACTCCCAAAATCTGCATAAGATTATGCAACAATAATAATAAAGCAGCTCAATGGCGCCAAAACAAAATATGGATAAAAAACAATGGAATCCGAAAGGATTTACAAGACTTTTGTTTTTCTATAAGGTTCGCCCCATGCCGGAAGGGTTACTAATTATCTTCAGTGTCCGTAGGAAAGTTCAAGTGATTGGCGCGGTTTTATAAACTTAGCTCTTGGCAAGTTCCTCCGTAGTGATCGGCGAATGCTGGTGTGGCTGGGCTTGCTCGTCAGATGAGAGTAGCTCCCAGTCGTTCCGGTTACGGCTTCGCGGGATGGCACGGTTCAGGCGTGGTCTCCTCGCGGATTCTGGGTGCGGGTCGTCTTGGCGACGGTCCCGTCTTGGTGCTTGGTGGAGTCCGGGATGATCGTCCGGCCCACGATGCCCTGCTGATAATCACAGGAGAAGGTGGATGTAGATCTCTATGGCTTAGAGACAAGGGGCTTCAGTCGGCAGGGAATTAGTGAATCCCAACCGGCTAGAAGGCTTCCCTTGTACAATAGCACTAGTTAATAAATAAACTGAATTTCAGTTAACAAACTGAGATCAGTAAAACATAAAAGGTGATCAATCCAACATCACTCTCCATCCAACACCTGGAAAGGAATGGTATCATAAAGTGCAAGATTGCGGCCCATAGGTTTCCTACTAAAAATAGACAAAAGGGTTAGTAGGCATAAACTCCGGTTCTGGTACCAAAAGTGTTCAAGTCAGAAACACACACACACACAAATAATCAGTGCACATAAATAGAATAGAATGTTTACCACTTCTTTTCAATAACATATCTATCTACTCCTTATTCATCATTGAACATAGGATCTAGATCAAAACTAGGGTCAAACAAACAACCAGTCTCAATCACCAGTCATCAATAAGACTTACTAGGTGGGCTATTCTGGCTGGGAGAGGTGTTGCTCTAGTCAGTTTCAGCGTCTTGTGTGAAAAACTTTTTCTCACTACGCCAATTATAGCCTTCACTTTCAAACAATGAAAGCCTGTCATTGGTTTATAGCAATTGACACATCACAAGATGATGTTCAAAATGTACAGAACAATCACGCGCCTATTACATCCTTATCACGTGCCGACATTCAAATCCTTCTCGTGATTAGAAAGGACGAGTTGTCTTACAAAGGGAGCCGACTGTTGATATCACTATCTCGTGATGAGACGGTAGATAAGAGGGGGGGGGGGGTGAAGGGAGATAACCTCGGTAGGGGTTACATGCCAACCGGGGAGACAAATCGAACTTCAAACAGACCAATCCCTTAATCGGCATTCTTTAGATGGTGGGTGGCAATTAACGTGGCGGCCGGACAGAGAAATGAAAAGGAGAGGGGGGGGGGGGGGGGGGGTGTAGATAAGAAAGAGGGGTCGCGCGGGACACTTACGTCACAGAGGCCCCCCGAAGAAAAGATTCTGGTACCGGAATCTTCCTGTGGAACGCCGACTCCACTTTCGACTTGGGTGACAGGGACAAATTAGTGGGGAGACTGGGTCGGCTGGAATGGTGGAACATCTGGTCGCAACACAGAGTTCAAAGGAGCAGGTGGGTTAGAGATCAGTGGAATGGATTCCGACTGAGGTTGGTGCGGCAATCCTGTGTTGAGTTGTCCCAAGGTTGATTGCAGAATAGCAAACACCTCTTGCCTGAGTTTCCCCTTTAGCCTGGATTCATCATTGCTGATGATGTGGTTTGGTAGGCCGATTCGGGCGAAAATGGCTTTGAGTGCCGCGGCTACCTGACTAGCATCAAGTGAGGAGATTGGGGCGGCATCGCACCTCATGGTACATATGTCGACCACGGTGACTATGTACCGGAATTTCTTCTTCCGTTTAGGTAGAGGCCCGACCAAGTCGACTGCCACTCGCTGAAAGGGAGGGGTAGGTGACGGCTGTATGTGCGGCGGCCTGTCCCGATAGTACCTTCGGTGGGTGTTTGCGGGTACAGTGCTGCCTTTCACCTGAGGTACCTGTGGCGAGTGGTCTTGGGTCGTTAGGCGGACATTCCTTGGGAAGGATTTTCCAAGTTGTGGCGGACTTGGGGACTTGGGACAATCTGGATTGGCTCGCGCGGCAATTTGGTTTGCCGCGTTGAGAGGTTTCTTCCCTGCTGAGGGAGATTTGCTCTTTGGGAAGGAGGGAGGGAGTTGGTTTGTGGATTGGGGAGAAGGGAATGCTGCTGAAACTAGGGCAGGTTGAGAGGGGTGCCCTAAAAACACATACTGTGATCCAAGTATGAGGTCATAGACAGGACTGTCCATGAGCACTGCCTTGATGGGTCCCTTAACATATCTGGTGTCGACATTGATTATGGCGACTGGCAAAGTGGATGGGGGGATTGCAGCATCAGGGCCTTGCAGAGAGATGAAGTCTCCCGTGTATGCTGACGCGGGGACTAGGGATCCGCAGACAATGGCGTCGCATGACAGTCCAGTGTCATAGAGACACTGAACAGGGATGTTGTTGACAGTCGCCTGTCCGACGACTGACGGTGTGCCTGGACACTGGATTGGGGAGGGGTTTGTGCAATTCTGCGAAGTCGAGACGACTTGCATAGTTGCAACATTTTGCCGCTTGTAAGCAAGTTTCCTGCAGTCATCCCGATTGTGGGTGTTCGACTTGCAGTATGAGCAGAATAAGGGTTGTCCCAGTGGTTGTCGTTCATGGGTAGAACTGTTTGACCCACTGTTGGAGTTGGGGTTAAACCTGCTCTGCTGTGAAGCAGTGGACCCAAAAACTTGTTGCAGTTTTGGCCTTTTAGGGGCGCTAGGTTCATCATGGGCTAGAGTGTACCTATCACTTAGCTGGATGAGGTCAGCCAGAGTTGTGGCACCTTGTTCGGCAGTAAAGGTGCGTAACTCTGGGGACATGGTTTCGCGCAGTTGCTCGCCAACCATTAGTTCACGGAGATCCTCATAGGACTCTGATTTGGCAGAAAGGGACACCCATTTTGTCAGATAGTTCCCCAGTCTATCTGAAAATTGGGCATAGGACTCTCCCCTACCTTTTCTGGTTGTCCGGAACTTTTTCCGGTAGGCGTCCGCTGTCAACTGGTATCTGTTGAGCAGGGCTTCTTTCAAAGCTGGGTAGTCGGTAATTTGGCTTGACGGAAGTTTACTGTACACCTCATAAGCCACACCCCTGAGACTTTGGGCAAGCTTGAGGTTGAACTTTTCCGGAGCAAGCTCAAATTCCTGGGCCAGTCTTTCAAATCTATCGAGGAATGCATCGATAGACTCTGTTGCCTCATTGAATGCCTCCAATGTGAAGGTCATGGCTGAGGTATGAATGGGAGGGGGAAAATTTTGAGGGGCAGCAGTCTCAGAGTCTGCTGAGTTTTCAAGCTGCTTCATAGCTAGCTCATGGTCTCGCGCCTTTTCTCGCTCAGTGGCCTCAAGTTCGAGTTCTTTATTTTTGGCATCCTGCACTAGTTGCCTCTGCCTTAACTCATGAGTACGGATTTGCTCTTGAGCGTCGCGATCTTTATCTGCTTGTTGAGCCTCGCGATCTTTATCTGCTTGTTGAGCCTCATGGGCTCTCTGTTTGTCTTTCTCAGCCTCCTCCCGAGCTTTATCAGCCTCTTGAGCCTCATGAGCTCTCTGTTTGTCTTTCTCAGCTTCTTGAGCCTCCCGAGCTTTCTCTTGAGCCTCGCGAGTTTTATCAGCCTCTTGAGCCTCACGAGCTTTGTCTTTCTCAGCCACCTCGCGAGCTTTCTCTTTGTCATATTCAGATATGACAAAATTTGCTAACTCTTGGCCTGACAATCCTAGAGATTCTCCCCATTCTTTAAGCTCCCTCCTAAGTTTAACAATCTCAGCCATGGTTGTAAATACAACTATTCAAAATCAAAACAAAGTTGCTGAGTTGAATGTATCAAACAACACTTAACTATTTCAGCATAAACAGAAATAGCATGCACATCAAAATAAAGTCATAAATAGCATTCAAACAAATCAAATCAAAACACAGTGAACCAAATCACAATAACTTTCCCAGTGGACACAAGATAAGTTTTTGAAAAGGAACTACAGTTTGAATTGAAATTTGTTAGACTTTATGAAAAAAAAAAATATCCCGGACGCGAGCCCCCAATTAGATGTGACGAGGTAATGGGTTAAAAGGCTAAGTCCCTAGGGAAGACTTTAGAAAATTTGCCTTTAGCCCACTTCTCTAGGGTATGGGAGATGAGCAACTTTCCCGGCCCCTTTTCATCTAATAAATTTATATTTGTGCCCGGGTTCTGGCTCGTATGGTTGTAAGAAATACAAGTGGTTGAATTGCTCTAAATGGCAGACAGAGAGAAGTAGGGTTTTAC
>CM065700.1:19419093-19421593 GCA_017654935.2 Phymorhynchus buccinoides | reverse complement strand
GTTCACCCAAAGCCTCAATCCCCTCCCCCTGATTGGGGAAACGGGAATGAAAAACCTCTCCTATAAAAAGTTAGTTCCCCCCCACAATGCTGGATGTTCTGTGCTTAGAAAACCAAGAATGAAAAACCTTCCTAATAATCTGTCACTCTCTTTGACTCTGACTTTTTCCCTTTGCTCACTGTCATCTAAAATCTTTCTGCCTCTCCTATAAGTTTGAGAGTTCTCCTGCAAAGCACTTTTTGTGCTGCAGAGAAAACACTTTCAAAAACCTCTCCTTTAAGTTTCAGTTGACCATTCGCAAAGGACATCAACAATGCAATGATTGTGGGCCAAGAATGAAAAAACTATCCTATAAGTTTGAAAGTTCACCATTCGCAAAGCACTAACAATGCATATTGTGCTGCATGACGCATGAAAAACCTCTCCTAATTGACAGGAAACTGTCTGAGCACTCAACAATGCAATGATTGTGCTGCAGAAAATAAAGAAGACCTCTCCTATAAGTTTGAGAGTTCACCATTCGCAAAGACTCAACAATGCAATGATTGTGCTGAAGAATGAAAAACCTCTCCTATAAGTTTGAGAGTTCACCATTCGCAAAGAACAATGCAATGATTGTGCTCGGCAGAAGAAGAAGAATCTAAGGGGGATAAGAAGAAGATAGATGGATGGAAGTTCTGTGCTTGTAACTACCTATAATCTGTCAAGACTCGACTCTGCCTTTTCCCTTTGCTTCACTGTCAGTCTACTATCTTTCTGCCTTAAGAAGCCTTTTTTTTTTTTTTTTCAAGAGCTGAAGTCGGACTTGAAGAAGAAGAATAAAGAAGAAGATCTGCGCTCAAGAAGGAAACTGTCTGAAGAAGAAGAAGAAGAAAGAAGAAGAAGAAGAAGAAGAGAAGAAGAAGAAGAAGAAGAAGAAGAAGAAGTAGAAGAAGAAGAAGAAGAAGAAGAAGAAGAACAAGAAGAAGAAGAAGAAGAAGAAGAAGAAGAAGAACAAGAAGAAGAAGAAGAAGAAGAAGAAGAAGAAGAAGAAGAAGAAGAAGAAGAAGAAGAAGAAGAAGAAGAAGAAGAAGAAGAACAAGAAGAAGAAGAAGAAGAAGAAGAACAAGATATAGATTAACATCCCTCCTTCATTTCTCGGTTCTTTCCGTTTTTTTCAGTACTACTAGATTGATCAGTCAAACCTCCATCGTTTTCTATATTTAACGTCAATTTTAATCCATTTAAACAATTAAATTATGCGTTCGAAATTATCACAACACATGGAGGATGATTAACAGAACAGCGAACGGAAATTCCCATTCAGTACATAACTAGTACCTGGACACAAAGAGCACTGAAAGTCACATGACAGTGACGTCACAAGCGGGAAACTCCGATGTGGCCGTTCCGTCTTTTGAACAAAATGATAAATAATTGAATAAATTATTAGTGACAATAATTATTGAGAAAACATAACTGGCTCGAAACGTTGCTGATACTACTGCTTAATGTTCGCTAAGAAAGGCAACACTGAAAACACCAGGAAAGAACCGAGAAATTTATGGGGGGAGGGGAGGAGGGGGGGGGGGGTTGTTAATCTACATAATTCCCGCAAATCTATTAAGCTTAAGCTCTCACATTCCTTTTACTGTTGGCCCAGGCTATGAGTCTGAAATAGGCCTATCAATCAATGACAACAACCATTAAATTGTGACCCGTCACCACAAAATGAGTCGCATTGTCAAAGATATTCTAAAGGGGAAGATAAGCATCCGGTCTCTTTTCCCTATATGAGTAGTGAGGACAGAAACACTGGTTATGTCCCTTTTAAACAGAACACATTTTACGCGTCGATAGGCCAGTTGAATTCTCCGTTCAAATTCCAGTCTGAGTTTTTGGATAGCCTCCACTGTGAAAAGTGTACTGTCCCCACTAACGATAACTCTATCAGCCCGGTTCGCCGAGCTCTTAAGTAATCCATCTTACCCTTTTAAAATATCTTTGGCATTGTGCCCTAGTTCACTTGTCCCCTAGGGACCTTTATGTGGAAGGGGGTCAAATCATCAATTCTCAGATTTTGACTTATTATTGAACAATGGGTCTTTATCTACCATGTACATAAGTATTGAAGTGTAAAAACAATCCTTTCTGCCTTAAAAGTGTGTTTATATCAGAAACATCTGGTTGTTTTGTACACATTTAGAAATTTTCCGGTTGCATTTTTTCATTTCGCCGATTCCCTGAGTATACGATTTCAAATCTTCATAACTTTGCAACAAATAGTCCGATTTACAAACTTTTTGGTTTGTTGGAAAGCTTTTTTAATGCAAAATAACAATTTGTTAATAACTCAAAAGTGACATCTGGGACATCACGACTCATTTTGTGGTGACGGGTCACAAGTATGAGTAAAAACGGCCTTTACAGTACAGAGTACACGATGCATGCAAATACAGGACACGTTATTGTGAGGCCGGGTGTTGCTATGCATGGTTTATTAGCCTACCTCATGCTATGT
>CM065700.1:19411593-19414093 GCA_017654935.2 Phymorhynchus buccinoides | reverse complement strand
GACATTTTAGATAACCACAGGATCCGGTTATTTTTTTCGGTAAAGGTAAAGATGTGCCACCCCCCATGCGTTTCTCGGTTAATTGTATTTTTCCGTTTTTGCCTTTCTTACCATTTTAGCTGTATTTTAGGAACATTTGTAGCCAATTACCTTTTTGGAATACTAACCCTAACCCTAACCCTAGCCCTAAACCTAACCCTACCCCCCACTATGTACTGCAGTACACCGCGATTTGTCACAGTTGTGGTTCGTTGCGTTTTTCCGTCTTATACGGTGGGGGGTAGGGTTAGGGTTAGGGCTAGGGTTAGGGTTAGGGTTAGTATTCCAAAAAGGTTATTAGCTAAAAATGTTCCTAAAATACAGCTTTATGTATGGTAAGAAAGTTTTCTTATAACCGAGGCTTCACATCTAATGCATTTAATGCATTGTAAATGCCATAACCCAATCTGGACAACAACAAAAACACAATAAAATGTAAACCCAACATAACGTAATCTGGACAACAACAACAAAAACACAATAAAATGTAAACCCAACATAACCCAATCTGGACCAAAGTGTATCCCTAAAGTCACGAGTTTGTTTGTTATTTTCCTTTGTGACAGTATCAGATTCATTATACACGAATGGTCAACTTAGGACGATGATTTGACCGCCATGGGGCAATCAAACCAGTAGGGGCTTAACGCGTGATATTCTTAGTTGGGCGTAGTGAGAGAGAGAGAGAGAGAGAGAGAGAGAGAGAGAGAGAGAGAGAGAGAGAGAGAGAGAGAGAGGGAGAGACTCATCTCCCTGCATCTCTCTCTCTCTCTCTCTCTCTCTCTCTCTCTCTCTCTCTCTCTCTCTCACTACGCCCATCTCCCTCCCTCTCTCTCTCTCACTACGCCCCAACTAAGAATATCACGTGCTAAGCCCCTACTGGTTTGATTGCCCCCCCCCCCCCCTGGCGGTCAAATCATCGTCCTAAGCTGGTGGTGGTAGTGATGGTGGTGGGTGTGGGAAAAATGGTCGGTCTGTTTTGCACTCAATTAGTAGGGCATTTGCCACGAGTGTTCGTTCACTATACTGGACTACTAAATTGCCCGCACTCGTTCTGCCCGAGTTACGCTGACCTTTCTAATTCAACTCTCTAAATTCAACTCAGTGAAATTCAAGTCGTCGCCGGCGCGTGGCAAATGCCCTATTACGTAAGCCCTAATAATTATTACCTTTCATTATCTCCGGGTATATTCTGAGTAGGGTGTTATTATAATTACTGTAGCCTGGCTGGCTGGCTGCATGGGACTCGGGGTTGACATTGGTTTAGGCATTAGGTATTAATTAGGCATCTCTGTGAAATTCGGGGTGCTCCCACCTGGAGAGCGCGTCGCAGCCAGAGACGCGCCACCTTTTTTTTTCTTTTTTTTTGCATGCGATTTTTTTGTGTCATTGATGAGGAAGGAAGGGGTGTGTGTGTAAATTTTGACCAAATGACTTTTTTGTTGTCACTGGGTTTAACGTGTGCTAAGTGCATGGGCACACGGGACCTGGGTTTACGGTCTCATCCGAAAGACTCCATATTCAGACCGTAAGGCCTAGTGCAAAGTGAGAGGAAAAATCCCCTGTACCCAGGTTCGAACTCGGGTTTACTTGACAAAAAGCGAACGCGCTACCACTGTGCCACTCTACGTTTAGAACGTACAGCTAGCGTGGACAATGCTGGGCATGGTCATTCTAAGAGTTTTCTAAACCCGTGATAGCAATCCTTAGGAGAAAACGCAGAAAAGCGTTGCACAACGTTCGACGGCAAAGCCTACGCAACCTTTTTTATTATTTTTTGCCGACAATGTTTGCAATAATTATTACAAACCATGCTTTTAAGTTTGTAGCTTGTGCGCTGAGTGCTAGCAAATCACCCTAAAACAGCAAGATCTAGAAGCAAGATGAAAGCGAAAGTCGGTTTATTTCAACTTTGAGGAATGCTCGTTTACTTCACATGGTTAAGTAAATTTGGTTAGGTCATTGCCCCCACCTACCCCCTCCCCCCTCCACCCCCCCCCCCCCCCCCCCCCCCCCCCCCCCCTCCCCCCCCCCCCTCCCCTCCCCCCCCCCCCCCCCCCCCCCCCCCCCTCCCCCAAGAAAAAAAGGATTGATATTGACTACAAAATACTAAATATTGCTAAATCAAACCGATTGTTGTGGGGGGTTTTTGCGCATTGGTTGACTGGGGAAGCTATCATGGTCGATTATTCTCAATTAGAAATCCACACAAGTGTTCTTTTGTGTTCCCCTTGACTATTATTAATCTTTAATTAATGAATTAGATGATTATGATGCAGTGAGCTACCAATTTTATAACGATCTTTATATGCGCGCATTAAGGCTAGGTACACCAAGACACACAACGGTGGCCATATTTCTTTATGTCTTCACAGAAAAGAGGAAGAAAGGGCAAGACTGAACAAAGAACGTCCACGAAGAAAGGCAAAAGGTTACTTACAGCCCATTGCGAATCTGTGAA
>CM065700.1:19394093-19399093 GCA_017654935.2 Phymorhynchus buccinoides | reverse complement strand
CAGAAACACTGGTTATGTCCCTTTTAAACAGGACACATTTTACACGTCGATAGGCCAGTTGAATTCTCCGTTCAAGTTCCAGTCTGAGTTTTTGGATAGCCTCCACTGTGAATAGTGTACTGTCCGCACTAACGATAACTCTATCAGCCCGGTTCGCCGAGCTCTTAAGTAGTCCATCTTACCCTTTTAGAATATCTTTGCCTGCACTAAGTATGTGTCATAATGGCAGATGACAGTAAGCAAAGGGAAAAAGGTAGAGTCAAAGAGAGTGACAGATTAGAGGAAGCTACAAGCACAGAACAGCATGTTGGGAGTGTCCAGAAGGTGGGGGAACTAGTTATGAACGCAGAAGGAGAAGAAGATTTAACCAAACGATTTGTAAAGGTCAGGCACTAGTACTTATAGCCCCCCCCCCCCCCCACCCGTGAGGGATATCGGGGGCTCTTTTGTATAACTAGTTCCCCCCACCTTCTGGAAGTTCTGTGCTTGTAGCTTCCAATAATCTGTCACTCTCTTTGACTCTGCCTTTTTCCCTTTGCTTACTGTCATCTACTATCTTTCTGCCTTACCGGTCCATTCTCATTCTCCTGCCTTTTTTTTTTTCACGAAACTCTTTCAAAAAAAGATTTCCTCCAGCCGAAGTCGGACTTGCTGGGCCTAACTGTTTCTTAGTTAGGCGCATAACGGCAGCATGACGCGTCTGCGCTCATTATTGACAGGGAAACTGTCTGAGGGATCAAAGAAAAGAAGAAGAAGAAGAAGAAGGAGAAGAAGAAGAAGAAGAAGAAGAAGAACAAAGAAGAAGAAGAAGAAGAAGAAGAAGAAGAAGAAGAAGAAGAGAAGAAGAAGAAGAAGAAGAAAAGAAGAAGAAGAAGAAAGAGAAGAAGAAGAAGAAGAAGAAAAAGAAGAAAGAAGAAAGAAGAAGAGAAGAAAAAGAAAGAAGAAGAAAGAAGAAGAGAAGAAGAAGAAGAAGAAAGAAGAAAGAAGAAGAAGAAAGAAGAAGAAAGAGAAGAAAGAAGAAGAAGTAGAAGAAGAAGAAGAAGAAGAAGAAGAAGTAGAAGAAGAAGAAGAAGAAGAAGAAGAAGAAGAAGAAGAAGTAGAAGAAGAGAAGAAGAAGAAGAAGAAGAAGTAGAAGAAAGAGAAGAAGTAGAAGAAGAAGAGAAGAAGAAGAAGAAGAAGTAGTAAAGAGAAGAAGAGAAGAAAGAAAGAAGAGAAGAATAGAAGAAGAAGAAGAAGAAAGAAGAAGAAGTAGAAGAAGAAGAAGAAAAGAAAAGAAGAAGAAGAAGAAGAAGTACTATAGCAAGTTTCTTTTTTCTTCTTTTTTGCAGTTATAACAGTGGACAAATTGACAGAGGCAAGCATAGCATAGATGTTGGATTATGAATGCGTGTGAGTGAGAGGGAAAGGAGAGAAGTGGAATTCGGAAGCTTGAAAACTTAGATTAAAAGAGAAGCAGACATTGTCTATTGACAGCACTGGTGTAGGCTGATTCATGACCTACTATACAGCCCGCCCCAGGCCCGATAACGGATCTAATAATGATGACGTATGAGTGACATCACTATGTAATTATGACGTACGAGTGACGTCAGCTCTGGCCAGGGGTCCCAAGGGCTTGGGGACTCATGTGGGACTGGGTACCATTGCTGACTGGACTAACGCCCTGCTCTGCTCTTTAGACAAAAGACAGGCTAGCCAGAGGCACTGCCTTATATCCCTGGAATCACTTAAAGGGGCACCCTGACGGATGAGGTTTTGCAAGAAACACGTCGATATCACCAGGAAAACACCCTTTACAGAAATCGCAACTTTCACTTTGCTCTGCTTTCCTTGAAGAAGAAATCAAACCATCAAATCGGCGATTCCTCCTTGGCGGAGGTGCTGGAAGTCAAATTATTTCACTGAAAGAGAAGCCGTGTGCCTTCTCTTTTCTAATGGCCGCCTGAGTTTAGACCAAACCGTTTGCTCGAAATTTCCACAATACAATCCTTTTTTTAATAAAAAAAAATATGCAGGTTACTTAAAGGACTTTCGCTCACAACAAAGGAAATAGCTCCAAATTGTTTTTTTTTACTGTGCTACAAAACCCCCAAAAACTTCCGCCTCCACCCACCCCATCCAAAATGGCTTCTCTCTCCAGCATCTCCGCCAAGGAGGAATCGCCGTTTTGACGGTTTGATTTCTAGGAAAACCAGAGCAAAGTGAGTGTTCCGATCCTTGAAAAGGCTGTCTTTCTGGTGATCCCGACGTGTTTCTTGCAAAAACTCATCCGTCAGGGTCCACCTTTTAAAAAACCAAGCAACAGGTTAGTCATGTGGTCTGCACGGTAATTACAAACAAATCTGATTTTTGTTTCAGTAAAACTATCCCGGGGAATGGGCAGGCACATAGATGCTACAATTAGGATCGTGCACGCTCTGTTATAGGCCTCTGCAACTAGGGTTATTAACGCCCTTGACAGTGAGAGTGATGCACTTGCTGGTCAGTACTGACAAGGGCATTCACTCTTGCGAAAGGCAGCCATTCAGTGGGTTCAGTGGCCCGCAAAACAGGGTTATTGGCGAGAGTTATTCCCTTGTTTGGTCAGTACTGAACCATCTTCACCCCCCACCCACCAAGAGCATCATTCTGCATCGGCAAAAGGGTGTTCGTTGCGGAAGCCAATAGGCTTACATGTGCAGACAAATAAGCCACACATTTTCACACACACGCGATTACAATAATGATATGCAGATACCCACGCGTAGCCTACTTATATGATCAGTTTATCAACACATGCACCACGTGTATGTGCAGTCACACAGATACATTGTTATCCGCATGTGTGCCACTCCGCCTGTCGTCTATGTGCATACAGACTCACTCAGAGGAGGGAGAACACACACACACACACACACACACACACACACACACACACACACACACACACACACACACACACACACACACACACACACACACACACACACACACACACACACACGACACACAATGCACCACGTGTATGTGCAGTCACGCAGATACATTGTCATCCGCATGAGTGCCAATCCGCCTGTCGTCTATGTGCATACAGACACTCCACTCAGAGGAGGGAGAACACACACACACACCACACACACAATACACACACACACACACACACACACACACACACACACACACACTCACACACAAACACACACACCACACACACACACACACACACACACACACACACAGACACACCACCATAATACATAATCATACTGTACCTTCCCTTTCTAACACCTCATTATTAAACGACGACGGATTTTGTTGTTTATTGACTCGCTTGTTTGTCAACAAAAATGCTTGATGTTTGGCGTGCACATGCTCGAATCTTTCATTGACAAAGTCATAAAATTTCAGCAAGATTCAATGAACGGTTTTGAAAATATGAAGCAAAAAGTAAAAGTATGGGTGCAAACACACCCACGGGGTGCGGGAAGGGTTAAGCAGTGGGTCATTGATTTTTTTATGACATAATTTCTTCTTCTTGTTCTTGTTCTTCTTCTTCTTCTTCTACTTCTTCTTCTTCTTCTTCTCTTCTTCTTCTTCTTCTTCTTTCTTCTTCTTCTTCTTCTTCTCGACCGCTTCATTTCTCATTTCCAAACACAATTTCCCTCTTGGGATCTATTTAGCTTTAGGCGAAGACATTCACCACTGTCCTAATAGCTTCCCCTTGACTATACAGTTCCCCGATGGCTTATCTTTCCTTGTCGCTTGGGGCGCTGCAGCCTGTCACGTGCATGGCTGTGGATCTTGACGTCATGTATTATGCTCTCTCTCTCTCTCTCTCCTCTCTCTCTCTCTCTCTCGTCTCTCTCATCCTTAAGCTCTCTCTCTCTACCTCCTCTCTCTCTCTTTCTCTACTCCCTCCCTACTTCTCTCTCTCTCTCTCTCTCTTTCTCTCTCTCTCTCCTCTCTCTCTCTCTCTCTCTCCTGGCTTGGTGACATATGTACATACATCAGTAAAATATAAACAGTTAAATGTTTTTGATAAGTATGGTATCGAGTGCATTTGGTTAGAAGTTAATTTAAAAGGTACCAAACCAATCTTTGTAGGTATGCTGTACAGAAATCCTGAGGGAAAAAAATCGAATGGTATGACCGATTTTCATTGATGATTGAGAGATGTTCTAAGTCACACTGTGGAAATTATCCTGTTAGGAGATTTTAACATCGATTTATTAAAACCTAATGACAAATGGATACAGACCTATGATCTTTGTAATTTACACCAGTTAGTATCCACTCCAACTAGAATAACTGCACAGTCTAAAACGTTAATAGACCCACTATCTACGTAACTAGTCACTAGTAATATAATCGAACATTCTACCAATACGGATCGTGCACGCATGTTTCCTGTTTGTCTGACCTCAAAGAAAGGAGTCAAAATCCCTCGCTGTTCCCATAAATGTATAACTTTCCGTAATTACAAGTTCCGAATGACTTTTTATCTGATCTTTGTTGTGCCGATTTTTCTGATGTCAGTACCAACATAGCGCACCCTGATGCCGCGCTTGAGAAAGCGTGGTACGATATCTAGTCCTTCCTAAATAAGCATGCTCCGATTATGACTAAACGAGTTAAACTAACCTCTAAGCCACCGTTGATTACTAAAGAAATTGACGCCGAAATTTTAATCCGTGAGAATTTATTAGCAACAACCGGGAAAGACCCACACTTTAGAAAGCAGCGTAACAAAGTTACCACTATGAAACGGGTTGCCAAAAAAAGATATTTTAGTGATTTAATTGCAAAGAAAGATAGTAAATCCATATGGAAAGCTATAAATGAACTCTCGTGTAAAAAAAACAAATCTTTAACTTCATCATGTAATGATCTTTCTTCCCAGCTTCTTAACGAACACTTTACGTCAATAGTAGAGAGAACAATTAAGACTGACAAGACACAGACTAACGACCTGCAACTTCTAAAACAGTTTTGTAACAGTAAAGTAGTCCCCCCAAAACTAA
>CM065700.1:19384093-19389093 GCA_017654935.2 Phymorhynchus buccinoides | reverse complement strand
GGCAGGTGCCATCAGTGCCAACAGTCAGGGGATTGAAACATCAAAGGGGCCGCTAAAAGGCCTGTCCTTTTGGGGCAGAATCTGAGGCCGTCTTCTTCTTCTTTTTTTCTTCTTCTTCTCCTCTCTCCTCCTCCTCCTCCTCACCTCCTCCTCCTCCTCCTCCTCCTCCTTCTTCTTCTTCTTCTTGTTCTTTTTCTTCTTCTTTTTTTTCCCCTCTTCTTCTTCTCCTTCTCCTTCTCCTCCTTCTTCTCCTCCTCCTTCTTCTTCTTCTTCTTCTTCTTCTTCTTTCTTCTTCTTCTTCTTCTTCTTCTTCTTCTTCTTCTTCTTCTTCTTCTTCTTCTTCTTCTTCTACTCTTCCTCTTCTTCTTCTTCTCTTCCTCCTTCTGCTTCTTCTTCTTCTTCTTCTCTTCTTCTTCTTCTTCTCTTCTTCTTCTTCTTCTTCTTCTTCTTCTTCTTCTTCTTCTTTCTTCTTCTTCTTCTTCTTCTACTAACTTCATCTCCTCCTCCTCCTCCTGCTCTTCCTCATCCTCCTTATCCTCCTCCTCCTCCTTCTTCTTCGTCTCCTCCTCCTCCTCCTCATCCTCCTCCTCCTCCTCCTCCTTCTTCTCCTCCTCCTTCTCCTCCTCCTCCTTCTCCTCCTCCTTCTCCTTCCTCTACTTCATTTGCTCCTCCTCCTCCTCCTTCTTCTCGTCCTCCTCGTCCTCCTTCTTCTCGTCCTCCTCGTTCTTCTTTTTCTTCTGTCTTGTGGCCGTAATCTTGTGGCCGTAATTCTTCTTCTTTTTCTTCTGTCTTGTGGCCGTAATCGGACGTTTGCGGTAACTCTAAACCGGAAGACACCCAAAGATACGAAAAGACATCGGAAGACACCGGAACACACCGAAATATACCGAAAGACAGCGGTATTTGAGCGTGCCTTTATCAATTTTTTTCCGATTTTTTTTTCAAATGTTTTTTGTTGTTGTTGTTTTTACCGAAGGGGGGGTCAAATGACCCCCTTATCCGCCCCCCTAGATCCGCCTCTGTAGCTTAGTCTTTTGTGGAAGACTGTGATTCTTAAGCACTAGGGAGCATCTGCACTGGCTCTAGTGCTGCAGCCACAAGGAATTGATTGACCTTTGGGGACCTTCCCCAACGCCGTCTGTCTTCAAATCGCTTTGGTCGATAGAGTGGAGGTCTACCTTGGGCAAGGCTTCTCCGCTATAAACAAATTTTAGCCCAGCCCACCGGAATAGCAGCTGCCCCCCTCTGCTATCTGGCAGTCATAGTCGGCAACGACTGACATGTATACGTACAGAGGACACAGAGAGATACAGCTACGAACGGGGGGAGGAGAGAGAGAGAGAGAGAGAGAGAGAGAGAGAGAGAGAGAGAGAGAGAGAGAGAGGGAGAGAGAGAGAGAGAGAGAGAGAGAGAGAGAGAGAGAGAGAGAGAGAGAGAGAGAGAGAGAGAGAGAGAGAGAGAGAGATAATAAGAATACGAAAACGAATACGAATACGAATGTTTAATGAGGTTAAACGGATACGCTGAAGCTTCTTTACACCATGCCCTCGAGGGGAAAAAGAAAAGCCAAATAACAAGAAAAGGAAAACCAAAAGAAAGTATAAAATGCATAAAAGGAATAGAAAATAACAACAGGCATGTTCACAGAACATTGAAGAACATGGGAACAATTTCAAGCTCAAATGAACAGCTCGTTCACGTGCTCGCACACACACACACAAACATACAGTATACCCTATAACTATACCAGAAGCATGCATACAGAGTCTCTTGTGGTGTGTGCGAACACTCAGGTGCAAATACGCTCACGATCAATTACACAATAGGCCTACAATACGCTAATAAGCTTGCTTTATAGAGAAACAATACATTTGCGTAAAGTCTTTATTATTTCTAAACAAACAGCGAATATTTCAAGGAAGTTAATAGCTTAAAACGTATCTAAGAGGTGTTTGTGATATGTTCTTTTAAAGGATGAGACACTTTTTTAGGATTTTATTAACATTTTCAAATAATTCCATAGTTTGCTACCGGAGTATGTAAGGGAGGTCATAAACAGGTTTGTTCTGGGGCGAGGAATATAAGTTATACTTTTGACTGTTACGAATGTTAGTAACAGGAAATCGTTTGCATATATAAGCCGGCGTCAGTTTATTCATACTTGCCCCCGGGGCCTCATGCCCCCCTCTGCTATCTGGCAGTCATATCGGAAACGATAGACATGTATACGTACAGAGGACACAGAGAGATACAGCTACGAGAACGTTTGCAACATGAAAATAGCTTTGTTGAGGTGAGAGAGAGAGAGAGAGAGAAGAGAGAGAGAGAGAGAGAGAGAGAGAGAGAGAGAGAGAGAGAGAGAGGGAGAGAGAGAGAGAGAGGGAGAGAGAGGAGAGAGAGAGAGAGAGAGAGAGAGAGAGAGAGAGAGAGAGAGAGAGAGAGAGAGAGGGGGAGAGAGAGAGAGAGAGAGAGAGAGAGGAGAGAGAGAGAGAGAGAGAGAGAGAGAGAGAGAGAGAGAGAGAGAGAGAGAGAGAGAGAGAGAGAGAGAGAGGAGGAGAGAGAAACTAGAAAGAGAAAGTGAGAGACAGAGAGACATACACAGAAGTAGTAAACATGGAAACAGAGAGCAGACAACGGAGACATTATAGAGTCAAAAAGTGTGAAAGAGAAGGGACAAAATACAAATGAATAGGGGAAGACGGGGTAAAAAGCGCATGGCGGGTAAGAAGCCCACCCCAATTATCTCATGAAATGAAGCAAATTTCAGTCTCATTTTGTCCATGAGACGAGCGTTAATGTCTAGCATTCGTCTCATGGGCAAATTTGACTGAAATTTTCTTTATTTCATGAGATAATTGGGGTGGGCTTCTTACCCGCCCATGCGCTTTTTACCCCGTCTTCCCCTATGGTTATCCTTTTTCGAAATACAAAAGATAATCAGAAGGGAAAAAAACAAGAGTGGAAGAAGGGGGGGGGGGTGTGTAGGCAAAAGATAGACAAACAAACATAATATATAAACCTAACGAAGAAGGATTTAATAACACAAAGAATGACTTGATCGAAGGACATGACATGGATTGACAAAGAAGACTTTGACCTCCTTCGAAATCATTTCGCTCTCATGAACTTTTTGTGCTTTGTTTATTGTTATTCGATTATAAAGATTTGGGCCTAATAAGAGATAGGTAAAGAAAGAAAGAAAGAAAGAAAGACAGAGAGAAAGATCTAGACAGACAGACTGACAATCAGGCAGGCAGAGAGACAGACAGACAGATAAACAAATGATCAGACAGCCGACGAAATGACAGACAGACATGCTTGTCTTGCCCCTGCCAATTGTCTTCAGCAAACCGAAATTGGAACCAACCGCAATAAACAACCTGTCTGTGTCCTTTAAGGGTTGGGTTGTTTCCCTTTATTTTTTATTTTTTGTATCGATTTGGGTTCTTTTCTGCGTTCAATGTTCTCTAATGCTTTATTTTCCTCCCCTTCTTTTGGCATGTTTACATGTTCACTGGTTTAGTTCTATAATGCGGGAGTTTTGTGTGATAGGACAGTACTGAAGTGATACCGTGACGAAAATCGCTAGAATAGTTATCGCCCATTATCTTGTACATAAGGTTGGACATTGCAATTCCTGCATTGTCACATACATCTTCTTCTTCCCTTGTAACATGTTTGTTTGTTTTTTGTAATAATGATATAGGTATATTTGTCCTAGTTATTTCCTTGTCGTTCATAATATAGACATCACTCTGTTTTGATGTTCGATTGTTTATCTATGTGTGTACTTTGTTTTATATTTCTGTGCCCCAAGTGGGTATGAAATAAAACATTTGCCTTGCCTTGCCTTAGGGCGCATGAACCTTATGTTTCATATGTCCTTTGTTGTTGTTGTCTACCTTATGCTTTTTATTGTTATCATAATTCTGGGACTTAGGCCCTATATGTGCTTGGAAAAAATGTCATCTAATTTTCTCTATGAATATTAGGGC
This sequence comes from Phymorhynchus buccinoides, assembly GCA_017654935.2. Classification (NCBI taxonomy): domain Eukaryota; kingdom Metazoa; phylum Mollusca; class Gastropoda; order Neogastropoda; family Raphitomidae; genus Phymorhynchus; species Phymorhynchus buccinoides. Next base: position 19,385,098 of record CM065700.1, on the reverse strand, counting down.
TGTGCTATTCTGTTGACGATGTTTATGATATCAGATCAGATAATAGGGACGAGATGATATAGCCGTTAGGCTTTTAAAGTCCTATCATTTTTTTTCATAAAATGTATTTGGCTTCGTTGACAAGGTCGTCGATTGCTCAGTTTTTTGGTTGATGAATTAATCATCATATTCATAATAATTAGTTTATTGTAATCGTTCCAATGGTCAAGCTAGCTCGCCAATTTGACCGCCAGGTGGCAACCAACTCAATAGGGGCTTATCTCGTGATATCTTTAGTTGGGGGTAGAGAAAGAGAGAGAGAGAGGGGGGGGGGACTCCTTTCCCTCTCTCTCTTTATCCCCAATAGAATAGAGAGAGGATTAGCCCCACTCGAGCGCTATGCCACCTGGCGGTCAAAACAGCCAGCTAAGCCGCTCATTGTCTAGCAGAATTTTTGAAAGAGTTAGTACCTGGTGCTCTTTTAAAGTTAGTGGGTATCTTATTCCGTAAAGGTGCAATTCTGTTACGAAATGAAATATTCTTGTAATAGTATAACAATGTTCAAGAAGTCTTTGAATGTCAAGATTTGGAAGAAGGAACATTTGAAAATCTGTTTTTGGCTTTCTTTCCATGGTAGGTGGATTAGTATCAGGCTAGGCTGGTAGGTGCGGTATGGGGTTGGGTGGGGGTGGGGGAAGGGTGCTGAATGCTTTGCGGTTGTGCTTTGGAAGTAATGACCCTTAATGAATTGTCCCATGCGCGCGATCAGAGTGACTGGGGATACATGTATATGGCCTGCCCTCTACTCCCTTTTTAAAAAAAAAGTTGCTTTTCTTGCTTTCTTTCCTTCTTTCTTTCTTTCTTGCCTCATTCGTCACTTTCTTTCCTCTACTTTGTTTTGGCACCGCCTTGACTGTTCACAAACTGGACACCTTCTAACATTTGAGTAAACATTGTGCCAGAGAGAGTCTAAAAGCTGGGGCCTGTATTCACATTGAGATAGTATGAGACTTAATATCATCATCG
>CM065700.1:19374093-19379093 GCA_017654935.2 Phymorhynchus buccinoides | reverse complement strand
CAGGATGCCAGTCAGCGACTTGCAAACATTTTTTTTTTTGTGGAAAAATAAGAGGTGGCCAGTTGCTACAAAGTGATAGAACTTGCAAACTGTGACGTAAAAATATAAATGACATAATGTTTTAGAATGACGCCCGGTGTTCTAAGTGATGTATGTCTGCTCAAGCACACGAGTCGATAGACTACGAGAGCTGATGGTAGAGTGACTTCCCCTGTTTGACGGATTGAATTAGGCAAGATCACTCCCACACACCATGAAATTACTCCCCTTAATTATTTCCGAACAATTCTAATTGCGGTCCGTGGTAGCAATCCGTTGCGCCCCATTCAAAAGATTGAAACAGTTCGTTAGAAAAGTAGACATAAAGGAAGTTTTGCAAAAATTGGGATTTATATTTCAGGAAATATAACTGACATTCCTTTATGCTGGTACGAATTTTTTTTTAAATAGCTTTTCTAGTTTTGATTTTATAGTCATCTGAAATTGAACTTCTAAGACATATTATCACTAGAGCCTTATTTTTGGACTGACTTGACCATGCCACCTAGTGACTAGTCATGGGTAGAGAATGTTCTGTGGCTATATACCTACCTACTAGTAGTTCCCGACATGCAAGGGCGATAATCTTAAGTAGGTGGCGTTCGCATCTCAGTGCACGAGACAGGGGCAGAGAAGTTTCAGTATAAAAAGCCTCATTGAAGAGCTCAGGAGGCGCAATGGGTCGAGAGGACTTAAACCCAACTTAGTACTCAGGAGGCGCAATTCACGTACATACCCGGATAGGCACAACAGAATAATGTTAAAAACAGGCGCAATTGGGTGGTACCCATTGCAATTGAGATTCGAACGGTTATGTAGCATTGTGCCCCCGTCTTTATAATGTCCCCGTCATATATCTATTCGTCTGTACTGTATGTTAAACGTAAACCTAACCCTAACCTTAATTCAAAACCTAACCCTAACCTTAATTCAAAACCTAACCCTAACCTTAATTCAAAACCTAACCCTAACCTTAATTCAAAACCTAACCCTAACCTTAATTCAAAACCTAACCCTAACCTTAATTCAAAACCTAACCCTAACCTTAATTCAAAACCTAACCCTAACCTTAATCCAAAACCTAACCCTAACCTTTATTCAAAACCTAACCCTAACCTTAATTCAAGCCATAAATCTAATCTGAAAACCCTATAGACTAGGGTCTCTACATCGAGCATAACTGTCATTTCAAGAGCGAAATCAAAAATATATTCTCTATTCAAATGTTTCGATGGCTTACACAGCCATATTCCATAGCTGCAACGGACTTCAAAAAGTGAGTAACGGTCGTTATACAGAGCGTAACGGTCGCTACAAGAGCGAATAATATAATCAAACGTTTCGAGGGCTTACACAGTGTCACGAGTTTGTGACATTGTTCTTCCGAACAGACAGAGAAAGGCACAGTCTACCACTCGATCGCAAGGGACCCCGAGATCTTTCCTTTTCTTTGAACCTAATCGAGACAACCTATTTGTGAAATCCGTGCAACCCGTGTTAGCTCTGACCTCTCGCGAGACTCCTCATTCAACTGGCGACTTCATGAGTTTTATACCGGTCAAACGTCACTCCATATTTTTCCTTCAGTTAAGCAACATCGCTTCATCGCTTCATCCTTTCTCCTTTTCATCGTTTTGTCCACCTACGGCCGCCCAGTGCTGAGGTGTGGTGAGGGCCACGTCCCTGAAGGATCCTGTTATCAATTGTTTATCCTGCACGAGTCCTAGACGTGAGGATAGCGAAGCTGTTGAGCTTCGGCTGAAATCATCTCTTCTCTTCATCCTCATCGCCATCTTCACCCCCTTTTTATTTGGTTTCTCATCGTTTTCCCTTCCCCGTCATCGTCCCTGGCGTTCACTGGAGTCCTGGAAGAAAGCTGTGGCCGGTCCGGGACCCCTTCCACCTGCTCGCGCTTACCCCGAGCCCTTGGCGAGACCAGAGCTGCGACTGTCTTGTGGGGAGGATTCTTCTTCTTCATTCCGCCACTTGGAAGTTTGGTCAGTAGCTGCATAAAATTAGTATTAATCCCGTTAAAACTCGTACAACAACGCGCGCGTAACAATGTAGAATAGCTAGTTATAGGTTTGCTAACATGTGTATTTGTGTGCGTTTTCTTTGGTTCATTTTTCTTATTATTTTCTTGATTTTTGCATAAGGGGCTAAGGAACTGACTGGCTGGGTCATGACTTGTCAGTTGGATAGGTTTTTGCCGGTTGTAGAATTTGGTACTTGAACTCGGCACATATTTTTGAATCAATGTTTTGGCTCGCCATTGTGTGTTTAGGCCGTGCAAATCGTTTTTCGGTGCAAAGCGTATTTGAGTTCACAGAGATTCAGAATCCTAAATGCGTGCACGCGCGCGCATTATTCCTTGTTGCGGTATATGTTTAGCCTCGCGGCCTATGTTTAGCCTCGCGGCCTATGTTTAGCCTTGCGGTATATGTTTAGCCTCGCGACCTATGTTTAGCCTCGCGGTCATCGTCCTAGCTTAATTAGGTATTAAGAGACTCTGCGGAGAGCTGGATAACAGAGGGTTATTCCAGTTGCGCTTCTAGCTATGCTGATAGGGGCTTTGTAAAGCGTTCATCCCCGTTTCTGTTTTTATTTTTGAGAGAAAGTGTAATTAGTGTTTTCAAGGCTTTTTGACCTTTTGAAGTACATTGTGAATGCCATTTTGGGGAAATACATTCTTTGCCTGTAGTTCGTCCGCCTTCTGGAAGAAATGATAATGAAGGGACATATTTTTGGTGGTGAAGTTCTATGTGATATTTTCAGAAGAATTTAAGTGTCCATTCTTGTACCTGAAAAGCTGTGAAATTTTCAGAAGAATGTAATTGTTAATTTTTGTATTTGAAAGGCTAGAATTTTCTAAATGTATGAAAGCCTTGTTGTTCCAGAAAAAGTGAAACCTTTTAGTTAATCCTTTTTGATGAAATATTACCCCTAGACTGAGTCGTGTGAAAAGGATTGTAAAGAAAGTGTTGTTCAGCGTTTTGGGGTTCTTGGAGAGAACCAAGTTTAAAGAGGGTGGGTTTTTACATCCCTGAAGAGGACTGTTGGGGAATTAGTTTTTGGGTAAACACAAAACTGTTGTTACTCTGGGAGTTCAAAACTAGGTTTTTGTTTTGGTTTTTCATACAGTCCTGATCCTGATCCTGATCCTGATCCTGAGCCTGAGCCTGAGCCTGAGCCTGAGCCTGAGCCTGAACCTGAACCTGACCTGACCTGTTGCTGCCTGGTTGACCGCCCGGTCAACCGCTCTTTTCTCCGTTTCCGGCTGTGGGAGGCCGCCCGCCTTTCTGTCTGGCCCCGTGTTAGGCCCGATCTGTGGGCCTGCCTGTGCGTTCGGGCCAGGCTTCGACGTTCCTGTTGAGGAGTCTGGGGGCGACCTCTGCCGTCTCTCTTCTTTTGTTTCTGCTGCTGTAGCCTGCCCCAGGAGGGGGAGCAGTTTTTCTACTGACTTTTGTTTTCCCCCTTTTGTCTTCTTCTTCGGACGCTCTGCTGTTTTTGTTGGACTTCTTTTCTTCGTCTGCCCTTTCGTCGTTTTTCCCTTCAATTTTGTGTTTCTGCTTACAAACTCTCTTTTAGTTATTCAGTTAAGTTGCCGGCTTTAGTTTATTCTTTGGACAAACTTTTGAATGCCATGTAAATTGTGTAGATAATTTGTTGAACATTGAGTGTATTGAATTGTGTAAGTGTGTGTGTGTGCTTGTTTATAATAAATAGTCTTGTTTTGTATTGTACTTCCGGTGTGCGCGTGTGCCTTCTCCTGCGGGTTTGTCTGTCTGGGCGTGCGAGACTCTCCTCGGGGTTCGCGATTTCCCTCTCCCGATCTCTGATCAGGATCGAGCGGGGGATTTCGTGACACACAGCCAAATTCTATAGCTGCAACGGACTTCAAAAAGTGAGTAACGATTGTTACACAGAGCGTAACGGTCGTTACAAGAGCGAATACTCTCTATTCAAGCGTTTCGAGAGCTTACAGAGCCATATTCTATAGTAAGCAACGGTCTCTACAAAGTGAATAACGGTCGTTGCACAGAGCGTATCGGTCGCTACAAGAGTTATTACTCTCTATTCAAACGTTTCGAGAGGTTAGATACGGTACAACCATATTCTATAGTTACAGCCACATTCTATAGTTGCAACGGTCTTTACAAAGTGAGTAACGGTCGTTGCACAGAGCGTATTGGTCGCTACAAGAATTATTACTCTCTATTCAAACGTTTCGAGAGGTTAGATACGGCACAGCCATATTCTATAGTTACAGCCACATTCTATAGTTACAGCCACATTCTATACTTACAGCCACATTCTATAGTTACAGCCACATTCTATGGTTACAGCCACATTCTATTGTTACAGCCACATTCTATAGTTACAGCCACATTCTATAGTTACAGCCACATTCTATAGTTACAGCCACATTCTATAGTTACAGCCACATTCTATAGTTACAGCCACATTCTATAGTTACAGCCACATTCTATAGTTACAGCCACATTCTATAGTTACAGCCACATTCTATAGTTACAGCCACATTCTATAGTTACAGCCACATTCTATAGTTACAGCCACATTCCATAGTTACAGCCACATTCCATAGTTACAGCCACATTCTATAGTTGCAACGGTCTTTGCAAAGTGAGTAACGGTCGTTACACATAGTGTAACGGTTGTTACAAGAGTGATTACTCTCTATTCAAATGTTTCGAGGTCTTACACAACCAAATTCTATAGTTGCAACGGTCTTTACAAAGTTAGTAACGGTCGCTACACATAGCGTAACGGTCGTTACAAGAGCGAGTACTCTCTATTTAAGCGTTTCCGCGACTTACACAGCTATATTATATAGTTGCAACGGTCTTTGCAAAGACAGTAACGGTCGTTACAAGGCAGAATATTTTCTATTCAAACGTTTCGAAGGCTTACACAGCTATATTCTATACTTGCAGCGATCA
>CM065700.1:19356593-19359093 GCA_017654935.2 Phymorhynchus buccinoides | reverse complement strand
GATGAAGAGTGCCTGATATCGAAAGGTAAATGTAGTTCGTTCCAGGGAGATGGACCTTGGAGCCGTCCGTAAAGATTTGTAAATGTTCTTTTAGGCTTTCAACTTTTTCCTTGGCGGCTAAAAGTTAATGTCTTCTTTAGAATAATTTTCATTTAGAGTTGTGTCGTATTGTATCTCCTCTCTCTCCCACTGCGGAAAAGCTGCCGCGGGATAGGGGGGGGGGGGGGGGGGGGGGGGGGACATCTTCCAAGTTTAGGTTGGCTTCTTCAAATAAGTTTTTAGAATAGTGGATTATGTCTTCAGCTTTTATATTTACTCGAGGTCTTTTAGTTTTTAGTTTTGAATGGTCGTGGAAGGGATCTATGATATTCAGCTGAAATTCTGGTAAAGGTAAAGATGTGCCACCCCCCATGCATTTCTCGGTTAATTGTATTTTTCCGTTTTTGCCTTTCTTACCATACATAAAGCTGTATTTTAGGAACATTTTTAGCTAATTACCTTTTTGGAATACTAACCCTAACCCTAACCCTAGCCCTAAACCTAACCCTACCCCCCACTATGTACTGCAGTACACCGCGATTAGTCACAGTTGTGGTTCCTTGCGTTTTTCCGTCTTATACGGTGGGGGGTAGGGTTAGGGTTAGGGCTAGGGTTAGGGTTAGGGTTAGTATTCCAAAAAGGTTATTAGCTAAAAATGTTCCTAAAATACAGCTTTATGTATGGTAAGAAAGTCAATAACGGAAAAATACAATTAACCGAGATAGGTAGGGGGGGTGGCACATCTTGACCTAGAAAATTTGCGCAATTAACTTTCATAAGGTTTTGCAGAGGGAGCCATCCTATGTCTCTGTATACTAACTTGTTAACTGCGTACACAGGGACACCAAGGGCTGTTTCTATAGCTTGTAACTGTTGGAATTGTGCTCGAGTTAGTCAATAGAAAGCTTCCATTCCGTATGCTAAGCGGCTACGAACCAAAGCCCTGACTAAGTAAAGTGAGTGAGGAATTTAGGATCTTTGGCCCATCTCTCTTTGGAAATTATTTTAATAGGGTTGAGGGCTTGTGTCGCTTTTTTAATGGTACTAGCGCAACGCCGAGTACCAGTAACGCCTAGTAACGGTAACGCCTAGTAACGGTAATGCCAAGTATTGGTAACGCTGAGTACAGCAAATTTGAAGCGATTTGGTTAAGAAACGGTGGAGTTATAAGGCCCCGTTTCGCGTTGGCGCTGCTGTGAGAGTGATGCGCTCTCCCTAGTAAGGGTAACGCCTAGTAACAGTAACGCCAAGTACTGGTAACGCTGAGTACAGCAACTTTGAAGCGATTTCGTTAAGAAACGGCAGAGTTATAAAGCCCCGTTTCCCGTTGGCGCTGCTCTGAGAGTGACGCGCTCTCCCGATTTTCTTCAACTTTGCTGCCAGGCTTTGCCCTGGTGACAGCAAGCCTGACAGCAAATTTGATGCGATTCGGTTGAAAACCGGCGGAGTTATAAGGCCCGTTTTGCATCATGCTGCTGTTATGCGCCTAAGTAATTGATTCGCTTCCGGTTTGTCACACGGATAGTCCCCGTCCCCGGTCATCTTCCTGCCAAATTCGAAGGCAATCGGCCCAGAAACGCCCGGAGATACGGGCGCCGAGAGGCCGGCGGATGCGCGTTTCGCGCATTTGCGAAACCGCGCAAATGATACGACCACCTCGGTTGCCGTTGCCATCGCCCCGTGAGGGCTCACAGCAAATTTGAAGCGATTCGGTCGAAAAACGGCGGAGTTATAAGGCCCGTTTCGTGTTGCAGACACACACACACACACACACACACACACACACACACACACACACACACACACACACACACACACACACACACACACACACACACACACACACACACACACACACACACACACACACACACACACACACACACACACACACACACACACGGACGGACGTTGGCTTTTTACTATATGATGATGTACTATGTGTGGTTGAAAAAAGAAAGAAAGATAGAAAGAGAGAGAGAAAGAAAGAAAGAAAGAAAGGAAGGAAGAGAGAAAGAAAGAAAGAGAGAAAGAAAGAAAGATAGAAAGAAAGAAAGGAAGGAAGAACAAAGGAAAGAAAATAAAGAAATAAAAGAAAGGAAGGAAGAATGGAAGAAAGAAAATAAGGAAGGAAGAAAAGGAAGGAAGGAAGGAAGGGAAAAAAGAAAGATAGAAAGAAAGAGAGAAAGAAAGAAAGAGAGAAAAACATCATTCTACGGGGGGGGGGGGGGGGGGGGGGTAGAAAAATAGATTTATAGCAATTTGTACTCTTAGTCCCCTCCGAAATCGGACTAATGTACAGGCAGAATGCAAACGGGGAGACTAGTGAAAACTAGTGAAAACGGAAAACCGGACACATGCGTAAGGTACCTTATACCCCCCTGGTATGGCTATATGGCCTGGGAACACACAACAAGAATAAGAAAATCAAGGTCAAGGTCACGACGGCGATAATTTATGC
>CM065700.1:19341593-19351593 GCA_017654935.2 Phymorhynchus buccinoides | reverse complement strand
CAAAAACAACCCCACAATCAATCAAACAAAACAAACAACCGTGGGTGATGTTTATTCATTAGACATGGTGGCGGGGCGGCATGTCATTTTCCTGCGACACAGCTAAATCAATCCCACTCCCTACCCCCTACCCAACACCAAACCCCCAACCCCCCAACCCTCTCTCTCCTCTCTCTCTCTCTCTCTCTCTCTCTCTCTCTCTCTCTCTGGTTTTTCTGTTTTGCTTGTTCTTATTACTGATGTTGATGATCTGTCTACCATGTCGTTGTCGTTGTTGTATTTCTGCTACTGTTTGCTGTTTCTGTTGACGATTTTTATGTGTCTCAATGTTCGTTCATAGTATTAGTTACGTTTAGAATCAAGGACAGAATGGAAGACTAGGCCCAACCTAAATTCTTATCCTTGTACAATAAGGCAATTGAAGTTTGAAGTTTGAACTCTCTCTCTCTCTCTCTCTCTCTCTCTCTCTCTCTCTCTCTCTCCTCTCTCTCTCTCTCTCTCTCTCTCTCTCTCTCTCTAACTCTACTCTCTCTCTCTCTCTCTCATGTGCGTATGAGTATGCGAATATATATGTGTGCGTGTACATGTGGGCATGTACATATGTGGGTGTGGGTGTGCATGGGTGTGTGAAGGAAGGTGCTTGCCGAGAAGGGACAAAGAGTGGTAGGAATAGGTCTGACGAGGGAGGAAGTAAGATTAGAAGGGGTGAGAGGAAGAAAGTTGAAAGGGGCTGAGATTAAGAGGGTTTAGGAAATATGAAAAAAAACCTGTGTGAATCATTGTATATTTTTGTGACAATTTTCTTATTATGTTAAAACTTTTCATTTGCTCAAAAGTTTGCCAACCTTGATCGTTGGAATGTTTCATGATTAACCCCCCCCCCCCCCCCCCCCCCCCCCCCCCCCCCCCCCCCCCCCCCCCCCCCGCCCCTTGCCACAAGGGCGCTTGCTAATGGCAATAAACATATTTTATTTTATTTTATTCTCTCTCTCTCTCTCTCTCTCTCTCTCTCTCTCTCTCTCTCTCTCTCTCTCTCTCTCTCTCTCTCTCCTCTCTCCTCTCTGTGTGCGTGCGTGCGTGCGTGCGTGCGTGCGTGCGTGCGTGCGTGTTTGTGAAAAAGCATGTGATCAGAAGTTAACGAAAAAAAATGTTGGGGGAAAAAACCTGGGCGCATCCGTCCAATAATGTGCCATTGAATGTAGGGTAATATGAACAGTACGTGCATCTCCTTTGGGTTTCTCATACGAGTTCCTCTGAAACTATAATGTTTTGGGCCAAAGGCAACGAGGGGACTTGAAAACTGAAGACTGGACAGACACGTATGCTAAGTCCTCTCGCGGACTTTTTGACCTTATGTGGACATAAGTCTAAAAATGACCCTGTTTCTGCTCTGTTTTGTGTAGACTATGCATTGCAAGTCTTTATTTCATTACTCGCCATGTTACATGATTACCACACAAAATGTGAAGCCATTCTACCCAATGGTTCGTGAGATACAGCTCCGGACATGAAAGGAAAGAAATTTCGGTTTTGCGAGTCTTCCTTGGCCGAGGTTTGCACTGGCGGTTCAAAATCCAGGATCTGAATAGGCTGTGACATGGTGATCAAGAATAGACATGGCTATGGGAGACCCTAGGCTTATTGTAGATCACAGTATCCGCGCTAAGAGGACAAATGACCGCGAAAGGACTTAACGCACGTACTTCGCCTGGTGCCCGTTTCTTAACAGCGAGCGGTGGTAGCTGTTCGCGCAAAGTCGGCAAACACGGTCGAAGAAACGCTATCGTTTGCCGATAGTTTGGCTAACGTTTTGCTCTACTTCAAAACCACCCACGCGGAAAGCTATCACGTGATCGCGGCAAACTGTTAGTCCAATCATGGAAAATATACAACTTTTTTTTAACTTCCGGCTTGCTTTTTTTTTTAGGTCTCGCGAGAAAATTATTTTTTGTGTGGGTCTTCTTTAAATCGCAGCCCAAGTCAACAAACTTGAAAGAGACAAGTTATCTCTATTGCGTCGCAGAAAAAGGCATGATTTTAGCAAATTAAACACAAACGGTATTTTAGTACTCTTTCTTATGTTTTCGTCACACAAATAGACGTGGATTAAAAAAAATTAAATATGTACACTCTGACATAGAGGTATGAGGATTTATCTCCCTTTCAATCTAGCAACTCTTTTGTATTTCCTGGAAGTGAAGAGTAAAAGTTAGGCCTGGTACACAATACATCCGGATTTTCCGCGCAGAGATAATCAATAAACTCTTTCTATACTAACCTGCGCTCTCGTCGCAGGGCATGCGCACAACGCCTCGTTACTAAGGTAATGGGATATCGCATGTGAACTTTAAAAATTCATAGTTGATAGGTTAACAGTCATGCGTGCTTCGAAGTGGCTCAGAGGGCTACTACTACGTTTCATTCATGCCTCTCGACACTGACTGGCTGGCTGTAGGCTATTTTGGGACCTTAAAATTATATTTTCGCTATTATGAGTGTGCCTGGCTTGACAAAACATGCATTTATTTTAAAATATCACAAATCAAAACTAATCAAGTGGATGTTTTGAAACTGTTGCAGGTGTTAGTACTAAATATTGTGTACATATTGCCAAAATGTCACGTTTGTATCTGTTACCATTATTTAGAAAATATTTTTTGGGCAACCTATGCAACTCGGCCAGTACAGAACGCTTGCAAAGGGAAATTAAATTAAAACTAAGAAATAAAGAAACAAATATACGGATTAGGGGAAATTCGGACACGTGTGTGAAGCACCTAACTGCTGAAACGTTACTAGTGCACCTAACTGATGAAAACACTACTACAATGTTCAGTAGATAGGCGCGCTAGTAACGTTTCAGCAGTTAGGTGCTTCGCAATGCTTCACGCATTGCACCTAACTGCTGAAAATTTTAGTAGTGTTTTCATCAGTTAGGTGCACTAGTAACGTTTCAGCAGTTAGGTGCTTCACACACGTGCGTATATTTTTATATTTTCTTTCTTTTACTTATTTACGGATTGCGCGTGGGTTTTCGGCGCGGAACATCCGCGTGTTGGTGTACGCGGCCTTAGAGTTATCCCAATTTAGCCGATGTTTAACGAAGGATTTTGTTGGTGTTTCTTAGACCCTTTTCGGCGCAAACGTAATGCGCGCGCACGGAACATCCGCGTGCATGTATTAGGTATTAGGCATTAAGTACTTTAAAGGAAAGGGGGGGGGGGGGGGGGGGTAAACTTTGGGACAAAATGACAACTTTTTCGTTGCCACTGGATTTAACGTGTGCTAAGTGCATGGGCACACAGGACCTCGGTTTTAGAGTTATCCCAATTTAGCCGATGTTTAACGAAGATTTGTTTGGTGTTTTGTAGACCCTTTTCGGTGCAAACGTAATGCGCGCGCACGGAACATCCGCGTGTATGTGTACACGGCCTTAGAGTTATCCCAATTTAGCCGATGTTTAACGAAGTTTTTGTGTGGGGGTGTTTCTTAGACCCTTTTCGGCGCGAACGTTATGCGCGCGCAGAGCAGCCTCTAATGAAACTCGTCCCTGGTGTTCACCCATATATGATGTGACCTAGCATCACGAAAGGGACATTAAGTATCAAACTGACCATTCTGAGAAATGTATGCACCTGCAAACTTCAGACAATTCTCTTTCTAAACGATACAAGAACCATTCTTGTATCTTTTTCCGTTCCCAAGTTACGAGCGTTTAAAGTTAGCAGGGTGAGCGTCGGCCATTTTGCGAAAACACAGTCTAAAATCTAGCTTAGCTAAAGAAAATGCATTGACCTTCTCCATTTAAAACACTTATAAGACTACTTAGATACCATATTAAATAGTAATCTTTATGAATATGAAAGATAAGGTGTTAGAGAAGACAAAAATACCCATAACTCAAAATTGACCAAAATAATTAGATTTTTTTTTTGGACTTTGCAAGCCAGTTGTGAGAAACTAGCCCAGCGACTCAATGTCCATTTCGTGGTGCTGGGTCACATATGGCCGTATGACCTAGTATAGGAACAAAGAAGAAGAAGAATGATATCAATCCTTCCCTGCTCCTTTCAAGCCTGTAATATATTACTACCTGATAGTAAACCAAAGGCAGTTGCTTACTACAAAAGGAATCATTGTTCTACTGCCCTCAACCTCTCATTCCTATCTCATAAGCCTTTTCCATTCTCGCACTGCACCGTATAGACACACACACACGCGCGCGCATGCACACTCACATACAGACACACGCGCGCGCACAAACACACACGCTTTCTCTCTCTCTCTCTCTCTCTCTCTCTCTCTCTCTCTCTCTCTCTCTCTCTCTCTCTCTCTCTCTCTCTCTCTCTCTCTCTCTCGCTCTCTCTTGCTTGATGCATGGTATGAATGTGTGAGTGAGAGGGCAAGGTGCAAAGAAGCTATTGTAGTTAATCCTTTTTACCCTCAATAGAACATCCGTATTCGTATTCGTAATCGTCCCTCTCTCTCTTTCTCCCTCTCTTTCTCCCTCTCTCTCTCCCTCTCTCTCTCTCTCACACACACACACACACACACTAAGACACACGTAGTCACAGAAACACAGATACATACACACGCGTACCCACACGCACGCACACGCACACACGCACACGCACGCACGCACACACACACACACACACACACACACACACACACACACACACACACAGAGAGAGAGAGAGAGAGTTAATTCACTTGACTGAACACAATGAAGGAAGCAGAGAGTGACCACTAAGGTGTCATCACTCAACTGGACACTCGGACATCTCTAAGAGATCTCTCATCCCCAGAAGTCGTGCGTCATCCCTGACAACCTTTCTACCCCCTACCCCCCCCGCCCTCCACCCTCCCTTCGCAGCCTGGGCAGCTTTTGATCCTTCTTATGTAATGACTACCTCCCTCCCCTACCCCCCCTACCACCACCTGATTCCATCTACTCCCCATCACCCCTCCTCCCTTTTATTTCCTACCCTCTTACGCTGGTCGGGGTAACTTTTACCCGGAGTTGGCAATAAGCGCGCATCGCTCATAAGCGCACATTTGCATGCTCATAAGAGCGCATCCCTTCTGCCGATAAGAGCGCATGTAGGCCGCTGATTGCCAACTCCGATTTGTATCATTGCAATTCTGCGTACCCAGGTATTACTTGTTTTTCAGATAGGATAGGGTTAGGGATATGTTTAGGGATATGTTTAGGGATAGGGTTAGGGTTAGGGTTAAGGTTAGGGTTAGGAATAGGGTTAGGGATAGGTTTAGTCCTAGTCCACCCGTCTCAAAAACAACTTCGATGGAATTTATTTTAGTTTTGTTTTATATTAAACACATTTTTAGAATAAACATTCGTGAAATTAGTTACATACGTGACAATCTGTGTATGTCTGTATAATGTGTGTTAGCAAACCTCGATGATCAAAACTGAATGCGCTCATTTAGGACAGAAGCGATGCGCTGAATTACGACAGAGGGGATGCGCTCATTTCGGACTACATGCATGCGCTCATATGAGCCGGAAAAAGTCGATGCGCGTTTATCGACAATAGAAAAATGCGCGCTTATCGTATGCAGCCCTTTTACCAATGACATCTTGTGGCGGTACCATAGCCGATGAGATTTAACCGAGGCGTGGTTACCGCTACACCTATCTGTATTGTTAAAAAAAAATCGGGACTTTACTGGAGTTGCACTGCTTCCGGGTATTGCATCCAGTATTGTTCCCACCATCTTTGTATCTACAAATGTCCCATATGTGTCTGTTCCAGACCGAGAGGACGTAAAACACCATTTTTCGTTCGCTGGTCGGGGTATAGTCAAAAACGGTCACACACGTAAAAGTCTCCTAATCTGTCTCTCTCTTTGACTCTGCCTTTTCCCTTTGCTTTCTGTCATCTACTATCTATCTGACTTATTGGCCCATTCTCCTGCCTTTTTTTTAATCAACAAAATCCTCCAAATAATGTTTCCCCTTTGAGCTCCTCCGAAATCGGAATGTGTCGGCTGTACGCAAGTGAAAACCAGTGAAAACTGAAAACCGGACACATACGTACCTTACCCATTATGGCCTATACAGGCCTAGGAACGCAGAAGAAGAAGTAATACTCTCATCCCTAGCTGGTGCATTTGTACCATAGTGTCCAAGCGTTTCGGCTGTTGGGATGATCCCTGGAGTCTTTAAGCCAGGGTAAGACAACAACAACAACAACATGGTGGTCTCATGTTCTCCCTTCTAATACCTTAGTGCACCCCCAAATTATCTCGATCATTCAAAACGTCGGGAATTTCCTGGTACTGCAGTACCTCCAGGATCGTCCCACTATGTTTATAGTGTATTAATGTCCCATTATGTGCCTGTACTTGGGCCGGAGGACGTTAAGCGGACTTTCACCCATTCTTCTAACACCTGCCATCCTCCTCTTCTTTGACTCTTTGCCGTATTAATGCCGGGTTCATATTAGACGCGTAAGTTCCGTACGGAAAACCCTAAATAAGTGGAAGAAAGAAGGATAAAAGTTTACGCATAATATAGGGGAAATTCGGACACGTGCGCAAATCGTTTCCCTTCTTTGCTTCACTTATTTATGGATTGCGCACGGGTTTCCGCATGGAATATTCGCTTACGGCCTAATAGTCCTAATATAAGCATTGTTGATTCAGTGCAAGGAGTACGATACAACACATATATACACTCGCACGTGCGCGCAAGCGCACACAAACACTCACGCACGCACGTAGGCCTACGTACGCACGCACATACGCAAACACATACACACACACACACACACACACACACACACACACACACACACACACACACACACACACACACACACACACGCGCACACACACACACACACACACACACACACACACACATACACACGCACGCACGCACGCAAGCATGCACACACGCACGCACAGAGAAAACTTGAAAACTTGAAAACTTTATTTTCCAAGGATATAGATTTTAGGCAACGCCTATTCTTCCAATCTGTCCTTGGTCTCTCTCATCCCCATGGGTGCACTAAGTTATTAGCAGGGGGAAGATGGGAAGATGGGACCACTATGTTGTTGTTGCTGTTAGTCTCCGAGCCGAAGGTTCGGGGAGCTATTGTTTTTGTCTGATCCGTCCGGCGTGCCTCCGTGCCTCCGTCCGTCCGTTTTTCTCAAAAACTATTCAGTCTATCATCATCAAATTTCGTATACTAGTTTGCCAAGATGCAAGCTATCCACTGATGTGTTTAGTTTTACATTAAGGTCAAGGTCGCGCCAGTTACGGGGTTCAAATCCCGAAACACCTAATCGCTAATATCTCGCGAAGTTTTGCATGTATTTCAATGCGGGTTTTTTCACAAAATTTCTTGATGAATGGTCTATAACACAGTTGTATGATATTTTCTGTGCGCGCGTGTGCGCATGATCGAGCGCGCTCAAATCACGGGTCCGAACCTCAAGGTCATATATAAAAAAAACTATTCAGTTACGTGCTGTTTTGATGCGTTTTTATGTACTTACGTGCTGTTTTGATGCGTTTTTATGTATGTGTACAGCCGACACATTCCGATTTCGGAGTAGCTCGGCGATGCTGCGAGGGGACTTTGCAGCCGCTCGGCGTTGCACTTGTTGTTGTTGTTGTTGTTGTTGTCTTACCCTGGCTTAAAGAGAGAGAGAGAGAGAGAGAGAGAGAGAGAGAGAGAGAGAGAGAGAGAGAGAGAGAGAGAGAGAGAGAGAGAGAGAGAGAGAGAGGTTAAAATAATGAGATTGGGGGGCTGGAGACAGGATCAGCGGTACAACCACGCAAATAAAATACTAAAAGAAGAAGATGTACAATGCCAATAGAATTTCCCACCCACAGGTCTCCCGGTGGGTGAGGATCCGAACAAAACAAACTAAAGAGAACAAGTGCAACGCCGAGCGGCTGCAAAGTTCCCTCGCAGCATCGCCGAGCTACTCCGAAATCGGAATGTGTCGGTTGTACACATACATAAAGCGCATCAAAACAGCACGTAACTACATAAAAACGCATCAAAACAGCACGTAGGCTAACTGAATAGTTTTTGTTTGTGGCTCAAGCCACAAACCTATAACTCACTTTGTCGGTCGGTCGGTCGGTCGGTCGGTCTGTCTGTCTGTCGGTCCAAAATTGTCGCACATTTTGACAAAATTGTCGCGACGACGAAAATGGTGTTTTACGTCCTCTTGGTCTGAATCAGACACACATGGGACATTTGTAAATACAAATATGGTGGGAACAATACTGGAGGCAATGCCCGGAGGCAGTACGAAACCAGTAAAGTCCCGATTTGTTTATATTAATACAGATGTATCAATGAGCAACAGAGAGTAATGACAAAATTGTCGCACTTCAAATCGAGGCTACACTTCAAATTGAGGCCGCTCTTTAAAATGATGTATTTTAAAAGCGTACAAAATAATAAACATACGTAATACAGACACTACAACAGACACGACGAGTATGCGGTGCTTCTTTCGATGAGTATAAGTAGGATACATAGTTTTAAATGTTTTCCAAAAGATATAAAAAGTTACGAAATGGTGCAGAGATAACATTCTGGTTTACAGATTAAAATTATTGAAAAGCCAGGGGAGGTGACTCATGATTGGAGTGGTAAAAATAGACCGCGTGCCACAAACTATTGCGATTTCGCGCTTGTTTATATATAGCCTTGGGGTTCGGACCCGTGATTTGAGCGCGCGCGATCATGCGCACACGAGCGCACAGAAAAATTCACAACTGTGTTATAGACCATTCATCAAGAAATGTTGTGGGGAAAAAACTGCATTGAAATACATGCAAAACTTCGCGAGATATTAGCGATTATGTGTTTCGGGGTTTGAACCCCGTACCTGGCGCGACCTTGACCTTAATGTAAAACTAAATACATCAGTGGATAGCTTGCATCTTGGCAAACTAGTAAACCAAATTTGATGATGATAGACTGAATAGTTTTTGAGAAAAACGGACGAATAGCCGGACGGACGGAGGCACGCCGGACGGACGGACACCGGACAGACACCGGACGGACGGACCAGACAAAAACAATAGCTCCCCGAACCTTTGGCTCGGGTTCAGGGACTAAAACGTTCAAGACAACAAAATGCGCATTGATTTTGTGTACATACAGTACCTCTGTTCTCACGAAACTATGAGACCGCACAAAACAGTAGTTCAATGCTTGAACCAATTCATCAAAGTCCGCTGCTATCGGCCGCTTCACGCCTGGCAAACAGCCCATACCTAGAGGTCAACACACACGTTGTTATTGTTCACTGTTCCCCCAGGGCAACGCAGTGAGACTCTTATAATCACTTCCCCAAGCCCATCTGTCCTTTTTTTTCTTTCTTTTTTTAAACCCTCCACTGTCCCCGCCTTCTTTTTTTTCCTTTTTTTCTTTTTCCCCATTTTGTTTTCATTTTTAGCGTATAATTGATAAACTGGCCTCTACCTTTTATTTTCTTTGTTTGTGCGCATTATACACACATTAAAAAAAAGAATGGATGGGTCAGTACACCATACACCAGGTCAGTCAGAAACCCAGACATCTATGTATCAAAATTTAGCATCAATTGTTCACCACAAGTAATCTTAGTATTACATACACACATGGAAATGTCAGAGAGAGAGGTAGAGAGAGAAAGAGAGAGAGAGAGAGAGAGAGAGAGAGAGAGAGAGAGAGAGAGAGAGAGAGAGAGAGAGAGAGAGAGAGAGAGAGAGAGACAGAGAGAGAGAGAGAGAGAGAGAGAGAGAGAGAGAGAGAGAGAGAGAGAGAGAGAGAGAGAGAGAGAGAGAGAGAGACAGAGACAGAGACAGAGACAGAGACAGAGAGAGAGAGAGAGAGAGAGAGAGAGAGAGAGAGAGAGAGAGAGAGAGAGAGAGAGAGAGAGAGAGAGAGAGAGAGAGAGAAAATATGAAGAAGAAAAAAGAAAGAAAAAAAAGGAAAAAAAAGAAAGAAAAAAAAGAAGAAAA
>CM065700.1:19334093-19336593 GCA_017654935.2 Phymorhynchus buccinoides | reverse complement strand
TCTCTCTCTCTCTCTCTCTCTCTCTCTCTCTCTCTCTCTCTCTCTCTCTCTCTCAGGGCTGAGTGAAAAAAAGCTGTAGCTAAATTAGCTTATCTCATTACCCTAAATAAATAACATTTCGTTCGTTCGTTCGTTCTCTCTCTCATTATTTTGATGTGTGCCTCTCTCCACCCCCACACCACTACCACCACCACCACAACCACCCCACTCGCTCTCTTTCTCAAAAATAGATTTTGCCTTTCTTATTCGACAAAGGGAAGTAGCAATGGCCTACAATTAAGCCGGTAGAGTGATCACCGGTGGGGCACCCACAAGCGCTCACGATGTGTGAACTCTACGCAGTTTTCACCTCAGTGAGTCAGCCCCCCAGGGGGAGATAAAAGGTGATAATGATGATGATGATGATGATGATGATGGAGGATTATCGAGGGCCTAATTGCCTCCTGGAAAGAACGAACACGGGGTATGTTTCTCTAGACAACGGTCGCCGTGCGCATAACTGTTACGCCAAAAAGGGGTTTAAGAAACACTTTAGAAAACGTTTGCGGAAGAATATTACAAGCTCTTGTCTGACTGGTCCCAAAAAAAAGAATTATTTTAACCAAACTTTAATAGACCAATCAGCAACAAGAAATGTATTCATTCACCCCACCCCGCCCCCCCCCCCCCCCCCCCTAGTTCGCCGCTTGCTCAGTGTTTGGCAAGAACAAAACGTCACGCGAACTGTCGGCAAACGAAGGGTGTTTCTCATAGACCGTTTTTGCCGATTTGAGCGAGCGCAACGTAACGTTAGCCCTTGTGAAACTGACCCCTGGTCTAACAGAATGACCAGAAACCGAATGACAGAGCTACGGGACTGTGAAATAACTAATAAGGCAGCGATGTTTCAATCCTGAGATGCATAAAAGCCGAAAGTTCTCAGCTCATCAACGAAGCTTGTTGTTTTGTGCTTTCTGTTATATTGAATCTTCTTTCTCGTACTCTGCTCTCTCGGTCTGGAATAGCTTACCACACAGTGTTCGCCACTCTTCCTCTGTCCAGTCTTTCAAAACTTCTCTGAAAACTCATCTTTTGGAAACCTCATACTCTCTCACCTCTAATCCGCGTAGTCCTTGATGATATGAACCTGCAGTGTGTGTGTGTGTGTGTGCTTGTGTGTGTTCGTGTGTGTGTGTATGTGTTTCCGTGCGTGGTGCGTGCGTGCGTGCGTGCGCGCGTATGGGAGTGAGTTGGGGAAAAGAGGGGATGGGAGGGAGGGGGGAGGAGAGGGGGGAGGGGAGGGCGAGAGAGATTAATACATGTATTTTGTATTAACAATTTCACTTATTTTTAATGTTTTTAAGTATTCATTGATACTTGTCTTCATGTTGATTATTCTTGGCTTGTCTTTATCTGTATGTTAGTGTTTAGCCTTTGTTCAGCGCTCTGAGCTCCCTGCAAAGGGAGTTAAGCGCTCTATAAATAACCATCATTATTATTATTAGTAGTAGTAGTAGTAGTACTAACTTTATTGTGGCAGTATGAGGTTTATCCGTGGTTACTGCTACACATATCTGTATTAAAAAAAAGATCGGAACTTTACTGGTTAAGGTCTGCCTCCGGGTATTGCCCCCAGTATTGTTCCCACCATCTTTATATTTACAAATGCCCCACATGGCCGAAAGGCCTATTTTCACCCCCCTATTATTATCATTATATTATTATTCTATGAGACCAGCTTACCTAATGATAGGTCTTGTGTGGACAGTATGGTGGATGCCGTCACACCCCTTTTGCGTAGTTCAATAGCAAAGACTAGTTTTAAAGAACATTGACTCTACTCCCCCCCCCCCCGCGGGCTTCCACCTTGTCGTGGTGGGGGAGCTTTAAACTAAGAGTAGCCCCCTCATCCCCATTTTTTCGTTCTCTCCATCCTCATCTACAATTTATGACATGCCAGGTTTGTTTTGTTATTGTTCACTGGCTTTCACGCGTGAGACGAGGCCTTACGCACTTGAGTGGGCACATGTTGCCCATTCTGCAGTGCATATTTGCCTCAAGCCACAAACCTATAACTCACTTTGTCGGTCGGTCGGTCTGTCGGGTCCGGTCGGTCCAAAATTGTCGCACATTTTGACAAAATTGTCGCACTTCAAATCGAGGCTACACTTCTGGCCGCTCTTTAAAATGATGTATTTTAAAAGCGTACAAAATAATAAACATATGTAATACAGACACTACAACAGACACGACGAGTATGCGGTGCTTCTTTTGATGAGTATAAGTAGGATACATAGTTTTTAATGTTTTCCAAAAGATATAAAAAGTTACGAAATGGTGCAGAGATAACATTCTGGTTTACAGATTAAAATTATTGAAAAGCCAAGGGAGGTAACTCATGATTGGAGTGGTAAAATTAGACCGCGTGCCACAAACTATTGCGATTTCGCGCTTGTTTATATTTGCTTTACTTGAATGTGTTTGTTATCCTTTTACTTTAACCTGGATCCGATAAGTAGAG
>CM065700.1:19309093-19321593 GCA_017654935.2 Phymorhynchus buccinoides | reverse complement strand
CTGACTGACAGACAGACAGACAGACTGACTGACAGATAGACACAGACACAGAGAGAGCGAACACTGAACACTGAACGAGTTTAATTAATAGGCCATTGGCCCACGTCGCAGGGGATGGTTACAGAAAAGTGGGCTATTTATCATTGATTTCAAAGTACATGCACATGCACGAATATAATTATACAAACAATTAAGCAATACAGTTGACAGAGAGAGAGAGAAAGAGAGAGAGAGAGAGAGAGAGAGAGAGAGAGAGAGAGAGAGAGAGAGAGAGAGAGAGAGAGAGAGAGAGAGAGAGAGAGAGAGAGAGAGAGAACAAACGAAACGAACGAAATTTATTTATACAGGGTAATGAGATAAGTATGCATACTTCTTTACACCCAGCCCTGTGAAAGAGAGAGAGAGAGAGAGAGAGAGAGAGAGAGAGAGAGACAGACAGACAGAGAGAGAGACAGACAGACAGAGAGACAGAGACAGAGAGAGAGAGAGAGAGAGAGAGAGAGAGAGAGATATATAGAGAGAGAGACAGACAGACAGACAGACAGACAGACATAGACACAGAGAGACAGAGACAGACACACAGAGAGAGACAGAGAGAGAGACACATAGAGAAAGAAAGAGAGAGACACAGAGAGAGAGAGACAGAGAGTGAGTGTCAGAGACAGAAACAGAGAGAGACACACAGATAGAGAGAGAGAGAGAGAGAGACATAGAGAGACAGACAGGAGAATCTCTAGGATTGTCAGGCCAAGAGTTAGCTAATTTTGTCATATCTGAATACGACAAAGAGAAAGCTCGCGAGACTCAAGAGGCTGACAAAGCTCGCGAGACTCAAGAGGCTGACAAAGCTCGGGAGGCTCAAGAGGCTGACAAAGCTCGGGAGGCTCAAGAGGCTGATAAAGTCCGCGAGGAGGCTCAGAAAGACACACAGAGAGCTCATGAGGCTCAAGAGGCTGATAAAGCTCGGGAGGATGCTGAGAAAGACAAACAGAGAGCTCATGAGGCTCAAGAGGCAGATAAAAATCGCGACGCTCAAGAGCAAATCCGTACTCATGAGTTAAGGCAGAGGCAACTAGTGCAGGATGCCCAAAATAAAGAACTCGAACTTGAGGCCACTGAGCGAGAAAAGGCGCGAGATCATGAGCTAGCTATGAAGCAGCTTGAAAACTCAGCAGACTCTGAGACTGCTGCCCCTCAAAATTTTCCCCCTCCCATTCATACCTCAGCCATGACCTTCACATTGGAGGCATTCAATGAGGCAACCGAGTCTATCGATGCATTCCTCGATAGATTTGAAAGACTGGCCCAGGAATTTGAGCTTGCTCCGGAAAAGTTCAACCTCAAGCTTGCCCAAAGTCTCAGGGGTGTGGCTTATGAGGTGTACAGCAAACTTCCGTCAAGCCAAATTACCGACTACCCAGCTTTGAAAGAAGCCCTGCTCAACAGATACGAGTTGACAGCTGACGCCTACCGGAAAAAGTTCCGGTCAACCAGAAAAGGTAGGGGAGAGTCCTATGCCCAATTTTCAGATAGACTGGGGAACTATTTGACAAAATGGGTGTCCCTTTCGGCCAAAACTGAGTCCTATGAGGATTTACGGGAACTGATGGTTGGCGAGCAACTGCGCGAAACCATGTCCCCAGAGTTACGCACCTTTACTGCCGAACAAGGTGCCACAACTCTGGCTGACCTCATCCAGCTAAGTGACCGGTACACTCTAGCCCATGATGAACCTAGCGCCCCTAAAAGGCCAAAACTACAGCAAGTAGTTGGGTCCACTGCTTCACAGCAGAGCAGGGGTAACCCCAACTCCAACAGTGGGTCAAACAGTTCTACCCATGAACGACAACCACTGGGACAACCCTTATTCTGCTCATACTGCAAGTCGAACACCCACAATCGGGATGACTGCAGGAAACTTGCTTACAAGCGGCAAAATGTTGCAACTATGCAAGTCGTCTCGACTTCGCAGAATTGCACAAACCCCTCCCCAGTACAGTGTCCAGGCACACCGTCAGTCGTTGGACAGGCGACTGTCAACAACATCCCTGTTCAGTGTCTCTATGACACTGGACTGTCATGCGACGCCATTGTCTGCGGATCCTTAGTCCCCGCGTCAGCATACACGGGAGACTTCATCTCTCTGCAAGGCCCTGATGCTGCAATCCCCCCATCCACTTTGCCAGTCGCCATAATCAATGTCGACACCAGATATGTTAAGGGACCCATCAAGGCAGTGCTCATGGACAGTCCTGTCTATGACCTCATACTTGGATCACAGTATGTGTTTTTAGGGCACCCCTCTCAACCTGCCATAGTTTCAGCAGCATTCCCTTCTCCCCAAACCACAAACCAACTCCCTCCCTCCTTCCCAAAGAGCAAATCTCCCTCAGCAGGGAAGAAACCTCTCAACGCGGCAAACCAAATTGCCGCGCGAGCAAATCCAGATTGTCCCAAGTCCCCAAGTCCGCCACAACTTGGAAAATCCTTCCCAAGGAATGTCCGCCTAACGACCCAAGACCACTCGCCACAGGTACCTCAGGTGAAAGGCAGCACTGTACCCGCAAACACCCACCGAAGGTACTATCGGGACAGGCCGCCGCACGTACAGCCGTCACCTACCCCTCCCTTTCAGCGAGTGGCAGTCGACTTGGTCGGGCCTCTACCTCAACGGAAGAAGAAATTCCGGTATATAGTCACCGTGGTCGACATATGTACCATGCAGTGCGATGCCGCCCCAATCTCCTCACTTGATGCTAGTCAGGTAGCCGCGGCACTCAAAGCCATTTTCGCCCGAATCGGCCTACCAAACCACATCATCAGCAATGATGAATCCAGGCTAAAGGGGAAACTCAGGCAAGAGGTGTTTGCTATTCTGCAATCAACCTTGGGACAACTCAACACAGGATTGCCGCACCAACCTCAGTCGGAATCCATTCCACTGATCTCTAACCCACCTGCTCCTTTGAACTCTGTGTTGCGACCAGATGTTCCACCATTCCAGCCGACCCAGTCTCCCCACTAATTTGTCCCTGTCGCCCAAGTCGAAAGTGGAGTCGGCGTTCCACAGGAAGATTCCGGTACCAGAATCTTTTCTTCGGGGGGCCTCTGTGACGTAAGTGTCCCGCGCGACCCGCTTTCTTTATTTCTTATCTACACCCCCCCCCCCCCCCCTCTCCTTTTCTTTTCTCTGTCCGGCCGCCACGTTAATTGCCACCCACCATCTAAAGAACGCCGAATAAGGCAATTATCTCTTTCCCCTTAAGTTCGGCACGTACCGCCAAGATCTATCTACCCATCACAAGAAAGTGACAACCACGGTTATCTCCCTTTGAAGACGGTTTCCGAGCACGAGAAGGATTTGAATGTCCGGCACGTGATAAGGATGTAATAGGCGCGTGATTGTTTCGGTACATTTAGAACAGCATCTTGTGACGTGTGGACTGTAATAAACCAATAGCAGGCTTTCATTGTTTGAAAGTGAAGGCTATAATTGGCGTAGTGAGAAAAAGTTTTTCACACAAGACGCTGAAACTGACTAGAGCAACACCTCTCCCAGCCAGAATAGCCCACCTAGTAAGTCTTATTGATGACTGGTGATTGAGACTGGTTGTTTGTTTGACTCTAGTTTTGATCTAGATCCTATGTTCAATGATGAATAAGGAGTAGATAGATATGTTATAGAAAAGAAGTGGTAAACATTCTATTCTATTTATGCACACTGATTATTTGTGTGTGTGTGTGTTTTTGACTTGAACACTTTTGGTACCAGAACCGGAGTTTATGCCTACTAACCCTTTTGTCTATTTTTAGTAGGAAACCTATGGGCCGCAATCTTGCACTTTATGATACCATTCCTTTCCAGGTGTTGGATGGAGAGTGATGATGGATTGATCACCTTTTATGTTTTACTGATCTCAGTTTGTTAACTGAAATTCAGTTTATTTATTTAATTAGTGCTATTGTACAAGGGAAGCCTTCTAGCCGGTTGGGATTCACTAATGCCCTGCCGACTGAAGCCCCTTGTCTCTAAGCCATAGAGATCTACATCCACCTTCTCCTGTGATTATCAGCAGGGCATCGTGGGCAGGAAGATCATCCCTGACTCACAAGCACCAAGACGGGAAAGACGCCCCGCACCCAGAATCCGCGAGGAGACCACGCCTGAACCGTGCCATCCCGCGAAGCCGTAACCGGAACGACTGGGAGCTACTCTCATCTGACGAGCAAGCCCAGCCACACCAGCATTCGCCGATCACTACGGAGGAACTCAACCACAGCTAAGTCCCCCGGACTGCGCCAATCATTTGAACTTTCCTACGGACACTAAAGATAATTAGTAACCCTTCCGGCATGGGGCGAACCTTATAGAAAGACAAAAGTCTTGTGAATCCTTTCGGATTTCATTGTTTTTTTATCCATATTTTGTTTTGGCGCCATTGAGCTGCTTTATTATTATTGTTGCATAATCTTATGCAGATTTTGGGAGTAAATAAAATACAAGTGTCAAATAATCCTGAACCCTTTGGTCAGACTGATGAGAGTGGGAGTCTTGTAATTTCATGTAAAACCCTACTTCTCTCTGTCTGCCATTTAGAGCAATTCAACCACTTGTATTTCTTACAACCATACGAGCCAGAACCCGGGCACAAATATAAATTTATTAGATGAAAAGGGGCCGGGAAAGTTGCTCATCTCCCATACCCTAGAGAAGTGGGCTAAAGGCAAATTTTCTAAAGTCTTCCCTAGGGACTTAGCCTTTTAACCCATTACCTCGTCACACACACAACTTCAAGTAGCACTGTCAACATTCATATAACACCCACACAAGGAGAAAGGGAAAAAAGGGGTGTAGGCAACATCCCAAAGGTATTTCCCCACCCTTTGTGGGGTCTAAAAAAAATACAATGAAAGCTTCCAGATACTTCACTGTGGCCTGGTGGTTGTGTAGTATTTGTGAACTGTACTAATGCAGTCTTGCTCCGTCTTCTTTGTGTGCTTACATGAGACATTTGAACATTTAAAAAAATTCTGACTTACAGATGGACCCTGACGGATGAGTTGTTTGCAACAAACACATCGAGATTACCATGAAAACACCATTTACTGAGATCGCAACACTCACTTTGCTCTGGTTTCCTAGAAATCAAACCGTCAAATCGGCGATTCATCCTTGGCGGAGGTGCTGGAAATCAAATTCTTTCACTGAAAGAGAAGGCGTGTGCCGCCTCTTTTGTAATGGCGACCAAATTGTTTGCACGACTTTTTCGCAATAGAAGCCTGTTTATTTATGTTTTTATGTTTTTTTATGCAGTTTATCTAAAGGAGTATAGCAACAAAGGAAATAGCTTCATTCGGGGTTTTTTACTGCACTACAAAAAAGAAAAATCTTCAACCACAATGGGCTTGGCCCCCACCCACCCCATCCAAAAATGGCTTCTCTCTCCGGCATCTTGCGCCAAGGAGGAATCGCCGTTTTGACGGTTTGATTTCTAGGAAACCAGAGCAAAGTGAGTGTTCCGATCCTTGAAAAGGCTGTCTTTCTGGTGATCTCGACGTGTTTCCTTGCAAAATGCTCATCCGTCAGGGTCCACCTTTAAATGAGAGATTTCAACGTACATTTTTCTGACTTGGTCAAGTGTAGTTAGTGACAATTTTTCGTCATAATCTCTATCTCCATGTTTCTCTGTTACATACGGTTGTGAAGGATGTCAACAGATCTCATGCTGCTTTGGCGTGCTAGGATAAGCATATTGAAATATTTCCCAAAAAATATAATCTGTCTTTATAATAATATGTCATGTGTAAAAAAAACCACCCCTGATTCAGTTGAGTCAGTTTCCTTCAATAAAAGTAGTTCGTATTCGTCGAATTCGTACATGTATTCGTACTCTCTCTCTCTCTCTCTCTCTCTCTCTCTCTCTCTCTCTCTCTCTCTCTCTCTCTCTCTCTCTCTTCTCTCTCTCTCTCTCTCTCTCTCTCTCTTCTCTCTCTCTCTCTCTCCTCTCCCCTCTGTCTCACCCTCACCCCACCACCAGCTTTGTTGCATTCAAAGTCCTGCAGAAGAAGAAGAAGAAGAAGAGAAGAAAAAGAAGAACAAGAACAAGAAGAACAAGAACAAGAACAAGAACAAGAACAAGAAGAAGAAGAACAAGAAGGAGAAGAACAAGAACAAGAAGAACAAGAACAAGAACAAGAATTAAAACAAGAACAAGAAGAACAAGAACAAGAAGGAGAAGAAGACGAAGGAGAAGAACAAGAAGAACAAGAACAAGAAGAACAAGAACAAGAACAAGAACAAGAAGGAGAAGAACAAGAAGGAGAAGAACAAGAAGAACAAGAAGAACAAGAACAAGAACAAGAACAAGAAGGAGAAGAAGAAGAAGAAGACAACAGACAAGATAGACAGAGAGGAAGCGGGGAAGCAAATTAATTTCACTCTTGACCTACACTGGGTCACCTGTCTACCCTAGGAGTTTCAGATTTGGTTTGGGGGATTTTTTTAAGTAGGAAGGGGGTGGGGTGGGGTGGGGTGGGATGCTTAGTTACAGAGGAGACAGTGGAGGGGGGGGGGGGGGGTGGAGGGAAGGTACGAGTAAGGCAGTAGGGTAGGTAGGTACACGGGCAGATGAGTGCAGACACAAAACAGGGTGTGTAAAGTGGAGCGGGTCCACCCGCGGGGGATAACCTTTCAGTTTAAATAGTTCCTCCACTTCCTCTCATCTTTTTTTTTCCTTTTTCTTCCTCTTTATCGTTGTGTCGTGTTCACTCTTTCAGTCCACATTGTTAATTAACCCATCATTATTCTCACTTCACTATGTCAAGATGTTAACTTCCTCTAATCTGTCACTCTCTTGGACTCTGCCTTTTTCCCCCTTTTCTTACTGCCATCTACTGTCATTGCTCTACCTTTATTTGTCCATTCTCCTGCCGCCACCACCACTACCCCAAATAATATTCTCCGCTGAGCTCATCCGAAATCGGAATGTGTCGGCTGAATGCAGCGAAGGAGTCCAGTGCAAATTGAAAACCGGACACCCCAGCCTACGTAGACCTACTTCACCCATTTATGTCCGTATGGCCTGGGAAACACAGAGAAGAAGAAGAAATGGGTCAGGGGATGTGAGTGGTGGTGGGGTGGGTGACTTGGGGATGGAATGAGATACTGGGGGATGGATTCTGTCTGTCTATTTACGTGCGTGTGTTTCTGTCTATCTGTCTGCCGCTCCCTCTCTCTCTCTCTCTCTCTCTCTCTCTCTCCTCTCTCTCTCTCTCTCTCTCTCTCTCTCTCTCTCTCTCTTTCTTTCTCTCTCTCTCTCTCTCTCTCTCTCTCTCTCTCTCTCTCTCTCTCTCTCTGAGTGTGTGTGTGTGTGTGTGTATGTGTGTGTGTGTGTGTGTGTGTGTGTGTGTAGGTGTGTGTGTGTGTATATATGCGAACGAAACGCGCGCGCGCGTGACGTGTGTGTGTGTGTGTGTGTGTGTGTGTGTGTGTGTGTGTGTGTGTGTGTGTGTGTGTGTGTGTGTGTGTAGGCGTGTGTGTAGGTGTGTGTGCGTATTTGTATGCATGTGCGTGTCTCTCTCTGAGTGTGTGTGCGGGCGTGCATGTGTTTGCGACCTTTGTCCTGTGTTTGTGTGTGTGTGTGTGTGTGTGTGTGTCGCGCGCGCGCGCGCGTGCTCGTGTGTGTGTAGCCTATCCTGTGTGTACGTGTCAGTGATGCATTCACAGTAAGAGAAACTTTGCCCTCTAAAAATTCGGGGAGGGTTCCATGGTCGTTTGGAGTGCTTTATAAGGGTATGGTGTGTAGGTGGAGGGTTAAACAACACTTCCCCGTAGGTACAAAAATGACGAACATGTGTGCCGGTAAAAGAAAGGTGTCACAGACAGCGTGTGAACTACCATCCTAAGTGGTGTCTTTGTTGTGTGTGTGTGATTATAAGTCGTTAGTGCCGGCGCCCGTGCGTCCCTACGTGTGCTCGTGCGTGCGTCGTGCATGTGTGCGTCCGTCCGTCCATCGTGTGAGTGCGTGTGTGTGTTTTGTGCTGCCCTGAGCTGATCGAGAGGTCACATTAGGGGAGACTTCTTCTTAGATAATAGTTTACGTAGAAAAGGTATTAGGTAAGTAAACGAAGTCACAGGTGGGGGGGGAAACGGGGGGGGGTCCCCACCTGGAGGGAGGGGGGGGGTTTGTCAGGGGCCAAGGGAAAGAAATTGGACGATTAATGGGGTGGGCGTGGGGGGGGGGGGGGGTACAGGGTTGACCAGATGACAACAGAGTGCCAACAGGTTTAACGAGATGCGTGTACATGAGACGGCAACTCAAAACCCAATCAACCTCAAGTTGACACAGAGTAGGGCGGAGGTGAGGGGGGGGGGGGTGGGGGGGGGGCGGGCGGTCGAAGTATGCGGAAGGGGGGGAGGAAGATTGTGGTGGAGAGGGTGGGGGGTTATGGGGGGGAGGTGCGATGTATGACCACAAATCGAAAAGAAGGACAAAAATGAACTAGCTTTCTGCGTTTACTCTTCCTCTGTTGATAGCTCCTCTTACTCCTACTTGAAAGAAAGAAAAAATGTACCCCCTGTCCTTCCCGATTCAAGGACCTGGACCCCCTCTTCCATCCCCCAAGAACCTGAACGACTGAACGACACAGCGAAATGCCCTGACCAAAGGCGCAGGGACAGAATATGTATAACGTGTTCACGTGTACTTCGAGATCCTTAAAGAACTCCCCCCCCCCACCCCCACCCCCCACGTCTAACGTTCACATTTCCCTCTTAATATGCTAGGAAGATTTAAGATACAGATTCAGTTACCAGCTATAAGAGGGTAAAACACAGTGAAAACCGCCCCGATTTTGACAGGTAATGATACGTGGTGGGTCTGTTAAAGACCCACCAGATCCATGAGTGAAAATCACGGGTTTGAACGCGTTTCTCTCTCTCTCTCGCTGGTAATAAATCTTATTTTGACCAAGCGTTGGCTCCCATACAAATTCCCCCATACATGAACACGAGACCATCACTTATTAAAAAAAAAAGAGCAGCCTCGATCGCGTATGGGGGGGACACTCGTACGTGGGTCACTACCTACCCAGAAAAACACACAACAAGGGACTCATATATGCTGGGTACAGTGGGTCTTTAAAGACCCACTGACCCAAGCACGATTAAGTCCCTTGGTTTTGTTTCGTGGGTAGTTGTGACCCACATACAAAACTCCCCCAACTTCAAAATTGAGGCTGCTCTCTTTAAAATGATGTTTCATTTTCAATTTGGGGACATTTGTATCTGCAGTCAAACCTGGTCAAAACAATATTTCTTACCAGCTATAAGAGGAAAAACGCGTGAAAACCCGTGATTTTGACACGTGATCTGGTTGGTCTTTAAAAAATTCCGGCCCTTTTTTTTTTTTTTTTTTTTTTTTTTTTTAGACTTTTCCTCTCTATGCATCCACCCCACCCCATCCCACCCCACCCCACCCCACCCCCTAATTACATCCGTCACCTTTTCCCCCTACTAATACTCCCCTGCCAGAACGTTCTGGGAGCCTCCAACTGAGTTGAAGCAAGGACAATACGAGTTTAAACACAATACGAAGGTGTAAATACAATACGATGTTAAATACAAATACTCAGGTATAAAAAAGGGGAAAATCTCTTGTCTCTGTCTTGGTGTCTTTACGTCGTCTTCCCCCTTTTCGTGTCCTCTCCCCCCCCCCTCCCCCCCCTCCCCCCCTCCACCTCCCCCTCCCCTCCACCCCCCACCCCCCCCCCCCCCACCCTCCCCCCACACCCCCCCCCCCCTCCCCTCCCCCCCCACACCCCCGTCGAGGAGTGCCTATGGCATCAAGCCGCCCAAAACAGCCCAGCTGGGAGTTTGAATCTTTGTATTCAAGCCGCCCAAAACCGCCCTTCCGGGAGTTGCCTCTGTCTTTGTATTCAAGCCGCCCAAAACCGCCCTTCCGGGAGTTGCCTCTGTGTATTCAAGCCGCCCAAAAACCGCCCGTAGCTTATCCTTTCTCACTTTGAGACCCCCTCTGATGGCATTTTCATCACGCACTAAGTTCTGGCTTGTTATGCACGCACTGTGAAGAAGCTTCTCATTTGCAGTGATGTGATAGTAACTCAAATGCATGGCGATCTGTGTGCTTCAAAAGACAGATTTGCCCTAAAATGTGTGAAAGAATCTAGAACACTAGAAGAAGGTGGGGGGTTTTCTGTAACAAATGCGAATGCAGTAAACACAGATAGTAACAACTAACATGTAAAGTAGAAGCACAGTTCTGCCATCGATCGTTTTAGCAGGGGGTTTTCTTCTAAGTTACGTGTTAGCCTACTTATAGGTATAGGTTTACTACCCGTGTTCGCTGTTCTAGACACACTCGTGATTACCGTACCGATGGCTTTGTTGTCCCGCCCCCCCCCCCCCCCCCCCCCCCCCTGGAACACTAATCAAGGTACAGCTTCTTTGTGTGTGTGTGTGTATGTTGGTGGGGGGGGGGGGGGGGGTCTTCTGTGGAAGACTATGACTCTCAAAGCAGGGGCCTTCATTCTGTACTGGCTCTACTGCTTGCAGCTAAAGGGAGCTGTTGGCTCTCTCTTTCTTTGTCTGTCTATCTGCCTTCCTCATCCTCTCTCTCTCTCTCTCGTCTCTCTCTCTCTCTCTCTCTCTCTCTCTCTCCTCTCTCTCTCTCTCTCTCTCTCTCTCTCTCTCTCTCTCTCTCTCTCAAAGTACAATTATTAGGCCTCTCTCTCACACTCTCTTCATTCCTCTGTCATTCTGTCTGTCTGTCTCTCTCTTGCTCTCTCTCTCTCTCTAGCTCTGGCACACAATTAGGCCTGCATCTCTCTCTCTCTCTCTCTCTCTCTCTCTCTCTCTCCTCTCTCTCTCTCTCTCTCTCTCTCAAAGTACAATTAGGCTCTCTCTCTCTCATTAACTCTCTTCATTCCTCTGTCATTCTGTCTGTCTGTCTCTCTGTGCCTCTCTCTCTCTCTCTCTAGCTCTGGCACACAATTAGGCCTGCATCTCTCTCTCTCTCTCTCACTCTCTCTCTATCTCTCTCTCTCTCTCTCTCTCGTCTTCTCTCTCTCTCTCTCTTCTCTTCAAAGTACAATTAGGCCTCTCTCTCTCACACTCTCTTCATTCCTTCTGTCATTCTGGTCTGTCTCTCTGTGACTCTTCTCTCTCTCTCTCTAGCTCTGGCACCACAATTAGGCCTGCATCTCTCTCTGCACTCTCTCTCTCTCTCTCCTCTCTCTCTCCTCTCTCGCCACTCTCTCTCTCTCTCTCTCGGTCTCTCTCTCTCTCTACTCTCCCTCTCTCTCAAAGTACTATTACCCCTTCCTCTCTCTCTCTCTCTCTCGTCTCCTCAAACCTCTCTCTCTCTCGTCTCTCTCTCTCTCTCTCTCTCTCTCTCTCCTCTCTCTCTCTCTCTCTCTCTATCTCTCTCTCTCTCTCTCTCCTCTCTCCTCTCTCTTCTCTCTCTCTCTCTCACTTTCTCTTTCTTCATCTCTCTCCCTCTCTCTCTCTCTCTCTCCGTCCCGTGATTCTAAATGTTTGAAAGTGTACTTACACTGTATAAATATATAAATCATGTGCCTGAAAGAACAAAAATGCATTTGGTTGTACAGTGTGTCCACGCGCATGCCTGCGTGCGTGTATCAAAGTGCACCATGAACGTGCCGGGCGACTGAAAGGTCACTGTGAGAAAACAGAGATATGAGTCATTCTGATATCAAAATCCAAATGACACTGGTACAGAGGCCAGAGGGGGAGGGGGGGGGGGGGCGCAGGGGAGAGAGTGTACGGTACTATTTCAATTCCTAGCGGCTATGCCCCGCTCTCTTCGTTTCGCGTTCATTTTATATAACAACAACAACAATAACAACAATAACAATGACAATAATAATAAGAATCATAATAATAATAATAATAATAATAATACTGGTTTATTTATATAGCGCTTAACTCCCTTTGCAGGGAGCTCAAATCGCTTTTTGGCCCCTTCCGTATGTCTCCCACTAAAATTAGCATTTCCTTGGGTGATTCTGATCAATAATGATAATAATTATGGTGATAGGGGTGTAAAACAAGAAAGCTCAATGCAGACAGGGCAGAGGTTGTGCCTGCTGGTTATGCTGGTCGCCTTGCATCAGTAAACAGTGAGTCAGCAGACATTGGAGCTGATACTGTTCAGTTCAAACCATCCGTCAAGTACCTCGGGGTAACGATTGACCAGACTCTTTCTATGCATGACCATTATCAGCAGCATTATTTGGCCGCTCTTGTTTCTTTGAGCTCAGATGTATCGCATCCATTCGGCCTTTTCTTTCAGCTAACTAATGCAAGCGCCTTGTAGCAGCTTTCATTTCTTCACGTTTAGATTGTTGCAATTCCATTCTCTTTGGCCTTCCTACAGAAGAAATTACTTGCCTACAGCGAGTTCAAAACAGTGCAGCCCGCCTCATACTGCGTAAGCGCAAGCGTGATCACGTCACGCCAC
>CM065700.1:19304093-19306593 GCA_017654935.2 Phymorhynchus buccinoides | reverse complement strand
CCCACCCCCACCCGCCTCCTGGCTAGCATAGCATTAGTAAATAGGCTTAAAAGTCAGTAGGCCTGAGATTGGGGTTGGGTAGGGGGGGGGGGGGGGCAGACAGACAGTACAGACAGACTTGCGTTTATCCATATTGTAGCAAGAGTTGGTGGGGGAAGAGTCGTAGAGAGAGAGAGAGGGAGAGGGAGAGGGAGAGAGAGAGAGAGAGACTTCAGACTTCATACTTCAGATGTTTAATCCAATAAGGCCAAAGCCCCATATGAATGAGGGGCGGTACAATATTTTACAATACAATAGAATTTAAAGACATGCATCGGTAGTACAAATATGATAGAAAATAATATGAACATTCATGATAACAGACATTCTCTTAACTGTAAAGCTTTAAACAAATATTCAGTGAGATTACGAACAGTTCTTTTTTCAGTACAAACCATCAGTAAACAAAATCTAAACAAGGGCGTCGTCGAGCGGCAGACATGTCCGTCACCAGCAATGCCACGCACTTGCGACACCCCGTAGAGTGTCACATCCTGACACAAAATTGGAAGGGATTCTGTCTTCTAGTTCACGAGATACAGCTTGAAGAAATAATATATAGCGCAAAGAAGGAAATTTCGGTTTTCAAGGTCACACTTCAAGGTCAAGGTCAGCATGGTGATAATTTATGCTCGGATGTTTTCTTCTCTAGGGTATACAGTACCACACACAATCTGAAGCGCTTCTGTCAAGTACCAATGTGGAAAATATGGCTTAAAACCCAATTTTTAGACCCCTACCACTTTCAAGGCCTACCTGATCGCCCGGACCGTGACCTTGACCTTGATCGG
This sequence comes from Phymorhynchus buccinoides, assembly GCA_017654935.2. Taxonomy (NCBI): domain Eukaryota; kingdom Metazoa; phylum Mollusca; class Gastropoda; order Neogastropoda; family Raphitomidae; genus Phymorhynchus; species Phymorhynchus buccinoides. The sequence continues at coordinate 19,305,763 of CM065700.1, read as the reverse complement.
TATGCCACCATCAGAACGGGCATAAGCCAAAGTACCTTCATGCCAAATTTGAAGACTCTAACACTAACGGTGTGGGAGTTATGGCCCCTGAAAGATTTTCGGTTTTCAAGGTCGTACGCCAAGGTCAAGGTCACGACGGCAAAAAGTTTTGCGCGGATGCCTTCCTCTCATGGTGACACACCAGCACACAAAATTTGACGTGATTCTGTCAACCCGTTCGAAAGATATCCTTGGGACAGACAGAAGGAGAAAAAAATGACCCTCCGATTTTCAGGCTCCAGCGATCTTTTTTGACCTTGACCTTGACCTTGATCGGTATGCCATCATCAGAACGGGCATAAGCCAAACCACCTTCATACCAAGTTTTAACATCCTATGTTGATCGGTGCCCGAGATATGGCTAAAAATAGATTTTCGGTTTTCAATGGTCGTACGTCAAGGTCAAGGTCACGACGGCAAAATGGTTTGCACCGATCTCTTCCTATTAAGGAGGCACACCTTTCACACAAAAATTTGACGCGATTCGGTCCAGCGGTTCGGGAGATATCCTTGGGACAGACAGGGGGAAAAAAAAAGAAAAAAAACAACAACAAAAAAACAGACAAACCAGACGATCGCAATAGTCCGTCTTGGTGACGGACTAACAAGCATACATTTACATCATATGTTTTATGTGTATATCTTTTACGGAGGTCATTCAAAACAGGGCATACTAGGACAAAATGAATCTCATCCTCATTTGAGTTCTTACACAAAGGACATAAAAGCTCATTACCATTTACCGTTCTATAGCGATAGAAATGTTCGTTAACTGGGGATATACCTAGTCTAAATGTTTTTCCAAATTTAAAGTAAGATAAGTTTTAACTATATGGTCAGAATTATAACCTCTATATATCTTAAATCTGTCACTAGTCCCAATATGATTATTCCATTTTTGCCATCGACAATCAATTAATCTTTGGCGGAGACATTTTACAAATCCACTTTCATGACCAACTCCCTGGGATTCCCAAACATATCCAAAACCAAGCTCATAAAGAAAGAAACGTATGTTGGACACCCAGTTACATTTTCCACGAATATCTAAGTCACATAACATATTGTATGATCTCCTTGGTAAACGATCCGTATTCATTTTTAATAGCTTCAACCAATAACGAATACACCTTATCGCCGAATTTATATACATTGGAAATCTATTAGTTTCGCCATATACTAAATCATTTGGGGTCTTTACATCTATTCCCAAAAATCTTTTAAGACTAAACAAATGAACAGATTCACAGTAAGAGGACACATTTCTGTCAATACCCCACAGTTCAGAACCGTAAAGTAATTTAGGTTGAATGTATATATCAAAAAATCTTAACGAAAAGCTCCATTGAATTATTATCTAAAGTATTAAGTTTCTTAAGACTATAAATCATACTATTTTTAGCCTTCCCTGAAAGGTCTCTGCAGGCTGCTGTAAAACTCAAACGAGTAGAGAAGAGAATACCTAAGTATTTATAGACATTTACTACTGGCATTGTTAAGCTATTGTAAACTCATACTTCCCTTGCTGATAAGTATCCCCCTTTCCTAAAAACAATAATATTACTTTTATCAAGATTAACCTTTAATTGTAATTCTTTTGCGGATTTACTTAGGTTATTTAATTGTGTCTG
>CM065700.1:19245754-19298593 GCA_017654935.2 Phymorhynchus buccinoides | reverse complement strand
TCTCACCAGGCAGGCGGGGATTTTACCCTGCTCTTAACAGACTTTTTTACTGCCGTGGGAGTTTCACGTGCGTAAACCGGGGCGGGGTCAGACTTGCTTTCAAGGTCCCCATCGAAGGCCGATTCAGCGATTATATCAGTGCGATTTCCCCTCGAACACGCGGAAAGAAAGGACGGGCCAGCCCTAATTTTAGAAGTCTACTAAACCCCTTTCGCCACCAGCCATTTTTCCAGCCAAAAAACATACCATTAACTTAACTGGAGAGGACCAAAAAAGTTATTGCAATATTGGGAATTCTTCTGTGACATGCATAAACAATAGGCATACCATTACTTCACCAAATTAAGAAAATAGGGGTCTTCGGATAACAGGGTCAGGATTGGATGATTTTTAGTGACATGGGTGTTAAACCATTAGTGGTGCAATAAATGCGACATTGGCGGGAAAAAGGGTTAAAGCTTAAGTGGGAAACTAAACGTTGTTACTTCCTAAATTAAGTAAAATGTTGACCTTTTTTTTGGGGAAAATTTAGAAAGTAATGTTTAGTTTCCCACTTCAGCTTTAGTAGAACTCAAAAATTAAGGGCAGGTCCGCCGATGTGAACCTGGGTCACTCGTGCAATGAATTGGCAGGCAGCGAAACACCGTAACTGTCCTGTCACCTTCCTTCCCTAAGACGGTCGTCTGCAGAATGTTTCTAGCACTTACTGCAGTAAATTAGAAAGCACTGGTAGCCAACAAACCTCCATTAAAAGAAACATTTTTTTCAGTTTCGTGCAATGAATTGGCAGGCGGCGAACACCTTAACTGTAATGTCACCTTAATTACTTCCTTAACCCTTTCACCCGCCGCCAAAGTCGCATTTTAGCACCATCATGATTTTATTTCTATGTCACTATAAAGGCATCAAACTGAGGTCTATTATAAAAAGACCCACCTATTGTCTTAGTTGTGGGAAGTAAGATATGTTTGTGTATTCACAGAAGAATCCCCCAATGCTACAGATGGTTTTTGTTCTATACGCCAGATCCATTTAATGGAAACTTTGGGCTGAAATCAATGGATGGCGGTGAAAGGGTTAAGACGTTTGTCTGCATACTGTTTCTCTCCCTGTACTGCAAGTAAATTAGAAAGCACTGGTAGCCAACTCGACCTCCATTTAACAACCCTTTCGCCGCCAGCCATTTTTCAGTCCATAAATATCATTAAGCTTAACTGGGTAGTGAAAATAACATATCTGCAATATTGCGAATTCCTCTGTGACATAATTATATAACATTAGGCCTAACCTTTCCTCCCACAATTATGAAAATAGGGTCTTTGGATAACAGGTCCCTGATTTGAAGCCTTTTAGTGACATGGGTGTTAAACCATTGTGTTGCTAAAATGCGAACATTGGCGGTGAAAGGGTTAAAAATTAAGAAACACATTTTTTCAGTTGATGTAAAAGCCAGTCAACCATAATTATTAGGTCCATAATAGATGTAAGTCACTGAGTAAATTAAAACAATTTCTGTGCTTGAAGGGTTTCTTCAAGATTTCAAATCGTATCTCAAAAGTTAGAGAGAGAGAGGAAGGAAGAGAGAGAGGCAGAGAGAGAGAGGGAGAGAGAGAGAGAGACTGAGATGAAGACTAGAGAGATAGAGAGACTTGAAAATGTTTTAATTGCCATGAATTATAATCGAAAACTCTAAAATTGTCTTTCTTGTTGGAGATTTGCAATTTGCTAGTGTGTGCGTGCGCGCGCCAATGGGTGTGTGTTGTGTCGTGTGATGGTGTGTGTGTGTGTGTGGTGTAATCCACGTGTGTGTGTGTGTGTGTTGTGTGTGTGTGTGTGTGTGCGTCGTGCGCGCGTGCGTGCGTCGTGTGCGTGCAGTGCGTGCGCGGTGCACATGTGTGTGTGTGTGTGTGTGTGTGTCATTTTTACTGATCTGTATTTGCGTTCTCTCCCTCTCTTTTCTCTGCTCTTTCGTCTCTGTCGCTTCTCCGAGACAGGGATAGCGGTAGGCTAGACGGTGGAGGGTAGGCCTGATGTTTGTGTGCGCTCGATCAAGTTTTGCATGAATGTTCTATTTTAATATTTGAAATGTGATCTATATTTATATTGACTGTTTATGCTTGAATCTCTTCACTGGCTTCCTGTCGGAAGGCGTATAGAATACAAGCTCTCTCTGCTCTGTTACAAACCCCTGAATGGTCTGGCTCCCTCTTATCTCGCTGATCTTCTGAACCTTTACACACCTCTTAGACAGTTAGCGCTCCTCTTCTGACACTTCTCTCCTCCAGATCCCTCGCTACCACACCAAGACTCTTGGCGAACGCCCCTTCTCTTTCCAGGCCCACTCCTCTTGGAATAGACTCCCTTCACCTCTCCGTTCTGTTGGCAACTCTTTGCCCTTTCTTTTCTTCATATAAGTCCCCCTTCTCCCTATCAAAACTACTCTTTTCAATTCATAGCCTGCTATATTTCTTTCAAAGTACTGTGCCCCTTCCATCTGCGTGTGTCTGTGTGCATGCGTGTTGCTTGCGCGTGTGTGTTGTGTGTGCGTTTAGTGCGTTCGTGTGTCTGTTTACTGCGTGTGTTATGTTTGTGTGCGTGTGTTTCATTGTCTGTCAAGTTTAGTGCGTCGTGTGTACTGTGTTTAGGACGTGTCCGTGGTGCGCTCGCGTGTTTGAAGTTTTTGTCCTGTCTTTATTTTATATTGCTTTCTGGTTAAATTCATTTTATTATTGTAAGCGCTTTAGGGCTTTTTTTAAGATTAGGCGCTATGAAATGCTAATTAATATTCTATTATTATTATTCTTTTTTATTTGTGTTGCAAAATGCCAACCATAGATGTTATTTTCAAATTTATCTTGGACAATTTGACTAAATTGTGACTTGACTTATGGAAAACTGGGTCTCCTGCCCTTTTCAAATCTGGTGTCCATTGGGGTTTGTGCATTCGGAGTCTCAAGAAAACCACGGATCCTATGTGTTCATGAGAAAACTGAAGCCTTGGGAAAAAACAAAAGTAGCCATCCAGGCGCATGCATTGGGGGGTGTTCCGAATGTGGGCGGTGTATTTTTACCTCTATGAGATAAGTAGTCCTAGCCGGAAGTAGTCATAGCGTAGCCAATCAGAATCGTTTGTTTGTCCGCCAGTGAATTTTACGGATTATGGATTTATGGACTTGTACATCGATTTATCGGCAAATATGTAGATTTACACCCTCCTGCTCTATTTCTTGGTTATTTCCGTGGTTAGGGATAGGGTTAGGGATAATTAGTGATATGGTTAGGGATAGGGTTAGGGTTAGATGGGTACAGTTCTCATGCGAGAGGTAGATATTTAATTACAGGTACTTATTTATCATAACACCGACTCACATGGCCAAGCAACTCCCACCACACAGGAACTACGCAATCATTTGCGTACGAATATATCTTCTTCCAAAAATATAGTTCTAAACGAGTTCTTTTATATAGTCTAAACATTCAACATTTAAGCAAAATAAAATAACTATTTCAAAATGAAGTAAAAAGATAAACTGATAGTAACGATTTTGGGACCCCCCAAAAGAACCTTAATTGTTCTACACGACGTGGAATGTGTGGGCAGAACATGCACTACTTTTTACTTCTGCCACCGGCAGCCATCTTCCGGACATAGCCAGTGTTTGTCTAGCTTCATTTGAGTTATCAGCGATTTTGGGCTTGACATTTTCGTTCGGTGCAAGCCATATTAAACTGTATTGGCTTTCGCCATGTCACAGATTCTCCCTATACGATTTCAGGAGCATCTACAGGTGAATAATACTTTGTTGTTGTTTTCACACCTCGCACGCCCCTCACTTGCTCTTGACTTCTTCACTTCTGTAAATTGGTGTAAAAAACATTTTTTTCTCGTCAAATATTTCGCTCTTACAGTACTGGTATATGCAAATACTTTGGTTTTCAAAGTGTGTATATCAAATGCATTATTATGTAATAGCCACAGTCGATGCCATAGATTGTCACGATTGATTGTGCACAAGAAGTGATGTGTTCCACCCTGAGGTTGCCACCCTGGCCGCGACGCTTCAGCCAGTGTTCTCAACTTCTTTTGCGATGAGTCATAATTATGTCCTTCATCAATATTTAAAAAAAATGCTAAGCGAAAGATAACTAAGAAATAACAATATGCAAAAGCATTTCAAGGGAATTAGGAATGAAAGGATTTTGAAAAGTATTGTGTTCCTTGTTTTTGCTGCAACCACCATGCTTGAAGTTGATGACTTGGCAGTTGCCATACCGGAACATTCACGAACTAATCCACCCGGTTCAATGTTTGCATTAGATCTAGTTGGCTTGAACTAACATTGTGATCAGCTTAAAAATCTATACTGAAATACCCAAGTTAATAAATGGATCACTCCCCAGGTCAGTGCTGGAAAATTAGTCATTGATTTCCACTTCCCCTCACACAGTCACACCCACCAACACACACACACACACACACACACACACACACACACACACACACACACACACACACACACGCACACACACAGAGTGACACACACACACACACACACACACATCTTCTTCTTCTTTCTTTCTTCTTTCTTTAAACATCTTTCAGCTTGCTGAAGATTCTGATGTGTATAAAACTTCTTCTCCCTTCTTCGCTTTTAACATCCTCCGTCAGCTTGTTGGCGACTATGATGTATGCATTTAGGGGTTCCAGTCTGGCAGCTTACATCACGGTGGGGAGTACTTGAAGGGGAGGGGTTTGGGTTTGGTGGGGGTTGTGGGCTGGATCATGGGGAGACAGGAGGGGGGAGGGGTTTTCTATATTTGGGATTTTAATCCTTCCACTGAGGATAATGATACAACTGATCGTCCGTGGAAAAAAGGAGTACTTCCTGTAGCTGGTTTTGCAGGAAGGGAGGAGGTAATTTTTCTGGTAAGTGGACTGGTGGGATTGCCTTGTCCTCCTCGTGGGTGGATTCAGAGACGGAGAGTACGGCGTGTTGATGGAGACTTGGCCATGGTGGTACTTATATTTATAAAAAGTTGTGAGCCTTGCTTTTTCCCCCATGCTGGATATCTGGCGAAGCCTGTTCGTCACCCAGCGGGCGGCTCACCGCTGAACTTTCTCCACCCTGCCGACGTCCTTTGCAGTGTAGGGATCCCACACTGGGGAAGCATACTCCAGGACAGGTCTTACAAAGGATTTGCATGCTGTCTCCTTGATGTAAATGGATCTGACTTTCAAGTTTCGCCGAAGAAAGCCTAGGGTCTTACAGGCTTTGCTGGTAACGTTTGAAATATGCACACGGAACGAGTGATAGTGATGCATCATGCATAATTATGTTTTCCAGTTCTGAGGATAAGTCCATTAATGAACTACTTAAAACCCTCTCCATTCCTTAACTGGCCTTTAATAAGTCCTGTATTAAAAAAGGCAGTGGCTATTTGACTTCATGTGGCTAAATTAGAACCCAGGCTATTTGAGTATTTTGACCTCACTTCTGCTTTGACCTGCGATTGATGTCATAAAAGATTGTTACCCTCTTGAGGGGAAATAACGTGCTATTTTCCCTCATTTCCCAGCCCCCCCCCCTCTCTCTCTCCTCTCTCTCTCTCTCTCTCTCTCTCTCTCTCTCTCTCTCTCTCTCTCTCTCTCTCTCTCTCTCTCTCTCTCTCTCTCTCTCTCTCTCTCTCAGTCTCAGAGACAGACTGACAGAGAGAGGCACATAGACAGACAGACCAGCCTCTCATTTGTTCAGTCTTTTTTTTCCCAAAGCCAAGGAGCCAGAATGGTCAACATACTGACCGTGGGCCCTGAAGAGAAGAAGAAGAAAAGTTCTACAGTGTAAGACTAGCACACAATGCAATCTGTGATGTGTCCGTTGTACATTGTAATCTGTAACTCTGGGTTAAATCCACGACAGTATCGGAAATTATTCTGAGCGTTTTTCACCCAGTCTGAGTCAGTTTAGGGCTATTTTCATCGGAATCAAAGATTTATAATTATATTTTATCATTTTTAAGAAAATAAACAGCTGCGCAAAGCTTTACCGTATATATATATATGCAAACTTGGCATTTAACGGTCGCCATTTTTACGGGAATTTCCCATTCTATGCGCCAACACTAATGGCAACGCTGAATTTAGAGGGTTTACGTTCGTTTTTCCTTGCTGATTATTTTCATGTTTCAAACTTTCTGTGGCATGAAAATAACCTTAAACTGATTCTAACTCTAACCCTTACGCAATAATTAAAGTACAAAAGTTGGGCAAAAAAATGCTCAGAATAATTTCCAATATTGTCGTTGGATTTAACCTTATCTATGCACACACACACGGCTTATCCGAGTTATCGCGCTTTACAAATTTATGCAAAAGCATTACAGATTTTAAAAACATTCAACATATATAAATTGCACAAAACCCCCACAAATATAGTTAACAGTATCACATTAAACAGTAAAAGGTTCAATATACATAAATTATGCAAAGCACATATATAGCTATAGTATTAGTATCTCATATTCTTCTTCTTCTGCGTTCCCGGGCCATAAGGCCACAATGGGTATGTATTATTGTATATCTCTGTTTTTCAGTTTTCACTAGTGTCTTCACTGCATTCAGTCGACACATTCCGATTTCGGATGGGAGTATCAGTACTATCACATATAAAATCACAAGTTGAATAAAAACAAATTATCAATTAAGACGATATAAAATAGCATGTCGCAAGAAACTATAGCAAAAACTGTGACAGACACCCCCAAACCTCCCCTTCCCTCCAACCATCACAAAAGCGATCAAGGATAATTAAAAAACTTTATATTATTGCACATAATAAATAATGCAATAATAACATACACACACAATGACACATGCCAACACTTGCAAGCGCACACACACCCGCACCCACCAACCCACCCCAAACACACGCATGTACGTACACACATGCACATCACACACACACACACACACACACACACACACACAAACACCCACAGGCGCATGTGCAAACATACGCACACTCGCACATGTACTCGCACTCCTACCCACACCCACATTCCCAAATACATGCACGCACGCACGAACACACACACACACACACACACACACACACACACACACACACACACACACACACACACACACAGATGGATGCTGTTGAACTGCAAGACAAAACAAAAATATAATTGCACAGAAACAATAATGCAATAATAACATACATGCACACACGCCAACACCCACAGGCACAAGCGCACACACTCGCAACCACAATCACCAACCCCCCACACAAACGCACGCACACGCACACGCACACACACACACACACACACACACACACAGGAGAGAGAGAGAGAAATGGATACTGTTGAACGACTGCAAGACAAAACAAGAGCGAGCCAACGAAAGAGAGGGAGAGGAAGAGAGGGGGGGAGGGAGAGGAGACAGAGAGACGGACAGACAAACAGAGAAAGAGAGAAACAGTCAGACAGAGACAGAAAGCCAGAGACGGAGAAAGAGACAAGACATATGGGTGGGATAACAATTTTTGATGACGTCAAACGCATAAGTGAGGTCAACTAGCTTGGGTTCTATTTAGACACATGAGGTCAAATAGCCACTGGCATTAAAAAAAGGTCCCCACAATTTTCCAGGGAATGCATTGTTGACAATACTGAATTGAAATATATGCTTGTGTGCAGCTCCAAAATGTTGGCATCAATGCAGCCAACATTGGGTTCAGCACCCTCACCATGGAGTCGGACAAGTTCATCTGTGTCCGTGAGAAAGTGGGGGAAACGGCTCAAGTGGTCATCATCGACATGAACGACACTGCCAATCCCATTCGACGACCAATCTCTGCGGATTCTGCCATCATGAACCCGACGAGTAAAGTCATTGCTCTGAAAGGTAAAAACCAAATCAGCTGTATGATTTTCTGTGCTTATTCTAAATGTATAAGCCAATGTCGCATTTTAGCACCACAATGATTTAACGCCTATGTCACTAAAAGGCCTCGAACCAGGGTCTGTTATCCAAAGAGCCTATTTTCATAATTTTGGGAGGTAGCGATAGGCCTTACTTTATACATGTCACAGAGGAATACCCACTATTGCAGATTTTTTTTTCTCTACCCAGTTAAGTTTAATGGAATGTTTTTGCTGAAAAATAGCTGGCGGCGAAAGGCTTAAAGACCCACCACGTCACGTGTCAAAATCACGGTTTTCACGTGTTTTCCCTCTTATAGCTGGTAAGAAATCTTAAGAAATATTCCTAGCATAAGAGGGAATGTAACACGTGACGTGGGGGGTCGTTAAAGCTTGAAAACGACAGGTTTAATGACATTACAAAAATCTTGCCTCAAACTTAAAAGATCTAGCAGTCAAGGTACAACAGTTTGCTAGTAGACTTACTGTATCTTCTTCTTGGCTATGCAGTACGTGGCCTCAATTAACGCTTTGATTATTTTGCCGTGGATTACTAGTCACAAACAATGACACATGGCCTAGGCCTGAGGGGCTTCAGGGGCACTGCCATTGACGAGACTCATCAACTGAAGGCAGGAACCAAAACAAAAAAAAGAATAGCCAAAACTCAATAGTCAATTTTTTCCTTCTCACTTTTAATTGTTTCGTTATGTGCTTACCTGGGTAATTGTTAACAGACTCACAGTGACATGTTTACATTTCCGTGAGGTTTAGTTTATCTCCTGATTGATTTTAATTTGGTCTTGTTGACACTGTTAGCATTTGATCATGTTGATTAATTTTGATATGCATGTTTAAAAATGAAAACGAGAGCCATGGAAGTATGATGTGGTTTTTTCCAGCTGGCAAGACGTTGCAGATTTTCAACATTGAAATGAAGAGCAAGATGAAAGCCCACACGCTGACGGACGATGTGACCTTCTGGAAGTGGATTAATGTCAACACCATCGGTATGGTCACCGATCAGGCTGTTTTTCACTGGACCATGGAAGGTTGGTACCAACTACCACTGACCCTTGTTTTCCGGGGCGTTGTCAGTTAGCCAATTATTTTGTTTTGGAAGTTTGTAAATCTGTTTATTAACCCCTTCACTGCCAAAGAATTTAACGATTTTCTTATTATAATATTCAATAGAGACCTGTTACTAGTTAGACTCGATCTGATAAAATGGAGATATATACCTTTCCTGAATTGCCATAACCAAAAAACATTCCAGGACAGTGACATCAAAAGTAATGACATAATCAATGACATCACACATCTAGTAGACACAGGCAGGCAGTGAAGGGGTTAACTAGACATGTGGGCTGAATATTTACTTAAAATTGACAGCTATCTTTTCAATCAATTTAAAAATAAAAAAATTTCGTTGCTTAATTAAGATATAAAAAAAAGATTGATTTCTTTATGTTCATGAAAATATAGTACAAAACATTGAGAGAAAAAAAATATTGTGTTATTGTTGAACCTGTGGTTGAAGTGACTCTTGATTTGTTTGCACGTGAGATTAAATTTGAAAAAAACCCACCCAATAGTGCAATGGCTACAAAATGTTGTTTTGTGATAATTGTGTTCAGAATTGATTTGATCTTTTGATCTGTGTTTGCAACTTTCTGGATAGGGTTTAGTAGCTGTTACCACAGTCATTTACAAGTGTTTTTAGCGAGAGAATAATTATGTCAATTTGACTGTAATAAAGCCAGAATAAAGTCATAATTGATGTGTGAAGTGATGGGTATATTATGTTTCTGGTGCTGTCCAATGTAGTCATTCAGTTCATGATATATTGGCTGAGTAATATCATTGAATTCTTTTGCCTTGTCAGGTGACTCTCAACCTACGAAAATGTTTGATCGCCACTCGAACCTGACTGGCTGTCAGATAATCAACTACCGCACGGATGCCAAGCAACAATGGCTGCTGCTCGTCGGCATTTCGGCTCAGGTAAATGCATCAGCAGATTCATGGTCATTGGCGCTGCATTTTTTGATAGATAAATGGTTGGTGCACAGCAAAACCATGTGGTGGGTGCCATGCAGCTGTACTTTGTTGAACAAAAAGCTGTGTGTTAGCTGGTTACTTTTTGCAGATTTGTCCCAACCTTTTCCACCCAACTTGTCTTATTTACTGCCATTTATCTTTCATTCAGGTTTTTGACTGTGTGTGTGTGTGTGTGTGTGTGTGTTGTGTGTGTGTGTGTGTGATTGTGTGCAGCAAAACTCGTGCAGCTGTACTTTGTTGTTCAAACAAAAAGCCATGTGTTAATTAACTCAGTAACTGGTTCCTTTTACAGGTTTGTTCCAACTTTTTCCTCCCAACTTGTCTTGTTTACTTCCGTTTTTCTTTCCATCCAAGTTTTGACGGTACGTGTGTGTGGCAGACCTGCCTACTGCTATGATTTGGCCGTAGCAGCTATGAAAAATAAAGCTTTGCTACGGAGCTACGGCAACCTTAACGTTGCTACGGAAAAAAACAAATTGCCGCCGCATTTTATTTTTGCTTATGCCGTTCCCGGTTTTGTCGGTTTCTAAGAGCAGACGCCGTGTCACGCGCGATAACCTAGTCACTTCCGTTTTTATCAAAGTGACTGCGCATGCGTTCTTATTACTTTCTCTGAAAAAAATGGCGGACTCCAGCAGCAGTAGCGATTCGGGAGATGTTTCAAACGAAGAAAAACCAACCCAAACCAGAAAACGAAAATCATCTGGCACACCATGTTGTTCTAAGAAAAAACATCGGCCTGCCGCACAAGTTTTTAAAATAGCTTACACGGAGGAGTTGCCTTTCATCATCAGAAGTTGACTCGGTGCGAACCATACTCACTGCAGTGCAACCTCTGCCATGCGGACTTCTCTGTGAATCATGGCGGTAGAGACGATTGCCGTCAACACGTTCAATCGGCGAAACATATTAAGCAGTGCGTTTCGGTTCAGGAAGAGAACAAATCGATTGCCGTTGTTTGTGGATGCTACGGAAAAATTTGCCATGCTACTGAAAATTGATGGCTGGGCTACTGATTGGGAAAATTCCAAGTAGGCAGGTCTGCAGCAAAGTCGTTTGGTGGGCGCCATGCAGCTGTACTTTGTTGAACAAAAAAGCCTTTTGTTAGTTAACTAGTTCGTTTTAAATACAGATTTGTAAGTATCTCAACTATTTCCACCCAACTTGTCTTGTTCACTTCCATTTTCCTTTCCATTCAAGTTTTGACGGTATGTGTGTGTGTGTGTGTATGGGCAAAAAAACCGTGTGGTGGGTGCCATGCAGCTGTTCTTTGTTGAACAAAAAGCCATGTGTTGACTAACTCAGTAACTGGTTCCTTTTAAAGGTTTCTCACAACTTTTTCCACCCATCTTGTATTGTTCACTTCCATTTTTCTTCCCATTCAAGTTTTGACGGTATGTGTGTGTGTGTGTGTATGGGCAACAAAACCGTGTGGTGGTTGCCATGCAGCTGTACTTTGTTGGAAAAAAAGCCTTGTGTTAACTAACTGGTTCTTTTTGCAGATTTGTGTCCAATTTTTCCACCCAACTCGTCTTGTTTACTTCCATTTTCCTTTCCATTCAAGTTTTGATGGTGCATGTCACACATAGATGCAACCTTGCCTTGAATACAATTTTTAAAATTTGAAAACCCGACGGCGCCTGTTTTTAAAAATTTTGATAAAAAAAAAAATTGATTCAAAGTTCAAGGGGAAAAAAGTGTTGAATTCTCACTTTACAAGCCTGGAAAAAGCTTCAAATCGAGTATGATTTTGCTTTTTCTTCAGCTTCAGGGGGGGCGTTGCCCCCCTGACCCCCCAACAGGGGCCTAAGCGGCCCCTGGACTCGTGCCTTGCCTATTTTTAGATTTTCTCCAGTTACGTTCATGCGTGTGTGTGTGCAGCAGAACCGTGTGGTGGGCGCCATGCAGCTGTACTTTGTTGTTGAAACAGAAAGCCATGTGTTAACTTACTCAGTAACTGGTTCTTTTTGCAGATTTGTGTCCAATTTTTCCACCCAACTTGTCTTGTTTACTTCCATTTTTCATTCCATTCAAGTTTTGACAGTATGTGTGTGTGTGTGTGTGTGTGTGTGCAGCAAAACCGTGTGGTGGGCGCCATGCAGCTGTACTCTGTGGAGCGGAAGGTCAGCCAGCCCATCGAGGGCCACGCCGCTGCCTTTGCAACCTACACCGTGGACGGCAACCCCAACCCTTCCACCCTCTTCATGTTTGCAGTCAGGGGCCCGCAGGGTGGAAAGGTAAACAGTGCCGCTACGTCTACCTATATTGTACCGTTCGTTTAGTAGGGGATGATTTTTTTTTTCTCCCAAACTGAGTCCCCTACATTAGTAAGAAGAAAAAAAAATCAGAAGTGTGTGTCAAAATTAGGGTGTGTGTGGTAAAATATGATGAGCCTGATATTTCGTTTACAGTGATAATTTTGACGCACATATGTGCATCTCTACCACTCACAATTTCCATTTGATGCACTGTGTTTCAGACCGATGCATCACTAAAGAGTGGCAAATGGTCGCCAGACTCCACTGTGTTTATTTGTGTGTGTGCAAAGTATGCACTCAAACTTTGAGTGTCTTCTCATACCATTTATGCATCATTTGAGACTATTTCGCATGCTGATTCTGATCCTCTGATTTTGAAGATTAGAATTAATACTGACTATATCTACCATATTTACGGTCAGGCTCAGGTTCTGTAACTATAAGGCGATACTTTTTTTTTTTCAAGACCGAGGCATGTGCACCTTTAATACGACTAATGATAGTAGGAATCTAAGTCTAAGAAACAGAATTAGATTTTATTGTGAACTCATTCTGGATGAATTCTGAGTATGCTCGGAACTGGAGAACACCAGTGAGTGCCTAATTCTGAGTATTCTCAGAACAGCAATTTCTGAGTCTAAAACTTGTCTGAATCCATGTTTTCTCAATCCAAACCATGTTTTTCGAGTATTTCTCTTCATCACTCTTCTAGCTTTCGTTTCACTTATGTTTGGTACTTCTTTTTCAGTTTTTAATGTTTAAAATGTTAAAAGAAATCATCCCTACACGAGCCTCAGAAAATGCCCTAATGCATTTTCATTAACAAAGATAATAATAAAGAGAGTAGTAGTTTCGATTTTGGTGCAAGTAATTGCGATTTCAAAGAGGAAATTAAACTTGGATCAACCAGTAGTTTTGTCAAAACTGAATCACAGATCTATAGTGGTTAGTTTTGTTGCACTTTTTATTTTTTTTCTAGGCACCCCCAGGCCAGTAATGATGTTTGCATCAGGCAGTAATGTTTTGAAGGGGTTACATTCTGGGGGTGTGCCTTAAAATAAGATGAGGCTTATAGTTATATTCTGTTAAAAACAGTTCTTGTATTGATTGATTATGGGTATATGTTCAGCAGGTATTATTAAACCAAAGCTCCCTCAGTCTCTAGATTGTCTTTTGCAGTTACAAATTTAGGTATTGTCCAGTGATACCACAGTGTCCGGTGTAGAGTGGCACAGTGGTATCGCGTTCGCTTCGTGTCAAGTAAACCCGAGTTTGAACCTGGGTACAGGGGATTTTTTCCTCTCATTCTGCACTAGGCCTTAACGGTCTGAACATAGAGTCTTTCGGATAAGATGATAAACCGAGGTCCCGTGTGCCCATGCACTTAGCATACGTTAAACCCAGTGGCAACGAAAAAGTTGTCATTTGGTCAAAATTTACCCCCCCCCTCCTTCCTCATCAATGACAAAAATCGCATGCAAAAAAAAAAAAAATTAGGTGTCGCGCCTCTGGCTGCGACGTGCTCTCCAGGTGGGAGCAACCCGAATTTCACAGAGACGCCTCTGTGACTATAAAGTACCTAATACCTAACATTTTGTTACGTTTTGAAATATTGTTTGTGTTCTTTGTTATTTGGTTGGTATGTTGTTAGAAAATAGATGCTGTCACTTAACCTCTTCAGTGCCGACGGCGTATTATATGTCGTCTGTAATGCCTCAGTACTTGATTTAAGTAGCGATTTTGTTGTGTTAAAAAATCGGGCGGCATACCGGCGCAGCTGATAGGTGGCACTAAAGGGGTTACAATTTTTGTTTATATTAGAACAGTAGTATGATATTGCTTAGTCACAGACTGTAAATTGTGGTTCTTTGGCGTTACAATACCTTTATAGGTTACCATTTTTAATGAAAAAATTTGCCTGTGCAGCTTCATGTGATCGAGGTAGGCCAACCGCCGCAGGGCAACCAGCCGTTTGCCAAGAAAGCCGTGGACGTGTTCTTCCCTGCTGAGGCTCAGAACGACTTCCCTGTGGCCATGCAGGTAGGTTGGACTTTTAGCCGCTCTATGTCCTTTTTTTGTCTGAAGAAATGTTTGATGTTTTGAATGATTACCTCACGATTTCGCTTTCCTGTCTTTCATTTTGTTTTGTCCCTCTTGTTCTCTGTTTCTCTCCTATTGAATTTCTCTGGCTCAAAACTCCACCGGTATGCACTGGTATGAGGGGCCTCCATTTTTCTTCCTGTACCCCCCCCCCCCCCCCCCCCCCCTCTCTTTCTCTCAATCACTCATAGTGCTATTCTTTTGATTCTGGTTTATGTTCACTTTTTGAAATCATTTTCCCCTGAAGACGGAGTGTGGCTGCCCACATGGCGGGGTAAGCAAAAACGGTCACACACGTAATGTTCTCATCCATAGCTGACGCACTTGTACTGTACCATAGTGTTCAAGTGCTTCCGCTGTTGGGGTGATCCCTGGAGTCTTTTAGCCAGGGTAAGCCAATACCAACAACTAATTTTTTAAAAACGAAAAATGTGTTCAGTTACCATAGCCTAAGCCACTGAGCTGATGATGATGAACACTGGCAGAATTGACAACCATTGTGTCAGTTCGTGCAAACGACATGCCATGTGAACATACTCCCAATTAGGTCTGTTTCTGATGATAGGGCAAAAATGCATGTGAAGTACTAAGCTTATTGTGATGAATACCATATTTTTCAGACTATAAGGCGCACGCCACAAAGTTTACACAAAATTAAGATTTTGCTATTATATTTTCTTACTATATTATTAGTCATGTTATAAGGCTCATGCGTCTCAGTCTGGGGAAAAAAGTATCGCCTTATAGTCCGAAAAATACGGTATTGTCAGAATTGCCTTCTATATTTCCATCAATGATGCCTGAGACCTCAGTTTACCCACCCAAGTAAAATGCAGGCAGAATTATCAAGGGATCTGCAAATTTCATAGGATTAAGAAATGCTGGCAGAGGATTTGCTTGGAGTGGCAGAGGATTTAAAAAAAAAAGATTGGACTTAAAACAATTCTGTGCCTGACGCCTGATAAAATGTCAAGTCAGGTAAATGAGCTCCCATAGATTTAGTCTTTCACACAGCTGGAAAAAAGGCAGGAGAATGGGCCAAAAAGTCAGAACGATAGTAGATGACACAAAGCAAGGTAAAAGGCAAGAGTCAAAGAGAGAGAGAGATTAAAAGAAGTTACAAGCACAGAACTTCCTGAAGGTAGGGGAACTATTTGTACAGAAGACCCTCCCCGGTATTCCCACGGGGGTAAAAGGGATCACTAGCGATGATTGTTCAGTAGCGTGGTCCATCAGTGTAAGAGTGGCACAGTGGTAGCGCGTTCGCTTCGTGTCAAGTAAACCCGAGTTCGAACCTGGGTACGGGGGATTTTTCCTGTCGCTTCGCACTAGACCCTACGGTCTGAACGTGGAGTCTTTCGGATGAGACGATAAACCGAGGTCCCATGTGCCCATGCACTTAGCACACGTTAAACCCAGTGGCAACGAAAAAGTTGTCATTTGGTCAAAAAATACCCCCCCCTCCCTTCCTTCCTCATCAGTCACACAACAAATCGCATGCAAACATTTTTTTTAAAATGGGTGGCGCGCCTCCCGCTGCGATGCGCTCTCCAGGTGGGAGCAACCCGAATTTCACATAGACACCTCTGTGACTATAAAGTACCTAATACCCATGGATGCTCCTGCTTTAAGGATGTCCTGAAATGCAGGATTTTTTAATTGCCTGGAGCCGGCATCGCCGGATTATGAGAATTTGAAAAGCAACGAATTTCCTATTTATTAACATTTTGTCGGTTTCTCGCATGTGTAGAATATAAAAAAAATGAATACAGATAAATATTTGCATGCCTTTACCAGGAACTTTATGTTTTTGGTATTGTTTAAGTCAAGTTGTTAACTGGGCGGCCCCTGGACCCCTGCCTTGCAGGATTTTTTTTAATTTCCCAGGAGCACCCATGAATACCTAATACCTAATGCAGGGGTCGCGCTAACGCATGTTTCTTGCGTATTTGACGCGTTTTAAAAATCGCTGACGCATTTTTACGGCGTTTACGCGTAACCCGTACGCAAAATGACGTCCGCTCAAAATCGCATCTGAGTCTAGATGGTGAATCAGACTTTAGAAGTCCTATGGTCCCTACACGTATAGTGGTTCTGCTACACCAAACATTGGAACAGACTATAGAAAAGTGCCACTTGCTTTCAGAGGAGGCAAGTATCCCATCCTTTCTCTTTCATTAGTTATCCAGATTTCGTCCAGTACTGCTGTGACATAGGTGCAGTGCAGTGTAGCGGGAAAATCACTGTAAGCGCATTGTCTGACTCCACCCCCCACCCCATCTCCCCACCCCCACCCCCTTCCAGCCTTTGCTTCCTTTCATGGTGCTTGGCCACTGGATATCCAGATTCCAGTCAATTAACTGTGACGTAAATGAAGCGTTTGGCGCGAAATGAGCGCGTTGTTGCACAATTGCCAGACTTCTGTCTTTGAAAATGACTGGTTAGTGAATACAAATGCATGCTTTTGTTGCTGGTCTTGTTTTCATTGTTTTTAGCTTTGATTTATCATTTTGTTCTTTGACGCGATCTTTTGCTTCCCTTACGCATTTTTTGGCCGACGTCGCGTAAGCAAAACGCGTTTTCTAAAACACCAGCGCGACCTCTGCTAATGTTGTTTTGATTTCTCTGCCCTGGCAGACCAGCCATAAGCACGGCGTGGTGTTCCTCATCACCAAGTACGGCTACATCCACCTGTACGACATCGAGACGGGCACCTGCATCTACATGAACCGCATCAGCGGGGACACCATCTTCGTCACTGCACCCCACGAGGCCACCAGCGGCATCATCGGCGTCAACAGGAAGGGACAGGTGAGGAGGGGGAGTAGGGAATAGCCTGGGTCACCCTCAGGTGCTGTTAGTCAGTGCAGACTGATGAGGAGAACTTTGTTTCATATAATTACAGTGGAACCCCGCCTAACGGGCACCTCAGTATCGCGGACACCCCGGGTATATCTGACTGTTTGACTCGGTCTCTTCTCTACATTATTATTGCTAAAAGAGCTCCCCGAAGTAGATGGAGTGTAGCTGCCTATGTAGCGGGGTAATCAAAAACGGTCACACATGTAATGTTCTCATCCCTAGCTGATGCATTTGTGCCACAGTCACTGATTGTTGTTCAAGTGCTTCTGCTGTTGGGATGATCCCTGGAGTCTTTTAGCCAGGTACGACAGCAACAACAACTAGAAGAGTCTTCAGTATTGTGACCACCTCGCAGTTACAGACAGTTTTGGCCAGTCTGTAGGGTGGTCGGTATTATGAGGTTCGGCTGTATTGCCAACACCCTGCTGCAACCAGACCTGGCCTGCAAGATGTCGTAATACATACTTTCTATCCATGCGTTTGTGTGTGTGTGCGTCTCCAGGTGCTGTCAGTGAGTGTGGAGGAGGAGAACATTGTGACCTACATCACCAACACCAGGGCTCCCAATCGTCCTGCAAAACAAGGGGTCCCAGGGACTCCTTCACTTGCAATATAGAGGGTCCTAGAGAAGGGATAGAGGGTCCCAATAACATTGTGAATGCTAAACATTTTTTGTATAGTGCATCCCTGGGACCCCCTGCACATCCTTTTAGAGGGTCCCTTAGAATTCTAGTACTTCATAGACCCCCAAATGGGGGTCCCTGGGAGCCCTGAACACCCTGCAGAACCCAGACCTGGCCCTGAAGATGTCAGTGCTATGCATGCCTTCTATCCATGCGTTTGTCTGTGCGTGTCCAGGTGCTGTCGGTGAGTGTGGAGGAGGAGAGCATCGTGACCTACATCACCAACACCCTGACCTGGCCCTGAAGATGTCAGTGCTATGCATGCCTTCTATCCATGCGTTTGTCTGTGCGTGCAGGTGCTGTCGGTGAGTGTGGAGGAGGAGAGCATCGTGACCTACATCACCAACACCCTGACCTGGCCCTGAAGATGTCAGTGCTATGCATACCTTCTAACCATGCGTTTGTCTGTGCGTGTCCAGGTGCTGTCGGTGAGTGTGGAGGAGGAGAGCATCGTGACCTACATCACCAACACCCTGCAGAACCCAGACCTGGCCCTCAAGATGTCCTCACGGTGCAACCTGCCCGGCGCGGAGGACCTGTTTGTGCGCAAGTTCAACAACCTCTTCCAGAGCGCCCAGTACCAGGAGGCGGCCAAGGTCGCCGCCAGTGCCCCCAAGGTGGGTGGATGCAGTGCACGCTGTCTGGGTAATGGAAGGAAATCCGACTAACGTCCTCCGGCCTGGAACAGGCACACGTGGGACATTAATAGATATAATGATGGTGGGACCCCTTGGACTGCTGGTCTCGGATTCTGCGACTTGAACAAGCTGTGAATTGGGATTCAGAATGAGCGGCGTGGGAGCAACACCACTGTATGACCCAGAAGATGGGACAGCAAAAACAAAAAAGAAAAAAAAAAGATGGTGGGACCATCCTGGAGGTACTGCAATACCAAGAAAGTCCCGAGTTTTTAATCGATAAAGATATAATAATTTAGGGTCTGGGTAATGTTTGGTCATGCAGGTTGTACAGTTTGAAGGGTTCTTGCTTTTCAGAGATTTTTGCAGATTTGAGATATTAAGCAGATTTCTTACAGTTTGCAAATTCTGCGGAAAAGTCAGAATTAAACACATGATGAGCAAATGTTATCATCGGTGAAACAAGCATTCCAGTGAAGAATAATGCATAGAGCTTCTTGATTATAGAGCTTCATGCTGCATGTGTACAGAGCTTCGTGGGCTATATGAAATCCCTGAATAAATGAAGCAAATGGGAAGTGCCATGTAATCTAGCTGAACCAAGATCATCGGATGCAATGTTCTGCTACTAACTGATGTGTTGACAGAATGAGACCAAGGAGAAGAGTTTACAATTGTGTTGACAGTCTCCCAACTGACCTAATCTTTCTTTGCTTTCAATAGGGCATTTGCCGCGTGCCGGTGACCTTGAATTTCACTCAGTTGAAATTATAGAGAGTTGAATTAGAAAGGTCACGGGAACTCGTGCAAAACAAGCGCGGGCGAATTAGTAGTCTATTATAGAGTACGAAATCTCGTGGCAAATGTCCTATTTTAGGAGGATTTTGAGCCCCCTATAAAAATTTAAAAAAAATCCTAAAATCAACACTGAAAGTTATTGAAATAATTAGCCTATGCAATTTCAAACTGTTTCTTGTTTGCGTACCCTGGCTAAAAGACTCCAGGGATCATCCCAGCAGCGGGAGCACTTGAACACTGTGGTACAAGTGCATCAGCTACGGATGAGAACATTACGTGCGTGACCGTTTTTGATTACCCCGCCACATGGGCAGCCACACTCCGACTTTCGGAGGATTTTGGAGACTGATGATGTTATACTAGGAAGCTTGTCATGGCTAAAGACAATCCCTGCATAACTATGCAGAGCATAACAACATTTTGATGTAGCCTTGGTGTTCTAGCCTAGATGCCAATTCGTCCGACACAGCCTTAGCCCTTTCAACACCAGCCATTTTTCAGCCGAAACGTTCCATTAAGCTTAGTTGGGTAGAGAAAAGATTTCATCTGCAATACTGAGGATTCCTCTGTGACATACATAAAATAGGGCCTATGATTACCTCCCATAATTAAGAACATACGGCACAGCTGTTTCGGGAGGAACATTTAGTTTATCTATATTTTCATAAGTTTTTTCAAGCAAACTTTAGTTAACTATAAGTAACTTTTCATAAATAACAGGCGAGAATATGTTGTAGTATGTGACAAGATTACTTATAGTCAGTGGATATTGCTAGATTTTCACTCATAGGCAATCTTATTTATGTTTGTGATACTAAGTATATTATTTCTACTAAATATGTTGATTGATACTGCTCAACAACAAAAGTTTTTACCATAAATCTGAGGGAAGAAATATATTTGAAATACTATGTAGAGCATACAGCCAAAATATCTTTACAGACAATAGCTTGGTGCAGTTTTTATCTAAGATTTCTAGATTCAGGCTTTTAACTAAATAGCTTGATTTTGTGTGGGACGGAACAGCTGTGACGGTGATTGGATACCAGACCCTCTTTTGATTACTTTTAGTGACATGGGTGTCAGATCAGTATTAGGTATTAGGTGCTTTATAGTCGCAGAGGTGTCTGTGAAATTCGGGTTGCTCCCACCTAGAGAGCGCGTCGCAGCCAGAGGCGCGCCACCCAATTTTTTTTTTTTTGCATGCGTTTTTTGTGCAACTGATGAGGAAGGAAAGGGTGTGTGTGTGAGTGTGGTGCCAAGAGGCAACAGTGGCAATGAAAGGGTTAATTAAGCCAAGGCAGAAACTGTTGTTTGATTCTAACTTGTTCTTTATTGTTTCCTTAGGGAATCCTGCGCACTCCCCAGACGATCCAGCGGTTCCAGCAGGTGCCGTCCACGGCGGGCGCCACCTCCCCTCTGCTGCAGTACTTCGGCATCCTGCTGGACAAGGGCCAGCTGAACAAGTACGAGTCCCTGGAGCTGTGCAGGCCCGTGCTGCAGCAGGGCAGGAAGCAGCTGCTGGAGAAGTGGCTCAAGGAGGACAAGGTAGGACAGTGTGTGTTAGGTCGTGTATACACATAGGCGGATATCCCATGTGGAAACCCGTGCGCAGTCCATGAATAAGTGAAACGAAGAAGGGAAAAGATTTGCGCACATGTCCGAATTTCCACTACATGCGTAAACTTTTGTCCTTCTTTCTTCCACTTATGTAGGGTTTTCCGTACGGAACTTACGCGTCTAATGTGAACCCAGCCTTAATGTCAATGTGTATGTGTGTGTGTGTACATGAAATGAACTTTTAATACATCATGAACATCTACTACGCCTGCCTGTGTGATGTCAACGACAGTGTAACTGCCCCCCCCACCTCCCAGTTTATAAAGAACATGCTAGAGTTGAAGGGCCAACTGGGTACAGGGGATTTTTCATCTCACTTTGCACTAGGCCTTGCGGTCTGAACGTGGAGTTTCGGATGAGATGATAAACTGAGGTCCCATGTGCCCATGCACTTAGCACACGCTAAACCCAGTGGCATCGAAAAAGTTGTCATTTGGTCAAAATTTACCCACCCTTTTCCTTCCTCATCAGTCACACAAAAATCGCATGCGAAAACCCCCACTAAAATTGGGTGGCACGCCTTAGGACAGTCTCAATGTGTTTTTGTTACCTAGTTTTTATTGTTTGTTGATTCTTTGCATGTGTGTGTGTGTGTGTGTGTGTGTGTGTGTGTGTGTGTGTGTGCAGCTGGAGTGCTGTGAAGAGCTGGGGGACCTGGTGAAGGCAGCTGACCCAACCCTGGCTCTGTCCGTCTACCTGCGGGCTAACGTTCCCCAGAAGGTAGGCATGGCGTAGACAGTTTTGTCATAGAAAACAGACGTTTACAGGGGTGGGGGAGGCCTTCAGTATAGATACTGAATTCAGTATGGCAATTCTGTCTGACTGGAACATTTAAAAATATCCTTGCTTTCTTCTTCAGTACAGCTGAAAAATCTTTTCAGTATTATTGTATAGCTCAAAATGTTCTGCTTCCACCCATGCATTTAGCGTTCTTTTAAAAAAAAAGTGTACAAGTGATTCAGAGTTGCGATTTACAAAAAAAGAGGGAACTGGTAATCCAGCTTTCCGATGGGTGTGGGGGGGGGGAATAAAGGAAGATATAAAAAAAATAGATACAAACAAAAGTAATATCATATTTCGCTGACCCAGCAAAACCAGTACTCAGCATTACCAGTACTGGGCGTTACTGGTACTCGGCGTTGGCTAGTGTCCATTAAATTAACCTAGTTAGAGAACAAAAAACCATCTGCAGTATTGGGGATTCTTCTGTGACATATATAAAATAAGGTTTTTCCTTACTTCTCAAGACTATGACAATAGGGTCTCTCGATAATAGACCCCAATTTGATGCCTTTTAGTGACAGGTGTTAAATCACTGTGGTGCTAAAATGCGACTTTGGCGGTGAAAGGGTTAATTTGCTAGCCATCATGTTTGGTGCTTAAATAATGAGGCTTTATACTGAAGATTATCGTCCTTGTCTGTCATGAAGTAGTAGTTTATAGCCACAGAAAATTATCTGCTCCTGGCTCGTCACTAGTATGTGGCACAAGCAGTTCAGGCCTAACATTATCGCCTTTTCGTGTCGACAAGAAGTAGTAAAAAAAACTAACTCATTCGCATCGCAGCGATTTTGAATTATTAAAAAAACTCACAAATCACTCTCCATCCATACACACAAACAAAACATACATGTGTGAACCAGTCTGTTAGAAATGTTTGTACGAATGGTGAGTGAAAAGCGCATTGAGTTGCTTAGCAAGATTATATGCTATATAAGCATTATTAATTATTATTATTATTATTATTATACATAAACAAAAGGAGAAATGAAAGAAGATTACATGTTTTTACTTCAGGTTTAGACACAGGGAAGTGGTAGATCAGACTTTTTAGAATGAACACCCAAACTTTATAGAAAAAACTCCACACCAATTGGTTTCCCGACAACAAACTACTACCAGGTGGTACCAGGCAATAACTGATTTCTAAAATGCAGTTTTAAAAAGTATGTCCATGTAAAGAACGTGTTGAGATTAGAAAATGTGCAAAATATCAAGACTGTAGCTCAAATAATTTCCGAGTTGTAGCAATTTAAAGTTTGTTTAATTTTGCGTCATTTTAAGCTTTTTGCTACATGTTCAAAGTTTAGAATTTTACCAAGCTCCAACAACACACATTAACGATTTAGAATTTATGGTATCTTCTTTTACTACCTTAACTCTATCCACAAACAGAAATACAAGACTGTCTGCTTTGTGGTTTGAATACAGTGCCTGCATGAAACAGGGTGAGATTGAGAAAATAAAATAACATCGAAAAAGTGAACAAAATGCACTGTTTTTGAAGAGTTGTAATGAAATAACTAAGAAGCCTAGAGTTCTGATTTTTGGGATGACTAATCACAGGCATGTGTCAAACACAACAAGGCAGAGTAGTGATCACCCGGTAACAAACTGAACGATCACCATGGTAACGAAATCAACCAGTTTTGTAAAATTGGTAAAAATCATGAAATATGACTTTTTTCAATGCATCACAAATCAAAGTCTACTGTTGCTAGAAATTTGAAATGTTATTATCTTAATTCTCCGTTTTAGACAAATCTCAATAACCTTTTTTTTCTAAATCTATGTTCTGTTATTTGTGTCCTCTGCCACAGACAGAAGGAGGACTATGTTTTTATTCTTTTTTTCTCTCTCGTTGTTTCTGGCTTTGTTTTCCCCAGAAATATCTTGTAAACTGCAGTAAATAATTGCAATTTCTAATGCTTTCACGGGATCAGAAACAGCTTTGATCGAATGAAGTCAGATCTCGGCGTGTCGCTGCTACCAATGGCGCACCCAGTCTAGGCCTTGAATCTTCAGATCAAAATGGCTTTACACAAATAGTTTAGATCAAAACGACAATCATATCGTTGAACAGCGGATAGATTCAGCTTTCTTTTTCTTTCACTTTCAAGATTTTTAGTGAAACGGAAGGTGTTCAAACTTGCTGAACAATGCAACGTATTGTTTTCGAAAGGAATGTTAACGGCCTTAACGGTTAAATTTCCGCTTAGAAGTTTGACCGAAGAGAAGTCCGGAGCTTCTTCTTTCGTTTGACGTATGCGTCTAGATCTAGATCATCCATTGTGTAAAGCCATTTGCAGTCGAAACTAGTCGGTGAAATACGTGTTGCAACCACGACCAAAAAAACATCGCAAAATAGCAAATTTTACGTTCTGTTCACTCGCTTTCTCTTTCACTCGAAAAAATACATTTTACACACCAAAGTAAACAATCACATTCAGAAAAAGGCGAAAGATTGATCTTTATTTTGATACAACTTTAAGTCAGGTCAATGGAGACAAAGAACTATAAATCTTTTATTGAAAATGAGCAAAATTTGGGTCATTTTACAAAAATCCAACAGTAAATTCGGCTTCGTGGACCTAGCTACTACTACAAAAGCAAAATTGTGGTCTAAGGGAGTGAAGCGAGTTTAGAAGTGACCAAGGTATGGCGTGCACTCCGATTGACTTCCCTTGAAGCAAATGCATCAAATGGTCGACTTATGGCGATTTTTTTCCCACCAGGGGGCAGTCAATCCACTAGGGGCTTATCACGCGATTTTCTTAGTTGGGCGTAGTGAGAGAGAGAGAGAGAGATGGTGGGACTCCTCCGTCTCTCTCTCTCTTTCTTTATCCCCAACTAAGAATATAGAGAGGATTAGCCCTACACGAGCGTCATGCCCTCGGGCAGGAAAAAAATCCCACTAAGTCGCTCATTGACAGCTACCTATTAATTCTGCACATATCTATGTCTAGAACGACTTGAATGAGTTCAGCGGGAAAAAAAGCAGGGATGGGAATTGTCAGCGAAACAGCAAATTTCCGCCCAAATCACATTGCTTTTCTGCCTAAAAAAAGTCTCCGCCAAACCCCCCCACAACAACTACATTTAGTCATTCTAATGCTATTTTAGGGATTCAATTACCAAAACAAAGCTTCAGCATTACCCCCTGGACCCCTACCAAGGGTTTTCTGCGGCTAGCCCCGCTTTTCAGCTTTTTTGTACTTTTCCAATTGCCATGCCTGAGAAAGTCTCGCTGTTGGTGGTGGTTCACAGGTGATCCAGTGCTTCGCGGAGACGGGCCAGTTCCAGAAGATCATCCTGTACTCCAAGAAGGTGGGCTTCACCCCGGACTACATCTTCCTGCTCAAGAACATCATGCGCATCAACCCCGAGCAGGGCCTGCAGTTTGCACAGATGATGGTTGCCGATGATGAGCCTCTGGCAGACCTCAACCAGGTAAGGATGGCTTTGTCACCATCATTTTCATCATCATCATCATCATCATCGTCATCGTCAACCCAGAGCAGGGCCTGCAGTTTGCACAGATGATGGTGGCCGATGATGAGCCTCTGGCAGACCTCAACCAGGTAAGGATGGCTTTGTCACCATCATTTTTATCATTATCATCATCATCATCATCGTCATCGTCAACCCAGAGCAGGGCCTGCAGTTTGCACAGATGATGGTGGCCGATGATGAGCCTCTGGCAGACCTCAACCAGGCAAGGATGGTTATATCGTCATCATCGTCATCATCAGTGTTATCATCATCATTGTCATTATCGTCATCGTCATTGTCATCGTCATCGTCATCATCATCAGCATCGTTGTCGTCAACCTAGAGCAGGGCCTGCAGTTTGCTGAGATGATGGTGGCTGATGATAGTAGATGACAGTAAGCGAAGAGAAAAGGCAGAGTCAAATAGAGTGACAAATTAGAGGAAGTTACAAACACAGAGCTTCCAGAAGGTGGGGAGACTATACAAAAGATCCCCCAGTATCCACACGGGAGGAGGGATGATGATGAGTAGGGATTTGGTAGGATCTTAAAGTGATAATCTGTTGTATAGGTGATTCTTTTTTTTTTTTTGCTGTCCCATCTTCTGGGCCGTACAGTGGCGTTGCTCCCACGCTGCTCATTCCGATTCCCAATTCGCAGCCACACCTCCGCACGTTCAGGTCGCAGAATCCGAGACCAGCAGTTCAAGGGGAGCGAATCTATGTTAGTTCGCCAGGAGGCAACCAACCGAGGAGACACTGCACTGCTGCTGAGTCACTTCGGTGGAGTTCAATAGAGCCTGTTCAGGACACCACCTACTAAGCCCCCTACTGACGACACTATTCTCTTAGTCGCGGAGCCAGCGTGAGTGAGGTCCTCCTCCGAGGGCGCCACCACGACCGTCCACCGACAGCTCCCCAGAACACACTGATCCCTATGACTTTGACCCAAACGCACCAAGGCATAGACTGGATCGGAAAGTATTGGTGAT
Organism: Phymorhynchus buccinoides; assembly: GCA_017654935.2. Taxonomy (NCBI): domain Eukaryota; kingdom Metazoa; phylum Mollusca; class Gastropoda; order Neogastropoda; family Raphitomidae; genus Phymorhynchus; species Phymorhynchus buccinoides. The sequence goes on along the minus strand of CM065700.1, from coordinate 19,272,388 downwards.
TCTTGAACACTTTCGATGGCTAGTGAAAGTTACTGGGCAATCTTTGGCTCCTCTTCTCAAATTTTTGCTCACAAGCAGAGGACGCGCTTGTGTATTGGGCACAGAAGTCGTCTTCTTCTTCGATCACTTACAGTCTCCTAATTTTGAGCGCATATGCGTCATGCTACCGTTATGTGCCTAACTAAGAAATAGTTAGGCCCAGCAAGTCCGACTTCGGCTGGAGGAAATCTATTTGAAATTGTTTCTTGAAAAAAGGCAGGAGAATGGACCGGTAAGGTAGAAAGATAGTAGATGACAGTAAGCAGAGGGAAAAGGCGGAGTGACAGATTAGAGGAAGTTACAGGCACAGAGCTTCCAGAAGGTGGGGAAAGTATTTACAAAAGATCCCCCGGTATCCACACGGGGGGGGGGCACAGAGGTCAAAATTGGAGAAAATAATGTCGCCTGTAAAGTGTAAGGTTGGAAATTCGAAGACTACCGTAAAATGCGGACTATAAGCCGCTACTTTTCCCCCTCAACTTTGGCCCATGCGGCTTATAGACTGATGCGGCTTATTTGTGGATTTTTTCAATTCTATGTTTATCAGTAGCATTAAATTTGTGTCCAGCCACATTCTCCACTCTATTTTGAGCTCTCAAAATTGGTTTTGACAATTAATTGACTCAAATCCCACGTTTAAAGTGTTTAAGAGTATCACACTCTCATGTTGTAACAGGAGAATGTGCATATGTGTTCATTATCTGTATTAAGCCAGGCAAAATCCGCTGCTTTTTGCTTTAACTTTGACACCTTTTTGCGAATATCATTTTCTCTGCGGCTTATAAACTGATGCGGCTTATATGTGAATAAACACCTAATATTCTGTCAATTTAAGGGATGCGGCTTATATACAGGCGCGGCTTATAGTCCAGTTTTTGCGGTAGGTCACTTGATTTTTGTTGTGGTTGCAGATTGTGGACGTGTTCATGGAGTTCAACCTGATCCAGCAGTGCACCTCCTTCCTGCTGGACGCCCTCAAGAACAACCGCCCCGCTGAGGGACCCCTGCAGACCAGACTGCTGGAGATGAACCTCATGTCCGCCCCGCAGGTAAGGTCATGGGATCTGTTACAGGGTTCGTAGCAGTTGGGAAAGTTTGGGAGAAAATTGACTTCATTTTCAAGGCCCATGAAAGTTTGTGAAAAATGAAAAACCAAGAGGAGTGTCTTTGGAAGTTTGTGAATTTTGAGCTACTGTCAAATCTTCATCAAACTGCCCCCCACATCGCCCAGGACCGTAATTTTGAATCACCGTGCCAAGGAAAAAAAGAAGAAGAAAAAAAGAGAGCATTTTGATGCATACGATCGGTGCGACTTACTTTCGATTTTTAACCGGAATTGACGCGAGTTGCTTCCCTTTAAAGACATCCGGGTTCTTCTCGGTTCTTTTCGCTTCTTTTCGGTAAAAGCAGTACCGCGCAAAATGCAGGGCAAATGTGTCTTCAGTGAGCTTTGGCTCGAAAACACTGCATATAAAGTATGGCTGCGAAAGGATGCAACCAACAAGCGCTCAGCATATTGTGCGGCTTGCCGAAAAACCTTTGATGTGGGATCAATGGGTGAAGGAGGAGTCATCAACCATAGTGAAGTGGGTTTTGAAAACCCTAAAGTTGGGCTTTGAAAGTTTGTGAAAATTAGGATTCTGTTTGGCTATGAACCCTGTGTTAGGTTAGGTTAGGTACATTATAGTCACAGAGGCGTCTCTGTGAATTTCGGGTTGCTCCCACCTGGAGAGAATGTCGCAGCCAGAGGCACGCCACCCAATTTTTTTTATATATATTTTATTTTGCATGCGATGTTTGTGTGACTGATGAGGAAGGAAAGGGAGGGGGGTAAATTTTGACCAAATGACAACTTTTTCGTTGCCACTGGGATTAACGAGTGCTAAGTGCATGTGCACACGGGACCTCGGTTTATCATCTCATCCGATAGACTCCACGATCAGACCGCAAGGCCTAGTGCAAAGTGAGAGGAAAAATCCCCTGTACCAAGGTTACATGCCATCGTACGCCAACTATTACGTCCCTTTGCGTCTCCAAGAGCAGTAACAACAGAACAATTGTGACCCGGCACTACGAAAGGGACATTAACCCTTTCGTCACCAGCCATTTTTCAGCCAAAATATACCATTAAGCTTAACTGGGTAGAGAAAAAACAAACAAATTGCTACATTGGGAATTCCTCTGTGACATGTATAACATTAGGCCTATCCTTACCTTCCAAAATGAAGAGAATAGGGTCTTCGGATAACAGGCCCTGATTTGATGCCTTTTAGTGACGTGGGTGTTAAAACCATTGTGCATAAAAGTGAAAATGATAATAATAGTAATGGGTGTTTGCTTTTTGTCTGAGGGTGCGGATAAACCCTGGGCAAGGCATTGATCCTATAAACAAAATGATAATAATGGGTGTTTGCTTGTTGTCTGAGGGTGCGGATATACCCTGGGCAAGGCATTGATCCTATAAACAAAATGATAATAATGGGTGTTTGCTTGTTGTCTGAGGGTGATATACCCTGGGCAAGGCATTGATCCTATAAACAAAATGATAATAATGGGTGTTTGCTTGTTGTCTGAGGGTGATATACCCTGGGCAAGGCATTGATCCTATAAACAAAATGATAATAATGGGTGTTTGCTTGTTGTCTGAGGGTGCGGATATACCCTGGGCAAGGCATTGATCCTATAAACAAAATGATAATAATGGGTGTTTGCTTGTTGTCTGAGGGTGCAGATAAACCCTGGGCAAGGCATTGATCCTATAAACAAAATGATAATAATGGGTGTTTGCTTGTTGTCTGAGGGTGCAGATATACCCTGGGCAAGGCATTGATCCTATAAACAAAATGATAATAATGGGTGTTTGCTTGTTGTCTGAGGGTGCGGATATACCCTGGGCAAGGCATTGATCCTATAAACAAAATGATAATAATGGGTGTTTGCTTGTTGTCTGAGGGTGCGGATATACCCTGGGCAAGGCATTGATCCTATAAACAAAATGATAATAATGGGTGTTTGGTTGTTGTCTGAGGGTGCGGATATACCCTGGGCAAGGCATTGATCCTATAAACAAAATGATAATAATGGGTGTTTGCTTGTTGTCTGAGGGTGCGGATATACCCTGGGCAAGGCATTGATCCTATAAACAAAATGATAATAATGGGTGTTTGGTTGTTGTCTGAGGGTGCGGATATACCCTGGGCAAGGCATTGATCCTATAAACAAAATGATAATAATGGGTGTTTGGTTGTTGTCTGAGGGTGCGGATATACCCTGGGCAAGGCATTGATCCTATAAACAAAATAATAATAATAATAATGTGTGTTTGCTTTTTGTCTGAGGGTGCGGATATACCCTGGGCAAGGCATTGATCCTATAAACAAAATAATAATAATAATAATAATGGGTGTTTGTTTTTTGTCTGAGGGTGCGGATATACCCTGGGCAAGGCATTGATCCTATAAACAAAATAATAATAATAATGTGTGTTTGCTTTTTGTCAGGGTGCGGATATGCCCTGGGCAAGGCATTGATCCTATTTATAAACAAAATAACAATAATAATAATGGGCGTTTGTTTTCTTTGTATACTTGTTTACAAACAAGTTGTAGCCCAGTTTTCCAGCCACTGGGTTTAATATGTGCATGGGTACATGGGACCTCGGTTTATCGTCTCATCCGAAAGACTCCACATTCAGACCGTAAGGCCTAATGCAAAGTGAGAGGAAAAATCCCCTGTACCCAGGTTCGAACTCGGGTTTACTTGACACGAAGTGAACGCGTTACCACTGTGCCACTCTACACCGGTGACAGCGGTTGCTACAGTGATATGGTGATGACGGTGGTTTCAGGTAGCAGACGCCATCCTGGGGAACCAGATGTTCACACACTACGACCGTGCGCACATCGCCCAGCTATGCGAGAAAGCCGGGCTGCTGCAGAGGGTCAGTACACCAACGCTCATTTTCTTTCCTCGCACATTCGCCGTAAAATCCCCGACAAACGCCCAGTATCTAGCAAACGCCCACCCTTCAAATTTTGCCTGAATGTGGGTGGGTGAGGGGTGGGCGTTTGCAAGGGATTTTATGGTACATTGCATGTAAGTTAGAGTGTGTAGTGTATGGAAGGAGAGGGGGGAAGGGGGGGCACTATTGAGAGAGAGAGAAGAGAGTGTAACACTTATGTGTGGAGGGGGGTGGGCACTATTAAGAGTAGATTTTTCATTTAATTTGATGAACTCCTAACAGTTCTTTCCGTTGAATTTCGATCACCCGCTATCGATGCCTTTTCCCCCGACATTTTCACTTATAAAAATCAATTTTTGCTATCAAAATTTTTTTTTTCTCCAAAAATAATATGTTACTATGCATACTTGTTTTGCATGCTTGTTATTTCGCTTTGCTTGTGCTTTTTATGCTTTAAGAGGGCTGGATGTTAAAAAACCTGTACTGTTTGTTTATTCTATTAATCTCTATAAATAAAATTCATTCAATTCCATTCAAAGTCCATTCCATTCTCTCTCTCTCTCTTGTTTGCATTTGTTAAATTGTTTATGTATAATTGCACACTGTTACTTTTGAAGACCAAAGATTTGGGAATTGGTAAAGTTTGCGGGAAAATATGCTAAAAATCACTTAAACGTTCTCCATGAGGATATACGAGTTGTACAAGAAACATAGATGACTGAATTGTATCAAGCTGATGGCATATTGAGTCAATGTTGCATCAATATTCAAATTTCATTTGACCTTTTTAAAGTCTAATCGTGTTGTTTTTCTTCTTTATTTTTTTAATTTTTACAAATAACAAGACAATAAAAGAAATGAAAACCATAGAATTTCAGCTTATTGAATTATTATTGAATATGCACTTATTAATTAAAATAAAGGGCATTATAATAGAAGTTAAGAATAAGTTATACTAGGTAGTAGTTGTCATGTATATCAATTGACAATGGAGACAATGGCAATTGTAAGGCAGTTCTATTCATTCACAGATGCACAGAGAAACCCTAATTTGCAATTTACCTCATATTATTCCATTAACGGACGGACTAGTAACCATGGTTAGAATGTATTCCTAAGCAACCTTTTATCTATTTCACTAAACAACTTCATAATGATAATTAGAAGAATTTTTTAAATTTGTTTGTTGCATGTTCCTAACAACAAAAAATGTGGCCTGGGCCTGTATTCACATTGAGATAGTATGAGACTTGTCATCATGATATCTTGGTCCTTCTAAAGTAGTAGGATTTAATAGGACATTCAAAGCACTTCAAAATATCATGATGGTAAGTCTGATGCTATCTCAATGTGAATACAGGCCCTGGTTTTCTTTTTTCTTTCTTTTAACTACTTCTCCTGATTTCCAAAACAAATCTCTTTTTAAGTATTGTTCACTGCGTTCTGCAGAGCATTTTCTGGCTCACTCGTATCAACGAAGTGAGTATATTTGTACAAGGCTTGTTTTGATGTGATGCGTGCAGGCCCTGGAGCACTACACCGACCTGTACGACATCAAACGTGCCGTGGTTCACACCCATCTTCTGAACCCAGAGGTGAGGGAGGGGAAAAAATAGAAAAAACAAAATTAAAGATGTCAGGCATGGTAGACCTCCGTGAATCACGGAAAATCCGTGAAAGTTTGAAACAAAATTATTTTAAAAAATGCATTGAAATGGCATGAAAAAGTGAAAATTTCACTCATTTATTGAATTTTATTGAACTTTCTGGCCATTTTCCTTGAAAACCACTTTGCCCCCACTACCATGCCTGAGATGTACACCATAATATGTTTGAAATGGAAGTTATAAATGATTTAAAATCAAAGATAATTAGAATCAAGCATATTTGAGACATGGGATGATTCGTTGCTTCAAACATTCAGTTGGCCAACGTTTTAGCTGGACAAAGATTTTATAATAAATCGAAATATCGCTCTTTTATCACGGTGTTGCTGATTTTATTTCGTCTTGTCTGAAATATTTGAGATAAATGTGCGCCATAATATGAAATGGAAGTTATAAATTATTTAAAATCAAACATATTTAGAATCAAACATATTTGAGATAATTTCTAATGAAAGATATTTTAGTTTATTTCAAATCAGTTAGTTTGAATGAAAGATATTTGAGATGATTTGAAATATAATGACTTTTGAGATGATTTCAAATAAAACATAGAGATAATTTCTAGTGAAGGATGTATGTATTTCAGATTATTTAATCCTTTCGTCACCAGCCTTTTTCCAGCCAAAAATACCATTAAACTTAACTGGGTAGAGAGAAAAAAAAGTATCTGCAATATTGTGAATTCCTCTGTGACATGCATAACATTAGGCCTATCCTTACCTCCCAAAATGAAGAAAATAGGGTCTTTGGATAACAGGCCCTGATTTGATGCCTTTTACTGACATGGGTGTTAAACCATTGTGGTGCATAAATGTGACATTGGCGGTGAAAAATAAACGTTTTGTCGGTTTCTCGCATGTGTAGAATATAAAAGAAATGAATACAGATAAAATGTGTTAACTGGGCGACCCCTGCTTTGCAGGAGTTTTGAAATTTCCCAGGAGCACCCATGTTAACGTCCCATTTCCCAGGAGCACCCATGTTAACGTCCCATTTCCCAGGAGCACCCATGTTAACGTCCCATTTCCCAGGAGCACCCATGTTAACGTCCCATTTCCAAAGGAGCACCCATGTTAACGTCCCATTTCCCAGGAGCACCCATGTTAACGTCCCATTTCCCAGGAGCACCCATGTTAACGTCCATTTCCCAGGAGTACCCATGTTAACGTCCTAGTTGTGTTCCAGTGGCTGGTGACCTACTTTGGGTCGCTGTCGGTGGAGGACTCCCTGGAGTGCCCATGTTAACGTCCTAGTTGTGTTCCAGTGGCTGGTGACCTACTTTGGGTCGCTGTCGGTGGAGGACTCCCTGGAGTGCCCATGTTAACGTCCTAGTTGTGTTCCAGTGGCTGGTAACCTACTTTGGGTCGCTGTCGGTGGAGGACTCCCTGGAGTGCCCATGTTAACGTCCTAGTTGTGTTCCAGTGGCTGGTAACCTACTTTGGGTCGCTGTCGGTGGAGGACTCCCTGGAGTGCCCATGTTAACGTCCTAGTTGTGTTCCAGTGGCTGGTAACCTACTTTGGGTCGCTGTCGGTGGAGGACTCCCTGGAGTGCCCATGTTAACGTCCTAGTTGTGTTCCAGTGGCTGGTGACCTACTTTGGGTCGCTGTCGGTGGAGGACTCCCTGGAGTGCCCATGTTAACGTCCTAGTTGTGTTCCAGTGGCTGGTAACCTACTTTGGGTCGCTGTCGGTGGAGGACTCCCTGGAGTGCCCATGTTAACGTCCTAGTTGTGTTCCAGTGGCTGGTAACCTACTTTGGGTCGCTGTCGGTGGAGGACTCCCTGGAGTGCCCATGTTAACGTCCTAGTTGTGTTCCAGTGGCTGGTAACCTACTTTGGGTCGCTGTCGGTGGAGGACTCCCTGGAGTGCCCATGTTAACGTCCTAGTTGTGTTCCAGTGGCTGGTAACCTACTTTGGGTCGCTGTCGGTGGAGGACTCCCTGGAGTGCCCATGTTAACGTCCTAGTTGTGTTCCAGTGGCTGGTAACCTACTTTGGGTCGCTGTCGGTGGAGGACTCCCTGGAGTGCCCATGTTAACGTCCTAGTTGTGTTCCAGTGGCTGGTAACCTACTTTGGGTCGCTGTCGGTGGAGGACTCCCTGGAGTGCCCATGTTAACGTCCTAGTTGTGTTCCAGTGGCTGGTAACCTACTTTGGGTCGCTGTCGGTGGAGTTTTTTTTTATGAATCGTTAACCCTTTCGCCGCCAGCCATTTTTCAGCCAAGAAATACCCTTCAACTTAAATGGGTAGAGAAAAAATAAATATCTTCAATATTGGGAATTCCTCTGTGACATGTATAACATTATGCCTATTCTTACCTTCCAAAATTAAGAAAATAGGGTCTTCGGATTACAGGCCCTGATTTGATGCCTTTTAGTGCACCATTGTGGTGCATAAATGCGACATTGGCGGTTAAAGGGTTAACGTCCTAGTTGTGTTCCAGTGGCTGGTGACCTACTTTGGGTCGCTGTCAGTGGAGGACTCCCTGGAGTGCCCATGTTAACGTCCTAGTTGTGTTCCAGTGGCTGGTGACCTACTTTGGGTCGCTGTCAGTGGAGGACTCCCTGGAGTGCCCATGTTAACGTCCTAGTTGTGTTCCAGTGGCTGGTGACCTACTTTGGGTCGCTGTCAGTGGAGGACTCCCTGGAGTGCCCATGTTAACGTCCTAGTTGTGTTCCAGTGGCTGGTGACCTACTTTGGGTCGCTGTCGGTGGAGGACTCCCTGGAGTGCCCATGTTAACGTCCTAGTTGTGTTCCAGTGGCTGGTGACCTACTTTGGGTCGCTGTCAGTGGAGGACTCCCTGGAGTGCCCATGTTAACGTCCTAGTTGTGTTCCAGTGGCTGGTGACCTACTTTGGGTCGCTGTCGGTGGAGGACTCCCTGGAGTGCCCATGTTAACGTCCTAGTTGTGTTCCAGTGGCTGGTGACCTACTTTGGGTCGCTGTCGGTGGAGGACTCCCTGGAGTTCCCATGTTAACGTCCTAGTTGTGTTCCAGTGGCTGGTGACCTACTTTGGGTCGCTGTCGGTGGAGGACTCCCTGGAGTGCCCATGTTAACGTCCTAGTTGTGTTCCAGTGGCTGGTAACCTACTTTGGGTCGCTGTCGGTGGAGGACTCCCTGGAGTGCCCATGTTAACGTCCTAGTTGTGTTCCAGTGGCTGGTGACCTACTTTGGGTCGCTGTCGGTGGAGGACTCCCTGGAGTGCCCATGTTAACGTCCTAGTTGTGTTCCAGTGGCTGGTGACCTACTTTGGGTCGCTGTCGGTGGAGGACTCCCTGGAGTACCCATGTTAACGTCCTAGTTGTGTTCCAGTGGCTGGTGACCTACTTTGGGTCGCTGTCGGTGGAGGACTCCCTGGAGTGCCCATGTTAACGTCCTAGTTGTGTTCCAGTGGCTGGTAACCTACTTTGGGTCGCTGTCGGTGGAGGACTCCCTGGAGTGCCCATGTTAACGTCCTAGTTGTGTTCCAGTGGCTGGTGACCTACTTTGGGTCGCTGTCGGTGGAGGACTCCCTGGAGTGCCTGAAGGCCATGCTGACGGCCAACATCCGCCAGAACCTGCAGGTGGGCGTGCAGATCGCCTCCAAGTACCACGAGCAGCTCAGCACAGACTCCCTCATCGAGCTCTTCGAGTCCTTCAAGAGCTACGAAGGCAAGGAGGCGCCTAGGGCGTTGTGTGTTGTGCTCTTTATTCAGTCATTGTGGGTGGGGGGTTTTTGAGAAGCAGAAAAACAAATGTTAGGAGGGGTTTTAAGCTTTAGGAGATAATAATAATAATTTTTCTTTCATATAGCGCTAAAATCCATACAGTAGTATGCTCGATGCGCTTTACAGTAGCAACATTAAAATCAACATTAAAAACATGGATTAAAATCAACAAGATAGTTATACTACCAACATTCCAGTGCAAAGAAATAAAATAACATGATTCTCACTCGCAAAGACATCCACCCTCATTTTCTCAAGTTTTGAACAGTTCTACGTATTCATTTCAAGAGCAAGTATACCATATAGGGCTCTTAATCCCGTGATTACACCTGGAGACAACATATGAAAACCTATAATATTGTCAGAGAACGTTGCTTTCCTTACATTACCATGCCTGTTATTCTTCGTCTTTGTTTTTTGGCTTTCTCAAGTTGCTGGATATGATGATTTGTTACAAACTTTTTTTTTGGTTATGACATCTTTGTACTTGTTTTTTTTTAATTTTAAGAATCGGAGAACATGACTATCGACTATTGTTTATCCATCTCCGTATCAGTGAACTCTAACTAAGGCAGCCAAACTGCTTTGTATGATAATTGACAAGAGTTGCTGAAGATTCCTGAAGGATTTGTGTTATCTTAGTTGTCATTATCATACAAATCCAAATGCCACCCCCTTGGCTGTAGGATTTCCGGTTTCATTGTTGCTTTGGACAAGTCATATCCTTAAAAATGTACGCATCAAGTTTTCTTAGATTGCGAATAACTAGGACCTTTAATGATGGTTCCTGGGCATACAAAGGGCTGTATGTGCTGTAAGGTGGTTCGCTCCTTTGCACCTTTGACTGACTCAACCAGGTTGTTGATTAGGTGATGATTCATGATCCCTCGGTGCATTTGTGACGCCTTGCTTCTGTATCGAGGATGAAATGGAATGCTGATACAGTGGAACCTCCCTATTAAAGGCACAGCCTGGATATAAAAGGACAGTCGAGCCACATCGCTGCATTCTGCCTCCCTCCTCGCGTGCCGCAACTCTTTATCCCCACCTTTTTCTGTAGCGCAAGACAGCAAGTGTCGAACAATCGTTACCCGATTCTATGGATTGGGTGTTTTGGCTTTAAGACCTTGAAAAATCATCCAAAATAAGGTCTTCAAAGAGGGAGTGAGTCTTAAGGTGGGAATGGCAATAATAATAATAATAATGGAAAACTTATATAGTTCCAGGCTATTTTTTAATACTTTAATCAAATCACATCAATACCCATGGCACGCAATGTCTCAGAGAAGTAGGTCTTATTGGGAGGGAGTCTTATAGGGGGGGTTCCATTGTAATCTACCTTCTTGACCTTTTTTTCTGTTTAGTTTCTGTGCTTGCAGGGCTGTTTAGCTTTTCTAGGGTCGGTCGTGAACTTTGGTCAGGAGCAGGACGTGCACTTCACATACATCCAGGCTTTAGTCTTTATTGCATCAACATATCTGTGCAGTCAGTGGTGCCTTGTGTAGGTGAAAGCCTAATGAAGTGATGGTTGATTTGTTGTTCCAGGTCTGTTCTACTTCCTGGAGTCCATCGTGAACTTTGGTCAGGGGCGGGACGTGCACTTCACATACATCCAGGCTTTAGTCTTTATTGTATCAATATACATATCTGCAGTGACGTGTAGGCACGAAAGTCTAATGAAGTGATGATTAATTTGTTGTTCCAGGGCTGTTCTACTTCCTGGAGTCCATCGTGAACTTCAGCCAGTAGCAGGACGTGCACTTCACATACATCCAGGCTTTAGACTTTATTGTATCAATCTAGCCGTGCAGTGGTGCCTTATGTAGATGAAAGCCTAATGAAGTGATGGTTGATTTGCTGTTCCAGGGCTGTTCTACTTCCTGGGATCCATCATGAACTTTGGTCAGGAGCAGGACGTGCACTTCACATACATCCAGGCTTTAGACTTTATTGCATCAATATCTGTGCAGTGGTGCCTTGTGTACATGGCAGTCTAATGAATCGATGGTTGATTTGTCGCTCCAGGTCTGTTCTACTTCCTGGGATCCATCGTGAACTTCAGTCAGGAGCAGGATGTGCACTTCAAGTACATCCAGGCGGCCTGCAAGACGGGCCAGATCAAGGAGGTGGAGAGGATCTGCCGCGAGAGCAACTGCTACGACCCCGAGCGCGTCAAAAACTTCCTCAAGGTCTGGTTGTTCGCCTTGCTGAGGGGTCTCAGTATTTTGCTAGTTCTCGACTAAAGCGGCAGGAATGATTGGTTTTGTTTCGTCCGTCCGTGTGGCGTGCATCTGTCTCTCCGTGCACGACCTTGACTGCGAGAGAACTTATTCACCCACTCGGGTTCATGCTTGCTGTCCTTTGCCCAACTGCGGTTGGCAAAGGAGTATAAGGTTGGGATTTATTTTTTGGTTTGTTGAGCAGAAGAGGATTTTTCTTTGATGAACCAAACTAACAATCATTTTCTTCTCCTTTTGTTTTTGTATTTAAAGAAAAAATTGTTTTTGATTTGATTTCTAGTTTATATAAATTATATTGAAAGAAAGATAATTTTCAAATGGCAGTTTTTTGGGTTTTTCAACCATGGGTTATGAATTGGCACATTTCTTACACATGCTTTATGCCGCCACACAGATGCAACAAGTGAGAGAACCGTATTTTTTGGATCATTAGGCGCTGCTGTGTATAAGGCGAATAGGGCAATTTTCAAGAAAAATGAAAAAATCCAAGTGAAAGGCGCCCTGGTTTATAAGGCGATACACACCTCGCAAAAGAAAGTCGAAGTTTGAAGCCTGTACACGCCAAAAACACTTACTGACCGCCATTATTGTTGTCATAAACTAGAGTTGGCTCCCTTCTCAAATAATCGACCAATGAAGGGTTGTGGCATCTGTTGGACGGTATCTCTGACGATAATAGGGATTTTAACGCGAGTATTCGTCATATCGGCAACTCGCTACCACTTTTGATGTGACTCACAGTAGACTGTACTGAGTATGGCAATCATTGCCTCTCTTCTCACGATTTTGTTCACTAATAGGGTGCCCTCGTTTATTAGGCGCATAGGTTGAAATTGGAGAAAAAAATATCGCCTTATAGTCCGAAAATTACGGTAAATGACCATCTCGTCTCATCTATATGCAGACTGTTCTGTCACAGGGCAGCCAAGAACTAGGACTGAAGAAACCGAAGAAGATGGTGCTTTGCCCGGCTTAATAATAATAATAATTACTAATAATAATTACTGGTTTTTAACCTGGATCCGATAAGTAGAGTAGAGTGGCTCAACGTTTCCAGCACTGTGTGAAATTATGAGCTATAGGGTACAATGATGAAGATGCCATGTCGTGAATTGTACTGTTTATTTATTTTTTCTTCAGGTTTTTGGACGTTGTTAAGAATCATTGATGTGTGTTTTGTTATACGTGGTCAAAATACATGACAGTCCTGAGATAACCATAACTGTTGACGGGACTTTAACAGACTAACTAACTAATAATAAACGGACACTTATATAGCGCTTTTTATAGAGCACAAAGCTCTTTACAATTGGCATTGAAACACTCACAGGCATACACACACACAGACACACACACACAGATGTACGTATAATCAGCATTGAAACACTCACAGGCATACACACAACAGACATACGTACAATCAGCTTTAAAACACTCACAGGCATACACACAGACACACACACAACAGACATATGTACAATCGGCATTGAAACACTCACAGGCATACACACAGACACACACACACAGACATATGTACAATCAGCTTTGAAACACTCACAGGCATACACACAGACACACACACACAGACATACGTACAATCGGCATTGAAACACTCACAGGCATACACACACAGGCATACACACACAGACACACACACACTCACAGGCATACACACACAGACACACACACACTCACAGGCATACACACACAGGCACACACACAGACACATACGTGCATGCACGCGAGTAATAGGGGAAAAAGTTGTACTAAAATACTTTGCTTAAATTTTTTTTTTTTGATTGAACAATTTATTTTCATTTTGCAAATTTCATTTCACTCACACATCCACACACAAAGCATATTAATGGCCATGGAGGCAACACTATAGCCATGACAGCTGCTTTTTTTCATAGTTTATTTGCAATATTGTTTGCTTCAAATACAGTGTAATGTACGTGTGTCAGACCTGGAGACTTGGATACTTTTCTAGCGTCATGTATTTTGAGACGTTCCTGGTTGACCGTTGCATCTCAACCGACAAGAGGGGAGTAACTAGTTTTTCGAGTGATCGTGCATTGCTTTAACCCTTTCGCCGCCAACCATTTTTTAACCAAAAAATGCCATTAAACATAACTGGGTACAGAAGAAAAATTATATGCAACATTGGGAGTTCCTCTGTGACATGTGTAACATTAGGCCTATCCTTGCCTCCCATGATTAAGAAAATAGGGTCTTTGGATTACAGTCTCCTGATTTGATGCCTTTTAGTAACATGGGTGTTAAATCACTGTGGTGCATAAATGCGACATTGGCGGTGAAAGGGTTAATGGAAGAAACAGTGCCATAAGCTCTAAAAATAGACAAACACACGGCAGGGTCCTTGGCAGTGAATGGCTTTGCATTTGGCTGGAGTGATGTCTTGGGCGAATGCATTTGGCCTGTGGTGCTGGAAGAGTTAACCTGCAAGTTTTGTCTTTGTGTGTCGCTACATTGTTTTAACTTTGGTGAATCTGTTGTAATGAAATGTTTCCTTTCTTCTCTGTTATTTGCAGGAGGCCAAGCTGACGGACCAGCTTCCCCTGATCATTGTGTGCGACCGCTTCGACTTTGTGCACGACCTGGTGCTGTACCTGTATCGCAACAACCTGCAGAAGTACATCGAGATCTACGTGCAGAAGGTATGTCTGATCATTGTGTGCGACCGTTTCGACTTTGTGCACGACCTGGTGCTGTACCTGTATCGCAACAACCTGCAGAAGTACATCGAGATCTACGTGCAGAAGGTACGTCTGATCATTGTGTGCGACCGCTTTGACTTTGTTCACGACCTGGTTCTCTACTGCAACAACCTGCAGAAGTACATCGAGATCTACGTGCAGAAGGTACGTCTGATCATTGTGTGCGACCGCTTTGACTTTGTTCACGACCTGGTTCTCTACTGCAACAACCTGCAGAAGTACATCGAGATCTACGTGCAGAAGGTATGTCTGATCATTGTGTGCGACCGTTTCGACTTTGTGCACGACCTGGTGCTCTACCTGTATCGCAACAACCTGCAGAAGTACATCGAGATCTACGTGCAGAAGGTATGTCTGATCATTGTGTGCGACCGTTTCGACTTTGTGCACGACCTGGTGCTGTACCTGTATCGCAACAACCTGCAGAAGTACATCGAGATCTACGTGCAGAAGGTACGTCTGATCATTGTGTGCGACCGTTTCGACTTTGTGCACGACCTGGTGCTGTACCTGTATCGCAACAACCTGCAGAAGTACATCGAGATCTACGTGCAGAAGGTACGTCTGATCATTGTGTGCGACCGTTTCGACTTTGTGCACGACCTGGTGCTGTACCTGTATCGCAACAACCTGCAGAAGTACATCGAGATCTACGTACAGAAGGTACGTCTGATCATTGTATGCGACCGTTTCGACTTTGTGCACGACCTGGTGCTGTACCTGTATCGCAACAACCTGCAGAAGTACATCGAGATCTACGTGCAGAAGGTACGTCTGCGCCATGCTTTTGTCATATACCACTGTGAATTTGTCTGTTTTTAATGTGTAGGCTTTTTAAAAATTTAGCTCGGTAAACGCTTTTTAAGCTTACGTTAAAACCCTTTTATATCGCCACTGTCGCCTCTTGGCACCACAATGATTTAACACCCATGTCACTGAAAGGCATCAAACGAAGGTCTGGTGTCCATTGACCTTATGTTCTTAATTCTGGGAGGTAAGGATAGGCCCTGTTTTATGCATGTCACAGAGGAATCCCCAATATTGCTGACAGAATCTTTTCTCTACCCAGGTAAGTTTAATGGAAATGTTTAGCTGAAAAATGGCTGGGGTTGAAAGGGTTAAGATACAGTAATGTCCCGAGGCCCCAGTCATAGAACATTGACCTATTAAAATTGAACATGTCCTACACTGGCACGCTTTGTCTTATTGATTCCTGCAAGAGTGAGGACATTGTCCTGTAGATTTTTCTTTTCTCGGGACAGTTTGTCCTATCACTTTTCAATGTTCGGTACATCACTGAAGGTGCTCTGACTCGCATTATTATCAGTTTGGTTGCATAACAGCCATATGAATGAAAAGCGATGTTGAGCCGACAGCTTGAGAATATGGTAATAATCATCATAAGTTTGTAAGCTGGATGCTAGATTAGAGGATGTCAATAGAGGTCTGACATGGGGACTTCTGTTCAGGTTATGCATGCAAATTAAAGTGACCCGCGCCTGCAGTCGGGTTTAAAAAAAAAAGAAAGCAACTTCTCTTTTTCTCCTCCCCATATTTTGTCACTGTCTATGTTACTCCTTCGTTGTGTACTTTGCTCTAAGGAGGGTGTGTGGAATTCCTTTGAATAGCATTTTGATCTGCAGATTCAGGGGGGCATTGCGCCCCTCACCCACCAATAAGGATGCTTACACAGACCTGCCAACCTTTCCGCATTTGGTGGAATTTCTTCCGCCCAGACGATAATTCTTCCGCCTTTCCGCTTTATTCTGTAAAATTCCGCTTTCAAAGATCTTAAAAACACCCCCAAATAAGCCCCGAAAGTAAACCGAACGTCTTGTATGCAAAGCGGCACAGCTGCTGTGCGTATATTCAAATCGATTTTCAAAGCCGAACTGCAACTTCCTGCCATAAACGTCCTTGTTCGTGCCAAGCAGTCTTGCAAGATGTCGAAGCGTGGGGGAGAGTCCGAGTCTTGTGACGGTGAAAAAAGAAGTAGAATCGACCAAAAATTGTGTTTCTTTGCGAAAGGCAAGTTGCTGCGTCAAAATTCATCTTTCCTCCTGAGAAAATTCCTCTTTCCTCCTGAAAATTTCGCTTTTTTGCTTCAAATATTCCTCTTTGGTGGGTTAGGGGGTTGGCAGGTCTGCTTACGGTACGAGTACATGGATGCTTCTTCTTTCATGATGTCCTGAATTGCAAGATTTTTAAATTGCCTTCAGCTGGTGTTGCCGGATTATGAGAATTTGAGAAGCAACAATTTTCTTACACGCACACAAACTTGTGCAATAAGAAGGGCCTGTATAAGCATTTGCTGTATTCAAAGGAATGTAGCACTTGTACTAGTCTAGAGGGGTGAAAAAAGAGCATAAATTTGTGTGTGCGCTGCTCCTGCAGTCTTGCAGGATTTTTTAAATTTCACAGGAGCAGCCTTGCGAGTACGGTTATAAGCTTCATAAGCTTGTTGTGCTCATGCACCAAATTGTCTATACCTCAATGTGTTTTTGTTAATACACCTTGACGTTGTTTAAATCAATAAGGATGCTGCCCCTGTACCTTGCTGGGTCTATGTGATGTGACTAGGCAGCCTATGGACCCCTGCTTTTCAGTTTTTGTTGTTCAGGATTTTGTAGAAGCACCCATGTGTTTTCATCTGAGGTATTTTGTTATTAACAAAGTTTTGTAAGAGAAAGAAAAGATGAATGTGAGCTTACCGTATTTTTGGCACTATAATTCGCACCTTATTGTAAGGCGCACCCCTCAAATTCAATACCAAAGTCAGATATTTTTTTCTTACAGTGGAACCTCCCTTATAAGACCTTCAAAAATCACCCATAATGAGGTCTTATAAGGGAGGTAATTTAATACTTACAAAGAAGGGCAATGTCTCAGACAAATAGGTCTTATGTGGGAGGGAGTCTTATAATGGGGGGGGTCTTATAAGGGAGGTTCCACTGTATACTTTCTTACTATTTTAGTAGTCGTATTATAAGGCGCAGGGGTCTGTCCGACTCGATGTCGACTCCAAGTCATGGCGAGTGTTAGTCCGCGGATTGGACTCTGGAGTATTCTGATGCCTGTGTTTTGTGTGTCAGGCGCAGGGGTCTGTCCGACTCGATGTCGACTCCAAGTCATGGCGAGTGTTCGTCCGCGGATTGGACTCTGGAGTATTCTGATGCCTGTGTTTTGTGTGTCAGGCGCAGGGGTCTGTCCGACTCGATGTCGACTCCAAGTCATGGCGAGTGTTGTTCGTCCGCGGATTGGACTCTGGAGTATTCTGATGCCTGTGTTTTGTGTGTCAGGCGCAGGGGTCTGTCTCGTTTTGGAGAAAAAGTATCGCCTTATACTAAGTTATAGTTATAGCCCGAAAAACACTTAACTTAACCCTTTTGCCGCCAACCATTTTTCAATAAAAAAAATTCCATTAATCTTACCTGGGTAGAGAAAAATGTATGTAAATATTGGGGATTCCTCTGACATATTTAAAGTAAGGCCTATCCTTACCTCCCAAAAATAACAGATTATGGTCTTTGGATAACAGGCCCTGATTTGATGCCTTTTAGTGACATGGGTGTCAGCGCTCCCCATTTCTTACAAGTTTAAGAAGTGGGCTCACTCCTGCCCAACAATCTAAAGAATATTTTTTGCTACTTGCCAGAATTTGAAAGAAGTGACAGAAAAAAAGCCGTATAATCCATATCATATATATAATATATGCACACGCAAGAGCACGCACATGCTGATCTTTTGCTTTTTTGATCTAGAAGACAGATTTACGTCACGACAAACACTGCAGTACATTGCCTTGGTTTCACGATCATATCGAAGCCATTTGAATTCAGTCAGCCACTTCTCACTAATCTTCTTGACTGTAGATTTCTCTTCCTTTTCTTGCCTTTCACCTTCGGATTCTTCGAGATCGTCAAGCTTTCTTTTTGTTCCATCCCCCAATTTCAACCACGCTCTTAAAGCCATTTTTCTTTCTTTCTCCAATTATCTGTAAACCACTTTCTGATTGGCTACAAAAAATAGCCTAGCCAATGAGAATGTCGGGTTCAGACAGTGCTTTTTTTTTTTACGCTTGCTCGTCGGGTTATGCCTATCGGCTCGTCTGCCGCAAGAGCGAGTATGATCTTTCGTAATGTTTTATATTTGTACAACTTCATGCTTAGGTAAGATTTTAAAGGCGTGATTTCACCTCCCAATTACAATTTGAAGACGTGAAATTCACGCCTGATTGAAAATTATAAGACGTGATTTCCAGACTTAAGGCGTAAATACGCCCAATTTGGGCGTTTTGGGGAGCCTTGGGTGTTAAATCATTGTGGTGCAAAAATGCAACGCTGGCGGTGAAAGGGTTAAAATCTGTGGTGGTGGAATTGTTCCTGTTTTCAGGCATCAGAACTGTTCGCGGATCCGCTGATTTCCACGGTTTTGGTAGCCACTGGCCGCGGTTTGTACTTCATGAGGCAGCGCGATCTTATTCTCTAATGGTATTCATAAGCGGTTTGTTTTCATACTGCGCCTTCGGAAACAAAAAATCGCTGCCATGTTTGTTTTTTCTTCCGAGTTTAGAGCTCTCTAGACTTTTACTTTCACTGTTTCAGAGTTTGTTTTGATGACAGTGATTGTGATTTGGATTTTAAATGAGTCAATTTAGAGGATATGATCGCAGGAGAACTTTGAGCTTTGAACTTTTCCGCGAGAAATCGGGTAGCGAATGATCACAATGATGCCGACTAGAGTCTTGTGGGGTCCGACTCGATGTCGACGCCGAGTCATGGCGAGTGTTGTTCGTCCGCGGATTGGACTCTGGAGTATTCTGATGCCTGTGTTTTGTGTGTCAGGTGAACCCTGCCCGTCTGCCGGTGGTGATAGGAGGCCTGCTGGACGTGGACTGCACGGAGGACGTCATCAAGCAGCTGATCATGGTGGTCCGCGGCCAGTTCTCCACCGACGAGCTGGTCGAGGAGGTTGAGAAGAGAAACAGGTCAGTAGGAGGTCACAGCATGGATGCTCCTGCTGTCAGGATGACCCGAAGTTCAGGATGTCCTGAAGTTTAGGATGTTTTTGTCCAGGATGTCCTGAAGTTCTGGATGACCCGAAGTTCAGGATGACCTGAAGTTCAGGATTTTTTTTGTCCAGGATGTCCTGAAGTTCAGGATTTTTTTGTCCAGGATGACCTGAAGTTCAGGATTCTTTTGTCCAGGATGTCCTGAAGTTCAGGATTTTTTTGTCCAGGATGACCTGAAGTTCAGGATTCTTTTGTCCAGGATGACCTGAAGTTCAGGATTCTTTTGTCCAGGATGACCTGAAGTTCAGGATTCTTTTGTCCAGGATGACCTGAAGTTCAGGATTCTTTTGTCCAGGATGACCTGAAGTTCAGGATTCTTTTGTCCAGGATGACCTGAAGTTCAGGATTCTTTTGTCCAGGATGACCTGAAGTTCAGGATTTTTTTGTCCAGGATGTCTTGAAGTTCAGGATTTTTTTGGTCCAGGATGTCCTGAAGTTCAGGATTCTTTTGTCCAGGATGACCTGAAGTTCAGGATTCTTTTGTCCAGGATGACCTGAAGTTCAGGATTTTTTTGTTCAGGATGTCCTGAAGTTCAGGATTTTTTTGTCCAGGATGTCCTGAAGTTCAGGATTTTTTTGGTCCAGGATGTCCTGAAGTTCAGGATTTTTTTGTCCAGGATGTCCTGAAGTTCAGGATTTTTTTGTCCAGGATGTCCTGAAGTTCAGGATTTTTTTGGTCCAGGATGTCCTGAAGTTCAGGATTTTTTTGGTCCAGGATGTCCTGAAGTTCAGGATTTTTTTGTCCAGGATGTCCTGAAGTTCAGGATTTTTTTTGGTCCAGGATGTCCTGAAGTTCAGGATTTTTTTTTTTTATTGCCTGGAGCCGGCGTCACCGGATTATGAGAATTTGAGAAGATGCATTTTGCTGGTTATAGAGGTCATGAAGTTTAACCAGAAGTGAAAGTGCAACGAGAGCCTGTCAATTACATTGGAAACTGTTGTTTCCCTTCAGCTTCCAAGGAGCATTGCCCCCTGGAACCCCCAGGAGGGGCGCTGTCCCTGCACTCCGCGGGGGCCTGGGTGGCCCCTGGACCCCTGCCTTGCAGGATTTTTGAAGTTTCCCAGGAGCACCCATGGGTTTGCACAAAAACACCACCCACATTCTACATTACAGGGGTGCATGTGGGTATGCTTGAAGCCTGCATTCAGGCAGAAAATTCAGGTAGATTGGGTGGAGTATATGAAGATATTTCTTCCATAAGAAACTACACTCCTGAAGTGGACATTACCATATTTTAGGCGCACCTGACTCTAAGGCGCACCCCCCAATCACATTTTGTTATTATAGTGTTTTTTTACTATGTTTTCAGTCACCTTATAAGGCACAGGGGTCTCAGTTTAGGGGAAAAAAATATCGCCTTATAGCCAATAAAATAAATTAGGCTTCGAAACGAAATTTCAAGCAAAGGTTTGCATCATAACGCACACACACGATGTAATATTTAGGGGGCATAAACTTGCGGTATTAATTTCTGGGGGCAGTTCTCCACTGACGAGCTGGTTGAGGAGATGGATAAGGGAGGAACAGGTCAGCGGATGCACACGAAACCTTGCCCACATTTTACGTTAGTGGCATCGTATTTCAGTACCTTGAAAATTTGGTAAATCAATAACCATGTGACGATGTGTACACTCTTTATTGCCGGCTTACAAATAAATAACTATTGTTTACTTGAAGCTGATGAAAGAAAAGTAGTGAGGTGGAGACTTTGAAGTTTGATGCCGGCTCTTGGTGAGATGATGATGATGAATGATAATGAGATGATGATGATGATGAAAATGAGACGATGATGATGATGATAATGAGACGATGACGATTATAATGATGATGATGATGATGATGATAATGAGATGATGATGATGACGATGATGAAAATGAGAGGACGATGATGAAAATGAGAGGATGATGATGATGATGATGATGATGATAATAATGAGATGATGATGATGATGATGATGATAATCAGATAATGATGACAATGATGATGATGATGACTGCAGATTGAAGCTGCTGTTGCCCTGGCTGGAGACGCGCGTGCACGAAGGAGTGAACGAACCGGCCACCCACAACGCCCTGGCCAAGATCTACATCGACAGCAACAACAACCCGGAGAGGTTCCTCAGGTCAGTAACTAACCCGAATCGTATGTTTATCAGACCTGTTTTCCTTACAGATTTGCCCGTAAAATTACGTTTTGAGACCTGTGAATTTTGTCTTTGTGTGAATTTTGTCTTACGCTATTACGGTCGGCAACAAAAAATGACGCATTTCCGCTGGGCGAAGAAGAAGAAATCGAAAGAAGGCATAGTGTTTGAACCGTACTTGGCACTGTCATCAGCTATTAAAGCTAGTGATGTCCCTTGAATCGTTAGTTCCGGTCAGTTTGCTTCCTGTTTACAGACCCATACTGCCATTTTGTAGGTGCAATCGCAGTTATGTCGAAAAAACACCACACGTAAGTACCGTTAAATACCGACAGATGCCAGAAATGACTGATTTCAGAGCTTGGGATTACTTGGACAGTGAAGATTTGGGGTACACAGGTCTTGCTTATGTAAGGTTTTAATCCTTAACGGACAATTTCTAACAGAAACGATGAGATGAAAAGATGCTGATGGGACCCAGAGACGCACCAATTCCACTTACCCTGCCAGCACAAGAGCAGCCCTACGCCAACCCTGGAAGCACATGTTTTTGACAGATGAAGCCCAGACCTGTTTACCATTCCGGTTTAGCCGGAATTATTCCGGAAATTTGCTAAAATTCCGGGTAAAATAGTAAATTCCGGGTGAACGCTGAAATTTCCGGATTTCGAAAAACCGTCTATTATTTGTTTCCGTTCGTAGGAAAAGACGCAAGGGTTGACCGAAACGTGTACCTAACACGCTACGTCATCAGAAAAGGGGTTGTGCTTGACGTCACATGCATTAAATGCTGCATTTTCATTGGTTAAAGGGGTGAAATAATGTTTTTAGTTTGGTCGATCTATTTCGGGACTGAGCAAATGGCGGCCAGACTTTTACTGTCGATTCGAAGAGCTTTCCAGGCAGTTTTTTTAATGGTAGAGATTGTAATTAGGGCTTGAAATGAGTCAATTTAGATTATATTATCACTGGAAAATACGATGATGTGAGAATTTTGAAGTTTTCAACGGAAAATTAAGTCAAAATTGATCGCGATGGCGCCGAGTTGCAACTTTGCATCCGCCGATCCGCGGCCGAGTGATTTTTCTGTCCCATCGTGGACATTTCCAGGTATTTTGCTTTTTCCAGCTTGTTTTATACTAAAATTGACTAAGAATTAGTGACTGAATTTACTAATAAAACTTTTCTGGCAAAATTGAGCCAAGAAATCATCACAATATTGAAAATCGACGCCGATGTTCGCGGAAAGGAGAAGAAGAAGAAACCGCTTTATCGCGAGTCGTGTACAGATCATGTGAATTCCGGTTTTTGTTCTCAAATTCCGGTTTTTTGTGTGGCAAATTCCGGGTTTTTCATTATAAGGGTAAACAGGTCTGGAAGCCAGGGTTTTATCAATTTCAGGGATGTGAGAGTTACGCGTAAACGCGTAAATGCGCTTTTTCTATTCGGGAAAGCCCCCCAAAAAAACCGAAAGCAAAAAAACGTAATGACGATCGATTTCGCCGACGTTCCCGCACGCTTACAAACAACCCGAAAGCAGAATTTAGTTCGTAGTACTCTCCCTTGCCTGAAAATCGTAAGCTTCTTTGTGATTGGTCAATTTCGCCCAATGACTGCGCGATTCTCGTACGCTTGGCGTTTGTTCAATGGCGGTGCAGGCGAGTGATCTTGAGCGATTGTTTTATCCGCAACAATGAAAACTATTCATCGCACTATCGATGTGAATATCGAGGAGACCGACAAAGGATGCCGATACAAATTTGACTGGGCTTAGCTGGATGAAACTGGGAGGTCATTAAGATACGTGTCTGTCAGTGATTTCATCAATAAAGTTGAATCGGAAACTCGGGAAAGTTGATTGTGACGGGCAGCTATGCAAACAGGAGGAAAGGCTGCTGTGTTTGACCACGTAAAAAAAAAAGGACCATGACAATGCGAAGATTCGAAGCATGAATTAAGCGTTATCTTTGAAATTTTTCAAAGGTGCTTCTTCAAACTCCAATGACTCGTTGAGTGAGAAACACGCACACGCACGCACACACACAGTTTCCCCTTTTCATACTCTCTCTCTCTCTCTCTCTCTCTCTCTCTCTCTCTCTCTCTCTCTCTCTCTCTCTCTCTCTCATTTTCTCTCACACACACATCTGCTAATACATCATGCAGTTTCACTTTGCTCACATGCTTAAGTCTCACACACATATGTACACACACACACACACACTCAAGTCTCATACACACATCTGCTGCTCTAGGCCTATACATGTATAGTCTTTAAACTTTGTTCACATACTTAAGTCTGTCTCTCTCTCTCTCTCTCTCTCTCTCTCTCTCTCTCTCTCTCTCTCTCTCTCTCTCTCATCTCTCTCTCTCCTCTCTCTCTCTCTCTCTCTCTCTCTCTCTCTCTCTCACACACACAACACACAGTGACACACTCATCTATACATGCATAATATTAGTCTTTAAACTTTGTTCACATACTTATTTATAGTCACACACACACACACCTAGTGTTTACACTTGACACATACTCATAGACACATGCATACCTAGTGTTTACACTTGACTCACATACTCATAGACACATGCACACACACACACACACACACACACCTTGTTTATAGAGCTTTACACTTTATTTACAGTCACACACACCACATTTATGCTCTTTACACTCCTACCGCGCAGTCCCCACCGGGGGCCCGAGGTGGCCCATGGATCCAGTAAGCTTTTTTATTTTGGGTCCTCTCACATCCCTGCAATTTTGGGTTCACAAATATAATCGAAGTTGCGTTTGTAGTCAAAACTGGGTCACAGTAACGCTTCACTCTATGCCAAGTCAGCTCTGTTTCTTTGCATCATCATTACTGCTGCCGAAGAGGTTACTCTTTGGTCGGTTGGTCTGTACTTTGAACGAAAGGATTTTTTCTCTCATTATTGCGCAGACAGAACCAGTGAAGAAAAGGATTACTGAGTTTTCTCTCATTGTTTGTGCGCAGGGAGAACCAGTTCTACGACAGCCGGGTGGTGGGCAAGTACTGCGAGAAGCGCGACCCCCACCTGGCCTGTGTGGCCTACGAGCGGGGCCAGTGCGACGAGGAGCTCATCAAGGTGTGCAACGAGAACTCCCTCTTCAAGAGCCAGGCGCGCTACCTGGTGCGACGCCGCGACCCAGATCTGTGGGCCACCGTGCTGGATGTGGAGAACGAGTTCCGCCGACAGCTCATTGACCAGGTGGGTAGGCATAATAATAATAATAATAATGACCATTTATATAGCGCTTATTCTCCTTACGGGGCTCTAAGCGCTTCACAAAGAAGTTAAAAATCTGAGCAGAAAACAACAAAACAACGCACTTATAAGGAACAACCCGAAACAAAATCACAATAACTACATTTACGTCCCCCCCCCCCCCCCCCCCCCCCTTCACACTCCCCTAGAAATCGAAACCATTACAAAAGGCATTTCCTCACACTACCCCCCCCCCCTCGGGCTGCCGCTGCATTCACCGTCCCCCTTCATAGACCTCAAGCTGACCTAATTTTTATAGATCTCCCAGCATGCACGCATGCATGCACACACGTGTGCGCGCATGTACAGAGGGACAAATACCCCTAACACGGACACACACACGCGCACACGCACACACACACACACATAACATGCTCGTGTTGGTAGGGCAGGTGGGGTTAGTGGTGTGGGCCAGCGTGCTGGATGTGGGAAATGAGTATCGCTGACAGCTCATTGACCAGGTGGGTAGGCATAACAGGCTCTCGTGTTGGTAGGGCAGGTGGGGTTAGTGCTGTGGGCCTGCCAGTCCCATCAGCAAACATTCCTCCAACAACCAGTGTCAAAACCAGTCCTCGCCTTGGCATAAGGCTGTGTCACATAAGCTGGAACACCAAGGCTACATCAAAATGTTATGTTCTGCATAGTTATGCGGCGATTATCTTTAGCCATCGCCCATGGCAAGCTCCAAGCATAACATCATCAGTCCAAAATCCGTCAGGAGTGTGGCTGCACACATGGCGGGGTAATCAAAAAAGGTCACACACATAATGTTCTCATCTCTGGCTGTTTTGTACCATAGTGTTCAAGTGTTTTGGCTGTTGGGATGATCACTGGAGCCTTTAAGCCAGGGTACGACAACAACAAAAAACAGTCCCAGGGGAACAAAAGCCTCTATTAAACTAAAGCTATTTATCAGTCATAGCAAAAAAATAGTCCCTGGGACTGACAGGTCAAATGTTTTCAGTATTTTGGTTTTGCAACCAGTGTTTTACTGATAATTACCAGTAAGCGCGATCACTTAAGATGCTCTCGTGTTGGTAGGGCAGGTGGGGTTAGTGGTAGTGTGTGCGGGTTTACCCAGCCAGATGGGTCCCTTGTGGGTTTTAACCCAAGTAACATTGGCAGGGTGTTTCAAGTGGGTTTACGCCATGGCATATACATGCATCAGAATTGTCGGAGGATCTGCACATTTCAGAGGATTACGAATTTCTGAAAGAGGATTGGCTTCTCTTGTCAGAGGTTTTGCGTTTTTATTCAGTGTTATCTTTTCTGTTAAATGGGATTTTAAAGCAGTTGATTTCTCACTGCATTAAAGCCTTTTTGGTCATGTTGGGAACTCATTTCAGTGTTGTTGGGGAAGCAATCAGAACAAGATGAGTATGTTTGTAATTCTGCATTTC
Source organism: Phymorhynchus buccinoides (assembly GCA_017654935.2). Classification (NCBI taxonomy): domain Eukaryota; kingdom Metazoa; phylum Mollusca; class Gastropoda; order Neogastropoda; family Raphitomidae; genus Phymorhynchus; species Phymorhynchus buccinoides. The sequence continues at coordinate 19,246,135 of CM065700.1, read as the reverse complement.
TGATGTGAAAATAGAGAAAAACAAATAGCCAAAAGAAACTTGATTTTGTTATAGCCAGAGACTTGTTCTGTCCAACAATACCAAACATACTTTTAATACAAAGTAAAAGCAAAATTCGAGTTGAAGATGGTTGATTTGAGTACATCTGTGGTGAAAAGCTACTGGGAATAGAACAATTTGCAGAGAAAAAAACCTAGTGGAGAGCATTTCGTGAAAATTAGAGTTGTTTACCTCCATCGGTCAAATACCATAGCAACAATATGGCATCGAAGAGTGAAACCGCGAAGCAATCATTGAGTCAGCGATTTGCAAACATTTAAAATTTAAAGAGGGGTGGTCACAAGTGACCAAAAACTGATAGAACTTGCAAAAATGTGACGT
>CM065700.1:19238148-19240648 GCA_017654935.2 Phymorhynchus buccinoides | reverse complement strand
AAGGAAATCCGGCCCTTTTAGACTTTTCCTCTCTCTGCATCCACCCCACCCCCTAATTACATCCGTCACCTTTCCCCCTACTAATACTCCCCTGACACGTTTTCTGGGAGCCTCCAACTGAGTTGAAGCAAGACAATACGAGGTTAAACACAATACGAGGTTAAACACAATACGAGGTTAAACAAGGGGGCAAATCTCTTTGTCTCTTTATTGGTGTCTTTTACCTTGTCCTTTCCCTCCCCCCCCCCCCCCCCCCCCCCCCCCCCCCCCACCCCCCCCCTCCCCCCCACCCCCCCGTACACAGGTAAGTAGCACACTCACGCGCGCGCGCCTTAATAAACCTCTTGCATTTATTCCGCCCAAAACCGCCCTTCCGGAAGTTGCCTCTGTGTATTCAAGCCGCCCAAAACCGCCCGTAGCTTGCCCCCACTTTGAGACCCCCCTCTGATGGCATTTCCATCACGCACTAAGTTCAGGGCTTGGTATACACACAGTATGAAGAAGCTTCTCATTTGCAATGATGTGATAGTAACTCAAATGCATGGCGATCTGTGTGCTTCAAAAGACAGATTTTCCCCTAAAATGTGTGAAAGAATCTAGAACACTAGAAGAAGGTGGGGGGGTTTTTTTTCTGTAACAAATGCGAATGCAGTAAACACAGATAGTAACAACTAACATGTAAAGTAGAAGCACAGTTCTGCCATCGATCGTTTTAGCAGGGGGTTTTCTTCTAAGTTACGTGTTAGCCTACTTATAGGTATAGGTTTACTACCCGTGTTCGCTGTTCTAGACACACTCGTGATTACCGTACCGATGGCTTTGGTTGGTCCCCCCCCCCCCCCCCCCCCCCCCCCCCCCCCCCCCCCTGGAACACTAATCAAGGTACAGCTTCTTTTGTGTGTGTGTGTGTATGTTTGGGGGGGGGGGGGGGGGGGGGTCTTCTGTGGAAGACTATGACTCTCAAAGCAGGGGCCTTCATTCTGTACTGGCTCTACTGCTTGCAGCTAAAGGGAGCTGTTGGCTCTCTCTTTCTTTGTCTGTCTATCTGTCTCTCTCTCTCTCTCTCTCTCTCTCTCTCTCTCTCTCTCTCTCTCTCTCTCTCTCTCTCTCTCTCTCTCTCTCTCTCTCTGCTCTCTCTCTCTCTCTCTCTCTCAAAGTACAATTATTAGGCCTCTCTCTCACACTCTCTTCATTCCTCTGTCATTCTGTCTGTCTGTCTCTCTGTGTGCCTCTCTCTCTCTCTCCTCTCTCAGCTCTGGCACACAATTAGGCCTGCATCTCTCATCTCTCTCCTCTCTCTCTCTCTCTCTCTCTCTCTCTCTCTCTCTCTCTCTCTCTCTCAGCTCTCTCTCTCTCTTCAAAGTACAATTAGGCCATCTCTCTCAAACCTCTCTTCATTCCTCTGTCATTCTGTCTGTCTGTCTCTCTGTGCCTCTCTCTCTCTCTCTCTCTGCCCTCTGGCAAACAACAATTAGGCCTGCATCTCTCTCTCTCTCCATCTCTCTCTCTCTCTCTCTCTCACTCTCTCTCTCTCTCTCTCTCTCTCTCTCTCTCTCTCTCTCTCTCTCTCAAAGTACAATTAGGGCCTCTCTCTCACACTCTCTTCATTCCTCTGTCATTCTGTCTGTCTCTCTGTGCCTCTCTCTCTCTCTCTCTAGCTCTGGCACACAATTAGGCCTGCATCTCTCTCTCTCTCTCTCTCTCTCTCTCTCTCTCTCTCTCTCTCTCTCTCTCTCTCTCTCTCTCTCTCTCTCTCTCTCTCTCTCCCTCTCTCTCAAAGTACTATTACCCCTCTCTCTCTCTCTCCTCCTCTCTCTCTCTCTCTCTCTCTCTCTCTCTCTCTCTCTCTCTCTCTCTCTCTCTCTCTCTCTCTCTCTCTCTCTCTCTCTCTCTCTCTCTCTCTCTCTCTCTCTCTCTCTCTCTCTCTCTCTCTCTCTCTCTCTCTCTCTCTCTCTCTCTCTCTCTCTCTCTCTCTCTCCGTCCCGTGATTCTAAATGTTTGAAAGTGTACTTACACTGTATAAATATATAAATCATGTGCCTGAAAGAACAAAAATGCATTTGGTTGTACAGTGTGTCCACGCGCATGCCTGCGTGCGTGTATCAAAGTGCACCATGAACGTGCCGGGCGACTGAAAGGTCACTGTGAGAAAACAGAGATATGAGTCATTCTGATATCAAAATCCAAATGACACTGGTACAAGGCCAGAGGGGGAGGGGGGGGGGGGGCGCAGGGGAGAGAGTGTACGGTACTATTTCAATTCCTAGCGGCTATGCCCCGCTCTCTTCGTTTCGCGTTCATTTTATATAACAACAACAACAATAACAACAATAACAATGACAATAATAATAATAATAATAATAATAATAATAATAATAATAATAATGGTTATTTATAGAGCGCTTAACTCCCTTTGCAGGGAGCTCAAATCGCTTTTTGGCCCCTTCCGTATGTCTCCCACTAAAATTAGCATTTCCTTGGGTGATTCTGATCAATAATG
>CM065700.1:19133148-19228148 GCA_017654935.2 Phymorhynchus buccinoides | reverse complement strand
CTTAGTTGGGCGTAGTGAGAGAGAGAGAGAGAGAGAGAGAGAGAGAGAGAGAGAGAGAGAGAGAGAGAGAGAGAGAGAGAGAGAGAGAGAGAGAGAGAGAGAGAGAGAGAGAGAGAGAGAGAGAGAGAGGGTGGCACTCCTCCCTGTCTCACTCTCTTTCTTTATCCCCAACTAAGAATATAGAGAGGATTAGCCCCACTCGAGCGTTATGCCCCCTGGTGGCAAAAAAAACACCCCACTAAGTCGCTCATTGCTGCAATTATTTTTTCGATGCTTGTATCAACTATAGAGCTTCTCCTCAGACAAGCCTTCAAGGCTACTTTGTTTCGTAGGCAACCCGAGTTTAATTAAGTGCTGGAGTGATTTGCCCCTCTGTCTCTAAAGTGCTCTCCCTTGTCAGTCTCGCTTTCATTCCGTCTCTCTCGGCGTCAGCGTTGTTAATTGTTACATGACCGAAGGCCTTTCATTTCTTGCCAATAGTTTCATGTTACTTTTAAGGTGTTATTCTCGTCCCCTGTTTGATTAAAATGTTGATTTACATGTTAATTAACCTTCGGGTTCTTGTCCTATGTTCCCAAGCCATGGCGCGGTCTTCTTGACAGTTTACGATGCGTGTACGTGCGTGTGTGTCTGTTGTGCGTGTGTGTGCGTGTGTGAGTGTTTCAATGCTGATTGTAAAGCGCTTTGTGCTCGATGAAAAGCGCATTGTAAGTGTCCGTTTATTATTATTATTATTACGATGAGGTCTGTCGCGCTCAATCCTGCTTTCCTCAACATATCAGATCAGATAACAGGGACGAGATGATAATTATAGCCGTTAGGCTTTTAAAGTCCCATCATTTTTTTCATAAAATGTATTTGCTTCGTTGACAAGGTCGTCGATTGCTCAGTTTTTTGTTGATGAATTAATCATCATATTCATATATTAGTTTATTGTAATCGTTCCAATTGTCTAGAGAGAGAAAAATAGAGATTTAACGCCTTCTGGGCCAAACGGCCATTTGGGGCACTTGAAATTATAAAGATCCTGGCCAATTGTCTAGCAGATTTTTGAAAGAGTTAGTACTTGGTGCTCTTTTAAAGTTAGTGGGTATCTTATTCCACAAAGGTGCAATTCTGTTACGAAATGAACATTTTCTTGTATTAGTACAACAATATGTAAGCTTACATAAATAATCTTGATTATTAATAAAGAACAACCTTGGGGACTTTATTCCTGGTATTATTGTAGTACTTCCAGGATCGTCCCACTATCTGTATGGTTAAAAATGTCCCACGTGTAGGCCTATAATTATGATCCAGGCCGGAGGACGTTAAACGGATTTTCTCTCTCTTTGCTCAATAGAAGGCGCCACAACTATATATCATATTGTCGACGTCAGGGTGCTTGTGGTTGATCCCAGTATTGTTTCGAAAGTGTATGCGTAAGCATAGGGAGGGAGGGGAGGGGAGGGGGAGGGGCAAATTCTTTGAAATGACGCGTCCCTTCAAAAACAACCTGCCGCCATTTAAAGACAATCTGACAAAATGGAAATAGCGTTTCAGTGTGTGTGTGGGGTGTGTGGGGGTGTGTTATGATGAAATTAATGTCTGATAATCAAATGCACCTCTTTCAATTCAAGATGGCGGAGTTAAACGCCTTGTCTGAGGCGTGTATCAAGCCGGGTAACCGGCTCGCGTAATTAATCAACTTAATTAATGCTTGAGACGTATCACAACTAATCCCGAGGTATGACTGAAACACGGTCACAAACAAGGTTCAAAACACCTGCATGAGGAGAGGGGGGGGGGGGGAGGGGGGGGGGGAGAGAGAGAGAGAGAGAGAGAGAGAGAGAGAGAGAGAGAGAGAGAGAGAGAGAGAGAGAGAGGGAGAGAGAGAGAGAGGGGGAGAGAGAGAGGGAGAGAGAGAGAGAGAGAGAGAGAGAGAGAGGGAGAGAGAGAGAGAGGGAGAGAGAGAGAGAGAGACAGAGAGAGAGAGAGGGAGAGAGAGAGAGAGAGAGAGAGAGAGAGAGAGAGAGAGAGAGAGAGAGAGAGAGAGTTACAGAGAGAGACAGAGAGAGACAGAGAGAGACAGAGATAGAGACAGAAACAGAGAGAGACGGGATTAGCGCGATGTGCCCCCATCTCTACAATGATGTTCTTGCCTCTGTATGTGCCCGTCGCTTTGTAGGTTCCCTGTCTCGATGTATAGCATAACCCACATATTAGGGCACGGGTTAGGGTTAGGAATAGGATAAGGGGTTAATTAAAGACCCCCCACGTCACGTGTACACATTCCCTCTTATGCTTGGAAGATTTATTATTCAGATTTCCTACCAGCTATAAGAGGGAAAAACACACGTGAAAACCATGATTTTGATACTTGACGTGGTGGGTCTTTGCGGTTACTGCTTGGGTTATAGAGACCAGGCCCTGTAGTCATGAGTACGAGTTAGACTGTCAACACAGGGAGAATAGTAAGTAAATTAGACTACACTCCCAAAATGATTGTCTGTTTAGCCCAATTTGCATAATAATCCCCGTTTTTGAATGTGTAATACACACTCATGACTACATGTAGGGCCTGATGGGTAAGGGGATGCGGTTAGGATTAGGATATAAACAGAAAGACGGAGAGATATAAGAGGGAGAAACATAGAGACGGGTACACATAGAGACGGGTACACATAGAGACGGGTACACATAGAGACGGGTACACATAGAGACGGGTACACATAGAGACGAGTACACATAGAGACGTATACACATAGAGACGGGTACACATAGAGACGGGTACACATAGAGACGGATACACATAGAGACGGGTACACATAGAGAGGAGGAAATAATAATAGAGAGATAAGGACACACATAGATAGAGAGAAAATTGGGGACGCGTAGAAACGGGAACACAATGCTACCTAAACGAGAGATAGACCCGCACACGCGCAACGCACGTACACGCACGCACACGCACGCACACGCACGCGCACGCACACACACACACACACACACACACACACACACACACACACACACACACACACACACACACACACACACACACACACACACACACACACATCATGTCTAATATCACTTTTTAAGTGAAAAGACGTTGAATTAAAGAACAACAACAACAGAGAGAGAGAGAGAGAGAGAGAGAGAGAGAGAGAGAGAGAGAGAGAGAGAGAGAGAGAGAGAGAGAGAGAGAGAGAGAGAGAGAGACAGACAGACAGACAGACAGACAGACAGACAGACAGACAGACAGAGAGAGAGAGAGAGAGAGAGAGAGAGAGAGAGAGAGAGAGAGAGAGAGAGAGAGACAGACAGACAGACAGAGACAGACAGAGACAGACAGAGACAGAGACAGAGAAAGAGACAAAGAGGGGGGTCGAAATAACGGTACATCACCGCCCCCCTATTGTTCCCAAGCAGATGACCGGTGACAAGGAGCTGTCAGTTCAGGCCCTATGACAAATGTCCCCGAGGACAGATTTGCGAGAATCTGGGGGACATGAAACATGTATTTGGTGACTTGGTTTTTTAGTTAACCCGGTGATCTTTCGACCGCACGGTCAACGCGGCTTGCTTTCACACCTTCAGCATCTAAAAGTACTTGGAATGACTGTTTTACAAAATGTTTGGTTATATCTGTCTGTCCGTCTATTTGTCGGTCTCTCTCTCTCTCTCTCTCTCTCTCTTACTTTCTCTCTCTCTTACTTTCTCTCTCTCTCGCTCTTACTCTCTCTCACACACACATACACATGCACGCACGCACGCACGCACGCACACGCACACGCACACACACACACACACACACACACACACACACACACACACACACTCGCATACACATACACACACATGCGCGCGCACACACACACACATACACATACACACACATGCGCGCGCACACACACACATACACACACCACACCACACTACACCATACCACACCACACCACACCACACCAAAGGCTATCGTCGTTGTCCAATAAAGATCTTCTTTAATTAAACAACTCTTCCATCACAACTGAGGAAACAATAACCCACACTGTGTGGACAGGAATGACCATCAGGAATCAAACGAAAGCAATCAGCTTCTCCTTGTGAAACCGTTGAACGTGACAGATTGCTTCTATTTCGTTGTCACTCTTTTCCAAACGGTTTTGTTAACATCCCCAAGTTGAAAGTTGGTTTGAGTTGCCTTGGAAGATCGTTGTGTGACGTTTTGTAACACAATCTGTCGAGCAATGCCAATTTGACTCCTTTCTAGCTGTCGGTGCTCAGAGTGCTCTGCAAAGATCATCTGAGATTGTTTTGCTGAAGAGTTTTAAGGCATTTGAAGTGTGTATTCTGCAAAAAATATACCAAAATACCAACTACAAAAAAATACCCAATTTAAAGAGAAAGAGAGGTTTAACTAAATAATGTTTTATCAAGTGAATTGATGCTAATTTATTAGTGCAATGCCAACTGCTAACCTAGCCTGTCCGACTCTCTTACAGAAATGTGGTTCAGTTGTTACTTGGCAACATGCAAAAAGCGCGACTCTCTGAATATTCCCATTTGCGCGACCGTACGAAAAGAGCGAATGTCACTGACAGAAAGAGCGAATGTCACTGACAGAAAGCGAGAGGGTCGTTGAGGATTGGGATGGGGCAAGAAGTACCTTACAAGAAAAAAATGTCTGTTACTTTCTTACTATCCCTAACCCTATCCCTAACCTATCCCTAACCCTATCCCTAACTTTCTGAGTTTTATGCGACTCTCTGAAATTCGCTCTTTTTGTCATTACTGTTCGCTCTTTTCGGCATCTTGTAGTTCGCGCATTTCGTATCGCGCTTTTCGAAAAGTCGCGCTTTTCGAATGCTCCGCTTTCTTTGCAGGTTATATATCATTATTGGAAAGTTCACGGCTTAGGTCCCTCTAGTGGGTTTGTTTTCGCGTCAACTTTAAAACTTTGAGTGCATCTGGTTTACCCGCTACATAAATACCAATATTTATTCAGTCTGAAACATGATAGTTCTCACAGTATATCGTGTGCGTAGAGCAAATTGTTAGCATTAACGAATCACTAGCCCATTAGCCTATTAGACATGTTCGAAGCTGTTATTGTGTCCAAACGGTTTTTTAAATTTATGGACATGGTTTTTGGTCTTATCCTAGCTAGTATTAAAGACACACTGACGCACCACTATTAAGTCCCTTGGGTTTTTTCTGGGTAGCTGTGACCCACATACACATGTCCCCAACTTCAAATTGAGGCTGCTCTTTAAAATGATGTTTCGGTTTCAATTTGGGGGCATTTGTATGGGAGTGAGACCTGGTCAAAACAAGATTTATTTCCAGCTATAAGAGGAAAAACACGTGAAACCCGTGATTTTGACACGTGCTCTGGTGGATCTTTAAGGGCAAATAGAAAACCAAAAGGGTAACATTAGTTTATACGAGCGATTCAAACGGTGCGCCCCGGTTCGCATATTGCCGTTTCGCATACTGCCGCTTCGCATAAAGCCGATTCACATACTGCCGCTTCGCATACACAGCTTTGTGGACATGGCATGTCGCATAAAACTCAGAAAGTTAGGGATAGGGGTAGGGATAGGTTAGGGATAGGATTAGGGATAGGTTAGGAATAGGGTTAGGGATAGGTTAGGGATAGGGTTAGGGATAGTAAGAAAGTAACAGAAAGTCACGTAGAGTGCATTAGAACCTGCAAGAGTGCATAATATGCGAAATGGCAAACCCGTTTATGCGAACTGCCAGGTTTTTTGGGAAGAGACACTCGACTTGCGCCCGCGGCTCTGAACAAAGGATTATGCGAAACGCATTATGCGAACCGGTGGGCACCCGATTCAAAGGTTTGATTCGCCGAGCAGACAACTTTGTGTGAGAAGACACTGGGTCTTTGTTGAGGTCAAGTAATGACAGCCACAGGCCTTTTGACCCAAAAGAACATTGAAATCAGAATCAAGGCAACATTTTCAAAGAAATAATGAACGCTAAACGTTGAAGCCCTGTTCCAGGAAATAACCTCTTTTTTGTTTGGACTAAGTCAAGCGTTGCATTAGCCCTACCCATATATACTAAAATTGCTTAACTTTTGCACAGCGCTACGACTGGGCAACGTGCATGAAGGCTACTTTGTTTCGTAGGCAACCCGAGTTTAAGTGCTGGAGTGATTTGCCCCTCTGTCTCTAAAGTGCTCTCCCTTGTCAGTCTCGCTTTCATTCTGTCTCTCTCGGCGTCAGCGTTGTTAAAGACCCAGCAGATCACGTGCCAAAATCACGGGTTTCACGTGTTTTCCCTCTTATAGCTGGTAAGAAATCTTGTTTTGACCAGGTTTGACTCCCATACAAATGCCCCCAAATTGAAAGCGAAACATCATTTTAAAGAGCAACCTCAGTTTGAAGTTGGGGAGATTTGCATGTGGGTCACAGCTACCCAGAAAAACAACAACCAAGGACTTAATCGTGGTGGTTCAGTGTGTCTTTAAATGTTACATGACCGAAGGCCTTTAATTTCTTGCCAATGGCGGCCCAGCAGATCCTTTTCAGCTGCTTCAGTCGGAAAATTGCGTTTAATTCGTTTTGAGCGGTCTGGCGCACAAGCAAATTAGATTCCTCGCGCAAATTGAGCTCTGACAGATTTGAGAGATAGGAAGGGTTAGTGGAGAACTGAAGAGGAAGAGACAGTTAGCCAGGACAAAATGCTAACTAGATCATTTTAGCTGGGTTCACTTTGGTGTACCGTGGACCATGGGTTTACAAAGTAGGCAAAAACAAGGACCATGAATGTTCAAAAATGTAATAGGGACTATTTTGTACCGACTCTTGCGAAAATCAACAGGACAAAGTCTAGCAGCATCACATTTTAGGCCTAATAGGAACGCAATAGGATGACACTTTTAATAGGATTATGTCCTCTCACACGGGCTTGTAGGCTAAGACACTTGCGTTTTTAATAGGATTATGTCCTCTGACACGGGCTTGTAGGCTAAGACACTTGCGTTTTTAGTAGGACTAGCGCAACGCCTAGTACTGGCAATGCACCGTACTGGTAACGCCACGTACTGGTTTCGCCGCGTTTCTGAACCGATTCGCTTCCGGTTTGGCACACTGATAGTCACCGTCCCCGGTCATATACCTACCAAATTTGAAGGCAATCGGTCCAGAAATGCCGTAGATACGGCCGCCTCAGTTGCCGTTGCCATCGCCCTGTTAGGGCTCACAGCAAATTTGAAGCGATTCGGTCGAAAAACGGCGGAGTTATAAGGCCCGTTTTGTGTTTCAGACAGACAGACAGACACACACACGGACACTTGGCTTTTTACTGTATGATTATGTCCTCTCACACGGGCCTGGGGACATCGGTCGACCGTATTAATCAGCTAGGGTGTAACTCACAAAACAACATATTTCTGTGTCGTGCTGCTGCTGCTGCAGAGAAAATACCCACCATGATAATAATGGAGTTTAACAGGATCTGCTCTGATCTGAGATAAATGAAAACAGGACACCACCTAGCAAATCCCCTGCTGGTAAAAAAAAATTGGCTTAATAACGAAGTGCGAGTGAGATTCTCTTTTGTGGGCGCCACCCAGACAATCCCCTTAAGCCTACCGATTGTGATTACCTTTAGACTTCAGTTGTAGGGCTTACTATGAGAGCAGGGCATAAAAACATGATACTCCTCTTGCCGATCATAGATCGGGCAAAGGACAAAGAGGGCGGTTATTTGACAGTTTCTGGACCACGGTGATTTAACCCTTTCACCGCCAAAGTTGAATTTTAGCACCACAGTGATTTAACACCCATGTCACTAAAAGGCATCAAATCGGGGTCTATTATCCAAAGACCCTATTGTCTTAGCTTTGGGAAGTAAGGATATGCCTTATTTTATGTATGTCACAGAAGAATCCCCAATACTGCAGATGGATTTTGATCTCTCCCCAGGTATATTTAATGGAATTTTTAGGCTGAAATATGGCTGGCGGTGAAAGGGTTAAAATGATGCCATCACTGCATTATTGTACCAAAGCAAATAAAAATAGGATGTACATGTCACAGTAGAAACTGGAATCCAGTTGGATTCAGAATCCTACTACTAGTAGAAATTAGAATTCCGATTTGTACTGACAGCCAGTAGAAAATGGAATCCAGTACAAATTGGAATCAATATATTGTTTCAGTTGTAAGAGAAGAAAGACAAAACGAGGCTGGAGTTGATAGTTTAAGAGCAGTAATAATTGAATTCTAATCCCTTTGACTGCAGCACTAGAAAAGACAACCTAATCCCTTGGTCTGCAGCACTAGAAAAGACAACCTAATCCCTTTGGCTACAGCACTAGAAAAGACAACCTAATCCCTTGGTCTGCAGCACTAGAAAAGACAACCTAATCCCTTTGGCTGCAGCGCTAGAAAGGACAACATAATCCCTTTGGCTGCAGCACTAGAAAAGACAACCTAATCCCTTTGGCTGCAGCACTAGAAAAGACAGTGCAAGGGACTAGGTTGTCTTTTCTAGTGCTGCAGCCCAAGGGATTATGTTGTCCCTTTACATGACCGCCTTCATAAATGACGAATTTTCTTAGTTATCAATAATGGGCCTACAAGGGTGACAACCTAACCCCTTGGGCTGCAGCACTAGAAAAGACAACCTAGTCCCTTGCACTGTCTTTTATAGTGCTGCAGCCCAAGGGATTATGTTGTCCCTTTACATGACCGCCTTCATAAATGACGAATTTTCTTAGTTATCAATAATGGGCCTACAAGGGTGACAACCTAACCCCTTGGGCTGCAGCACTAGAAAAGACAACCTAGTCCCTTGCACTGTCTTTTATAGTGCTGCAGCCCAAGGGATTAGGCTGTCACCCTTGTAGGCCCATTATTGATAACTAAGGAAATTCGTCATTTATGAAGGCGGTCATGTAATATTCTTTATGGCTAAATACCAAATACTATGGATGCCTAAATAACAGAATGATGTCACGTAATCGTCTTCTGTCGGAGGGAAGAATAAGGAAAGATGTTACTGTATCGAATACGAATAAAGGAAAGAAGTCTCTAATGCACGATGGGTGATGGGGAAGACGGGGTAAAAAGCGCATGGGCGGGTAAGAAGCCCACCCCAATTATCTCATGAAATTAAGCAAATTTCAGTCTCATTTTGCCCATGAGACGAGCGTTAATGTCTAGCATTCGTCTCAGGGGCAAATTTGACTGAAATTTTCTTTATTTCATGAGATAATTGGGGTGGGCTTCTTACCCGCCCATGCGCTTTTTACCCCGTCTTCCCCTATGTCTACCGGGTTGATGGCGTTTTGAAAGATGGCATAATATCGTGGCGCTGCACCAACAACAACAAATGCAACGGACGACTTCGAACTGACAGTGACATGACATATCTGACCCCAGTGACAATGGAACACACGACGGTGGGGTGAATTGGTGGGTGGGGGTTGGAAATCTGTGCTCAAAATTGTAACAACCACCAAAATCCGCGCTTACGTATGCCGATTTGACGCGCTTTCGTAAAATATTTTCCGCGCTTCTGGTATGCCAATACGCGCTTTCGTAAATCTCCCAAGAAACTGATCTAAGCTAATTAACTACAATTATAGTCTGATCACCCCCAACGGTCTGCAAGTTCTCTTTCCTAAAATCTCAATTTCAGTCAGACCTGTGACAGGCAGGTGGGAAAAAAAGATAGAAAATAGTCAGACGCGCACTATAAAAAAACCCAAATGAAAACGAAAAAGAAAAAACAACGAACAATTTTAGCATGGGAAGAACAAAAAAACCGTTCATCTTCCAACGATTTGTCTAACAAAGATAGAAAAATAACAAGTGCAACGCCGAGCGGCTGCAAAGTCCCCTCGCAGCATCGCCGAGGTACTCCGAAATCAGAATGTGTCGGCTAGTACACATACATAAAAACGCATCAAAACAGCACGTAGCTACATAAAAACGCATCAAAACAGCACGTAAGTGAATTTTTTTTTTATATATATAGCCTTGGGGTTCGGACCCGTGATTTGAGCGCGCGCGATCATGCGCACACGCGCGCACAGAAAAATTCATGACAACTGTGTTATAGACCATTCATCAAGAAATGTTGTGGGAAAAAACTGCATTAAAATACATGCAAAACTTCGCGAGATATTAGCGATTATGTGTTTCGGGGTTTGAACCCCGTAACTGGCGCGACCTTGACCTTAATGTAAAACTAAATACATCAGTGGATAGCTTGCATCTTGGCAAACTAGTATACCAAATTTGATGATGATAGACTGAATAGTTTTTTAAAAAAACGGACGAATAGCCGGACGGACGGAGGCACGCCGGACGGACGGACGGACGGACACCGGACGGACGGACAGACCAGACAAAAACAATAGCTCCCCGAACCTTCGGCTCGGGGACTAATACTATAGGTACAGGCATGTTGTCCTTTTTGTCATGGTTGTGGATTTCAAAGCAAAGTTGCCAGTCAACTTTTAGTAGGGAAAATACAACAAAAATCGTTCATGTTCCAAAGATTTGTCTAACCCAAATAAAAAAATTATATATGCCTTACTGTAGGTAATTTGCTTTGAACAAACCTTTTTTGTGTCCAATGTCTTTAACCTCAGAAACAAACTCAGTTAATCATTAACTTTTATGATTTTTCTGTGTTCTGAAAAAAATAAAAAAATAAAAAATAAAATGTGCTGACTTACTTTTTCTCCCAGAACAATTCTAAAAGTTAACGATTAACTGAGTTTGTTTCTGAGGTTCACCAATAAAGACTTTGGACACACAAAACGTTTTATCAAAGCAAATTATTCTGCATTACAAACGCACCAACTTTTTAGTCCTTCAGATTAGGGGAACGGAGCTCAGCTAATCACTGAGATTTTTCATTCATACTATTAATATGCTGTAGGTATGATGTCTAGATATGTAGGTATGATGTCTTTTTGTCATGTTTGTGGATTTCAAAGCAAAGTTGCCGGTCGACCTTTCGGCATAAGTAGGAGAAAGAAAGAACAAATCGTCCATGTTCCAAAGATTTGTCTAACTCAGATAAATTAATATAGGTGGATGGAAGGAAGATGCCCCTTTGTCAAGGAGTCTCACGCGGACGGAAGAAGAAAAATCTGTTTAACGTCCTCCGGTCTGAAACAGACACATATGGGACATTAGTAGATATAAAGATGGTGGGAACGATCCTGGAGGCAATGCCCGGAGGCAGTGCAACACCAGGAAAGTCCCGAATTTTTAACAATACAGATATTATTGTGGCTCACGCGGACGGGGTTGGCTCCAGGCTTTTTAGTGTCACTCACTGACTGGCTAACGTCATCACTGATAGGTACTTGGTATTAGGTACTGCATAGTCACAGAGGCGTCTCTGTGAAATTCGGGTTGCTCCCACCTGGAGAGCGAGTTGCAGCCAGAGGCGTGCCACCCACGTATGCATGCTATTTTTGTGTGACTGATGAGGAAGGAAAGGGGGATGGGGAAGGTAAAGTTTGACCAAATGACGTTTTCGTTGCCACTGCGGGGTTTAACGTGTGCTAAGTGCATGGGCACACTCCCGGGACCTCGGTTTATCGTCGCATCCGAAAGACTCCACGTTCAGAGCGTAAGGCCTAAGTGCAAAGTGAGAGGAAAGATCCCCTGTACCCAGGTTCGAACTCGGGTTTACTTGACACAAGGCGAACGCGTTACCTCTGTGCCACTGTACACCCGTGTTGTGTGAGTGACCATAATAATTGTTATCAGTCCACTTCCTGCCCCGTGGTTGACCAGTCACACACACTTCCCCTGACCTGTTTTCTTCCACACCCCTGCCTTCATTGAGCTTTTTATTTTTCTTTCTTTTCAACCTGAACGTTGACCTGTTCTAGAAGTCAGTGTAAACTGGCCTGCACAGTTTGGGTTTGTTTTACATTATCTATGTTGGTCTCTGTATTTGTCTGTCTGTCTGTACTGCCTGTCTGGTCGGTCTGTCTGTCTGGTTTCCTCTCTCTCTCTCTCTCTCTCTCTCTCTCTCTCTCTCTCTCTCTCTCTCTCTACTCTCATCTCTCTCTCTCTCTCTGTCTCTCTCGTCATTCGTGTTGCCCATACACCCCTCTCTCTCTCACTCCCACTCCCCCCCCCCCATATTCGTATTTCCTCCTCCCCATGCCCTCTCTCTCTCTCTCCCTCTCTCTCACGCACGCACACACACACGCACACACACACACACACACACACACACACACACACACACACACTCATGTGTATGCATGTATGTGTCATGAACACTCATTGAATCCTCTCTCTCTCTCTCTCTCTCTCTCTCTCTCTCTCTCTCTCTCTCCCTCTCTCTCTCGCTCTCTCAGACAGCCAGAAAGACATACTACTCCCAGACAGACAGACAGAGAGAGACACATACAACGATAAACTGACTTTGGAGGCTACGGTGAAGATTAGATTAGCGTCCAGTTAGTCGTAGACTCTTGTGGACGATATTCCTGAAGACAGCAGGGTCTTCCCGGGGATGAAATTGATGAAATGGCGATGAGACAGTGGTCTAGACGTGGCAGCCGTCGTGTATGATTCCGGTAACATCGCGGACCCTTGAACGTTGGGGTTCGCCGTCTGAGACTGGATCATTCGGACGGAGTCCGATGTCTGGGCTGTGTTCCTGTCCTTGATGCTTAGGTGAAATCAGCATCGTCGTCGTGGGAAGCATTGTGAGACAGCCCGTAGGTTGTTCGAAGCATTGTGAGACAGCCCGTAGGTTGTTCGAAGCATTGTCAGACAGCCCGTAGGTCGTCGATCCCAATACCCGCTGTACTTGTCCATGGTTGCTGGTTGCTAACCCCTCTCCCAAAGGCCGTCTTCAGGACCACCGGGCGGCCTTCTCCATACCGGGATGCTGGTGTCGTCGACACACGGCGGGAGTCACACTTCGAGTCGAACATTCTCTGTAGGCGGATGTGATTCCCCCCAGTAGAGACCCTCCACCTCCGGTGTACCCGGAGCAACTACTGGGCATCGGCAGCTGCAGAGATCATCCGAGTCATCGTACGTCGCCCCGTCCGCATGCCAAGTCAGCCAACATCCATGGTGAGGGAGGATGACTGCGCCGCCCTTTCTGCTGCCTGCCACTCAGCAGAACTTCAAGTGCTTTATGCCACCTCGCACTCGGAATGTTGGAGGCTACAACTGTACCTGAGGGATCTCCTGTTTCGGACCAGAGGTTGTGTGAAAAGGCCACAAATAATTGCGGCAAGCTGAATCCCCCTGCTCCAAGCACATTTAAGTTCATTTTCACTATATTATTTTACAAGGAAGGCACCATGTCAAATACGCCTTTTAATTGATAAATGGCTGCTCCGTGTTCCAGCATAAAGGTCAGGCTTATTAGTCTCGAAGGTCATCACAGTGGTCTGATTCTACTAATTAAATAAGCGATTAAAACACTTAAGCCTTCATTAAATTTTTGCCCAGCTAGCAAGTTTTACTTTGTCAACCAGAACGGTGGGTTTCATCTGCAAGTGCATACCGCCTACGTCTGTATTATAGGCCTACATCCGTGTAATGCGTTTACTGACAAATAATGCATTTAAAAATTACCGTTAAGGAATAAAATCTATTCGCGCGCGCGCGCACACACGCGCACACGCACACACGCACACGCACACACACACACACATACACACCAGTGACGTAAACTTCCTTTTTGGAACACCGATAACATTAAAGCTTAATAACAAATAGGCCTACTACCGAAATAGTGGCCTAATAGATCCCCTCAGCTTAATTTCTAAAAGGTTAGCACTTTCACCGGAAACCATAACTAAGCTTTAAAGACCCACTGACCCACCAAGATTAAGTCTCTTGCTTTTTCTAGGTACGTGTGACCCATATACAAATGCCCCCAACTTCAAATAAGGCGTCATACTACTCATTGCCGACACGAACTTAAAGGGCGATAATGTTAGGCCAAAACTGCCGATGCCCCCTGGTGACGAGTCAGGAGCAGATAATGTTCTGTGGTTATACACTACTAGGGGAAGACGGGGTAAAAAGCGCATGGGCGGGTAAGAAGCCCACCCAATTATCTCATGAAATAAAGAAAATTTCAGTATAAAGCCCATGAGACGAATGCTAGACTTTAACGCTCGTCTCATGGGCAAAATGAGGGCTGAAATTTATGCTTCATTTCATGAGATAATTGGGGTGGGATTCTTACCCGCCCATGCGCTTTTTACCCCGTCTTCCCAGTCACTGATCTGGCAAGGGCATTAATCTTAAACGTAGGTGGCGTTCGCAAAGTCTCAGGTTTTCTTGACAGGGGCAGAGGACATGTTCAGTATAAAGCCTCATGGAGGCTGGTCTTTAAAGTCTCTGTCTCGTTTTCAATTTGGGGGTATTTGTATGTGAGTCAAACCTGGTCAAAATAAGATTTCTTACCTTGGAGAGGGAAATAAAGTGCTTTTCACTCACGGATCTGGTGGCATTACTATAAAACGGATGTCTTCAAAGTTTCCTGAACTTCCATCCGTTTCAGTTTTCTTGGCCCACTCTTGACACCCAGCAGTACAGTTCACGGAGAGAAATGACAATCCAAGGGATACAACCCGTGCCTGTGCTTCAAATAGTTTTCGTAGTGAGCGCCCCTTTTGAGGCAAACGTTTGCCCCTTGGGCTTGCAAATAAAGTTCCGCAAGGCGATAGGGGCATACACACAAAACTTAAAGCTTAGAGTTGTGGGCATACACAGCAATAATTAATCATATCCTGCAAACTCTCTATTCAAGCTGGGTCTCCTTTCTTTGATTTCAATGGCCTATTTGACTTTTTTTTTTAGTGGCCAGAACTATGCTGGTTTGGAAGTTGTATGGTGTACTGTGGTTGTGAGATGTTCACAATATTATGCTGAGGATGCTCTGGAAGTATGCTCATTTAATCTGATCCTTAATTGCCTTCCTGCTTCCCTAATATAGTCCTCACAGCATTCATCATATTGAATGTGAATCAGTTGTAATACACCACACCATCATATTGAATGTGAATCAGTTGTAATACACCACACCATCATATTGAATGTGAATCAGTTGTAATACACCACACCACTTTTCTTGTCCATGTCTGTTTTGTCTTTCACTTTTGTGACCTGTGAACGGATCGAATTGACATGTAGCAGTTGAACACCATCTTGGCTAAAGAAATAGAAACATCCGAAGGTGCTAATGGGACCCAGAGATGCACCAACCACGCCCATCCCATCAACGCGAGAGCCCTTGCCAGACATTTCCGAAACCCCTTTCACATAAGGTGCACTGACGGTGATGTTCTTTCTCTCGGTGGACTGTCTTTGCTTTGGTTTGGGGGCATTACAAATCCAGGGGGTGGGGGTGGGGTAACCATTGGTTTTGAGTGCTGTTTTGATGTGGCGTTCCTCTTTGTTTTTGCTTTCTTCTGTGGTACAGTGGGTTTGGGCTCGGTGAAGTGTTCTGACGATTGAGCGTTTGTGTTGTAATGGGCGATTCGAGTTGAAGTGCAGGTACTGATGTATGTGTAGGTTTTCGGAGTACTGTGATTTTCATTGCTCCGTGAAATTAGATTTCTCACCAACAAGAACGTTGTTATATTCTTTGAAGGGGCATCCGGATGAATACGTTTTCGAAAGAAACACGTCGAGATCACTAGGAAAAAACCCTTTACAGAGATCGCAACATTCGCTTTGCTCTGGTTTTCCTAGAAATCAAACCGTCAAATAGGCGATTCCTCCTTGGCGGAGGTGCTGGAAGTCAGAATTGTTCAGTGAAAGACAAGGCAACGTGCTTTCTCTTTTCTAATGGCCGCCTGAGTCGCTTTAATTAGGCCAATACAAGCCTTTATTCTATAGTATGCCAAAAGGAGTTTCGCTCACAATAAAGGAAATAGCTCCCTCCCCACCCCTTCAAAAATGGCTGGTCTTCTGTCATTCAGGTGTATCATCACGCCTTTTAACGAATTATTAAAAAAAACGGGGCGCAGAATTGTTCCAAAAGAGTAAGTAAGAAAAGGTGTATTAAAGTTTCGTGATTGGCTCGGGTGCACCTTTAACAAATTCTAGAAAGAAAGGAAAGAAGATAGAAAGGAAGGATGTAATGGAAGTATAAAACTGCACCGTATTTTAAGCAAGAAAGGAAGGAAGGAAGAAGAAAAGTCCATCACTGCACTGTGACCGTTAATAATCACGACCCCAGTTAGTCCTCCTGGGCGTGTCGAGAGCGTGACCTCGATAAAACGTCAACAGCACGTGCAGAACGAATGGCAATGGTGAGGCCAAATTAAAGCAGTGGTCATTCTTGTCTTTCTCCCCCCCCCCCCCCCCCCCCCCCCCACTCCCGTGAGTGGGCAGTGAGTGTCAAACTTTCACCATGCTACATGCGTGTGCGTGTTTGTGTGTGCGCGCACGCGTGTGCGTGTGTGTGTGGACAGGCGAACTATTTGTGCCTGTCACCTAGCTTGACAAATGTTTTCAGAATATGATTTTTTTGTTTGTGGCTCAAGCCACAAACCTATAACTCACTTTGTCGGTCTGTCGGTCGGTCAAAAATTGTCGCACTTCATATTGTGGCTACAAAATTGTCGCACTTCAAATCGAGGCTGCACTTCAAATTGAGGCTGCTCTTTAAAATGATGTTTCGTTTTCAATTGTCGCACGCCACAAACGATTGCGAATCCGCGCTTGTTTCCTCTCTCTATCTCGCTTAACTAACTTGTGACAAACGAGTCCTCGCATCTTTGTTCATGCCCTCGTATACTTCAGTGAGATCGATTTTTGTCACGATAATGCAGATATACACAACATTTTGGAGTACAGTTTATAAGGCTTTCCACTTTGTAGGTGCTTTTCTTTCTTTTTAATTCTTTACCCAGGAAAGTTTGACAGAATCGAATTTTTTGTGTGCTGAAAAATAGCTGGCAGCGAAAGGGTTAAAACCACTTTCCCTTCTTTGATCATTATATTATGAATGCAGAACGCCAGACAGTTAAAAAGGGGCAAGAGAGGTTACTCATTAGTAACACCAAAAAAACCAAGGTCGGTACGGATATGGTCACACCTGCCACTTAACGCGTCATGGAAATTGGGAGAATTGGCCAATGGGGGGGAAGTCGGCTGACAAGTCATTTGCATAATACCTCCCCACGTGACCATTATGTTCCGGTTTACCCACAGAAGCTTTCAGGTCAGTCTTGCTGCCAAAAAGGAAGGGAGGGTATCGAATGCATTATGCATGACCAGAGTACTAGAACTATAAGTGTCGATATTAGGCTACTGCAAGTGTCGGAACAGCCTTGTTGATTGGGGTACAAATGTGAAAAGGGGGTGGGGTTGGAGGGGGGTGGTGGGGGGGGGGGTGAAAGGGTGGTGGTGGAAGGGGGTAGGGGGAGGTGATAATGAAAATCCGTTTAACGTCCTCTGGTCTGAAACACACATATGGGGACATTAGTAGATATAAAGATGGTGGGAAACGATCCTGGAGGCAATGCAACTCCAGGAAAGTCCCGAATTTTTATATATTGTTAACATAGGGGGGGGGGGAGAGGGAGGTTCACTTAAAACAACTGAAACATAACTGATCAACCAATAGAAAATGTTCGGAAATATTTATTCAAGGGGAGTAATCCCATGGTGTGTGGGAGTGATCTTGACTAATGAGCAACTTAGGATGCGCATTTGACCGCCAGGGGGCAGTCAAACCAGTAGGGGCTTATCGCGCGATGTTCTTAGCATCTCCCTCTCTCTCTCACTACGCCCAACTAAGAATATCGCGCGATAAGCCCCTACTGGTTTGACTGCCCCCTGGCGGTCAAATCATCGCCATAAGTCGACCATTGAATCTGTCAAACAGGGGAAGTTACTCTACCATAAGGTAGATCCCCAGCTCTCGCCTCGTGTGTTTGAGCAGACATACAGCACTTAGAACACCGTGCGTTGTTCTAAAATTTGTCATTTATATTTTTTACATCACATTTTGCAAGTTTTATCAGTTTGTGGCCACCCCTAATTTAAAAAAAAAATGCTCTTTAAAATGTTTCGCTTTCAATTTGGGGACATTTGTATGGGAGTCAAACCTGATCAAAACAAGATTTCTTACCAGCATTACCTTGATTTTGACACGTGACCTGGTGGGTCTTTAACTCATTGAAGTCGTTCCGGCCATATATGTCCGGAATTAATAGGTAGCCGTCAATTTGATGCATTTGCTTCAAGGGAAGTAAATCTGTGTGCACACCTTACCTTCGTCACGGCTAAACTCGCTTCGCTCCCTTAGACCACAATTTTGCCTCCGATTTGGCTATTGTAGTGGTTTGCTGTGGGGAACCAATCGGTGTAGGGAGTTTTTATATATAAAGTCTGATCTACCACTTCCCTATGTCTAAACCTGAAGTAAAAACCTGTATATCTTCTTTCATTTCTTCTTTTGTTTATGTATGTTTTGTTTGTGTGTATGGCTGGAGTGATTTGCGAGGTTTTTTTTAATAATTAAAAATCGTTGCGATGCGAATGAGTTAAGAGACTGCTATGTGTGCATGTGTGCGCACACTGCGCACACACTTTATTTGACTGTGGTGTTTAGCTTGTCAAGTGCACAGCTGTTCCACCCCATAGAAAATCAAGCTTTTTAGTTAAAAGACTGAATTTAGAAATCTTATATAAAAACTGCACCAAGCTTTTGCTGGTAAAAATATTTGGGCTGTATGTTCTTCACTGTATTTTTAATATATTTCTTCCATCAGATTTATGGTAAAAACTTATTTTTTTGAGCAGTATCATACAACATATTTAGTAGAAAATGTTCTTGAATAATATACATACATAAATAAAATTGCCCATGAGTGAACATCTAGCAATATCCACTGAATATAAGTAATTTAGTCACATACTACAACATATTCATGATTGTAATTTATGAAAAGCAACTTATGGTAAACTAAAGTTGGCTTGAAACAACTTCTGAAAATATAGATAAACTAAATGTTCCTCCCGAAACAGCTGTGAGTGATATATCAAGGGAAAATAAATAATTTTTTGTCTTAAGCCAAGAGAGCTAATTTTACATTACAATCATGTCATTTGAAATAAAACACCCATTTTATAAACTTGAATGCTACAATCCCTTGCACACGATTTCTATTGGTTTTAGTGCCAGGGAAGTAGGTAGCATAAAATACGAAAATTTAACGTGAAACTTTGAAGACGAGGGCGAAAATGGTGTTTTACGTCCTCTCGGTCCGAACTATGGGACATTTGTAAATACAAATATGGTGGGAACAATACTGGAGGCAGTACAAACCAGTAAAGTCCCGATTTTTTAAATTAATACAGATAGCTGTAGCGGTGACCACGCCTCGGTTAATTAAACCTCATCGGCTATGGCACCGCCACAAGTTAACATGATAGGAAACTTTGAAGAAAATTTCTTTTCCCCTTACTTTCCAAATGTTTGTTACATATTTTCTCTGTGTGTATGTGAGTGCTTCCAGATCTGCATACCAGAATATAAGCATGTGGTACTATTTGCAAGACATCAAATGTGTCTGCGTCTTCACACTGCCACAAATTTGTTCGTTGTTTTCTTTTAAAAAGGTGAACGGTTATACTGTCTTTCGGTAAAGGTCAAGATGTGCCACCCCCCCTACATTTCTCGATTAATTGTATTTTTCCGTTTTTGCCTTTCTTACCATACATAAAGCTGTATTTTAGGAACATTTTTTAGCTAATAACCTTTTTGGAATACTAACCCTAGCCCTAACCCTACCCCTATAAGACGGAAACACGCAACGAACCAGAACTGTGACAAATCGTGGTGTACTGCAGTACATAGTGGGGGGTAGGGTTAGGTTTAGGGCTAGGGTTAGTGATAGGGTTAGTATTCCAAAAAGGTTATTAGCTAAAAAGGTTCCTAAAATACAGCTTTATGTTTGGTAAGAAAGGCAAAAACATAAAATTTCAATTAACCGAGAAATGCAGGGGGGGGTGGCACATCTTTACCTTTACCTGTCTTTCATTCACCATATTTTTCGGACATTAACTCACTCTTTACTGGCTGATTGCTTCCCTTTACAACCGTTCAATACTAATGTACGCTACAGCGAACACAGCGTTTAACCATTCACAATTCACAACTCTGCAAAGCCTGGCAACCCAAACTGGTATAGAAGCGTTCCTCTACGGTCCCTTAATAGTTTTCAACCAATGAAATCACTTTCCGTCTATTTATAGTACCGCAATGAATGAAAACGAGTCACTACCCCTCTCTTCGTCTTCTTTGTCATGCTTTTTTTAAAATCTGCTAATAATAAACATTTTACTTTGGAATTACAACATATGCTAGCTTTTATTATTATATATACCACAAATTTTCAAAACTGCGGTTAAGCATTATTTTTTAAATATTTTTTATGTAATGATGCAAACCCGCCTAGTATGGAACGTTTGTGCACGTCAAAAACGCTATAGCGTATAGTATAGAGTAGAGGTGGGGAAAAAAACGGTTTGAACCGAAAAACCGGTGCTAAACTTTCGCGGTTCGAGTTGCTGTGAACCGTTTTTTTAAACTGCAAACTGAAAGTAAGTTTTTCTTAGAATAACGCATTCTTTTCGAAGAACAACACCGATTCTCAGCGCAGATTGGGTGTTTGTAAACCAAGAGTAGCTGTTTCTAGTTTGTGGTGGTCTATGGCTTTGTCTTTGACTGAGTGTTGAGTTGAGTGTGTGTGTGTCATAAGTGTCGTTATTGTGTGTGTGTATGTCTGCGCGTGCGTGCGTGTGTGTGAATATTCTGACAAATAAATATGTGTTTGCATAGGTAAAACTAGTGATGCGAGTACTGGTTTTAAAAAACCGGTTCGATAAAACCGGTTCGAAGAGGGAAAACCAGTTTAAAACCGGTTCGGATTTTGAACCGATCTCAACTCTAGTATAGAGAGAGTTAAGGCGCAATACCCCCCCCCCCCATTTTACAGAAAATTCAGATTTTGTTATATTTTCTTACTTTCTTAGTAGTCATTATAAGGCACAGGAGGTCTCTCACTGTGGTGAAAAACAATTGTCGCCTAATAGTCCAAAAACTATGGTAACTGCTCATTATGATTCACTTACCGTCATTTTCGGACTATAACTATAAGGCGATATGTTTCTCTCCAATTTCGACCTATGCGCCTAATAAACGAGGGCGCCCTATTAGTGAACAAAATCGTGAGAAGAGAGGCAACAATTGCCGTACTCAGTACAGTCTACTGTGAGTCACAACATCGATACAACGAACACTCACGTTAAAATGCTTCAAAATCCCTATTATCGTCGGAGATACCGTCCAACAGATGCCATAACCCTTCATTGGATGCAAAAAGCATCGTTGTAGAGCTTAAAATGCATTAATTCTACCAGTTTTCGCGAAGAATTGTCCAAGCACAACCGGAAGTCTCGATTATTTGAGAAGGGAGCCAACTCTCGTTTATGACAGCAGTAATGGTCGTCAGTAAGTGTTTACAGGACGTGAACGGGCTTCAAACTTCGACTTTCTTTTGCGAGGTGTGTATCGCCTTATAAACGAGGGCGCCTTTTACTTGGATTTTTTTAGATTTTTCTTCAAAATTGCCCTATTCGCCTTATACAGTCGACCCCCTCACGAACGGCCCTCTGATTTACGACCTCCCCTCTTTTAAGACCGAAATATGAATGACGGATCGTTTTTCTTCAAAACTTGCCTCCTCATTTACGACTCCCCCTCTAACGCGTTTTACGACCGTAAATCTTGATGATTTTACGACCGATGCAACACATTCTGACAATTATCAGTCGCAAAAACGCATGATATCTATCCTTCTCGGCCTCAGTTCGAGCCGACGCACAGCTGGGGTACCACTGTTGTTAGCCAATGTCAATCTCGCGAGGGTCCGATCTCGCGAAATTTCTCTGCGCTAATTCAAGCCTCGCTACTCCGGATGTTTCATTCAAGAATGGCGGAGAAAGCACAGTGTAGCGATGTGGGTAAAAAAAGGAAACGTGCGACGCTCACTCTTGAGCAAAAGGTGAATTGAAAGTAGTGAGGAGACATATGCTTGTGCTGTGCGTCATATACGGTGTAGTGAGTGCATTGTTTTGGTCACCCCTGATTTAAGACGGCTTTTACAACCGATTTTTCAAGATTTTTTGAAGGTCTTAAAAGAGGGGGTCGACTGTACACAGCAACGCCTAATGATCCGAAAAATACGGTAGTAATCATAAATTAGATTTCAGCAAATTCGAGAAACAATCAATCCCAGTGGAACATCTCAGCTGCATCCACACAGCCATGTACTCAAACAGCAAAAAACCCACAGCAGTCCCAAACTACAGGTTCAGTATGTTTATTGGTGACGAGTGATAGCAAGACAGGACTATGATAACAAAACGGGCCTGGGCCGGTCATTACAAGAGACCCGAACCTTCGGGCAACACGTCACATCATCATCATAATGCGTGCAGTACGTACATATCCACAGTTTACACAAGCTACTTCTTTTGTCATCATCTACTTCTTTCTGTAGCTCACAACATTGGCTCACAATTTCTCATCCCAGGTACAACTTTTTTCTCTTTTTTTGTTGAATTTTGGATATTTTTTTTTAATAGCATAATTGCAAATCGTGATGTAATGGAATTCTGCCCATCTCTGTTGAAAGCTGAACGAGAGAAAAAAAGAAAGCAGAAGTCGTGTAATCATCAAGAAGAGTAATAAAGCCACATACAAAGGATTTAATGAAAGATGTACATTGTTAACAGACCACAATATATTAAAATCTTTAGAATTCTTAAAAAAACCCCACCAAATCTGGCTAATCAACAAGTACAATCATTAAAATAGAAAAAAACTTGTACACATAATTCTTGAGAAAAAAACACACACAAAAACCATAAGGGAAATAAGCCTCATTGTTCAAAGCACATATTTGTTTCACAATGACCAGGGGCCTGTAATCACATTGCGATAGTGTGAGACTTATCATCATATCTTTAGAAGTCCTTCTGAAGTCCTATTAATCCTACGACTTTAGAAGGACTTCTAAGACATCATGTTGACAAGTCTCATACTATCCTCAACGTGAACACAGGCCCTGGTGAACGTTGTTGCAATGTCCAGACCGTCTCCATGGCAATGGTTTTCACATATCATGGAAGATGGCTCGGCATGCTTGCCAGGCTTTTTAACGCTTGTTTACGGGGTTTACCGGTACATTTAAAGGCACTCCCCGTCCAGAACGCTCTCTAATCTACTAGACTTGCATCGTTTCAAAAGCTATGAGAATTGCTGAAATACGTAGCATCTAAACTAAATCTTAATCAAGATTAAGTTGTACTCGAAACATAAATACATGCATGCTTTTTTTCCCCACACAAACAAAAACTCATAAAAATTCTAAGCTCGATTCAAACAGAAAATAAATCTGGGGGGAAAAAATCTGTAAAATAATTTACGTTTTTCAATCACAGTTAAATAATAATAATAATAAAGCTCTTCCTTTAACAATACTCATTTCCCTTCTGCATGCAATATAATCTAAAAACTATCCTATCCCATGAATATATTATATATATATATATATATCATCTTCCACTGTCCTGTATCTCCTACAGCCCAACAAAACAAAAACAAGATGCCGCAAATTTTCAGAAAAGTTATCAAAACGAAGAAGAGAATACATAATTAACGTTCAAACGGCTTTGTGTGTTTCCCAAGAACAGCCTGAAACATTATCGTCCAGGGACAAATTCTATGAGCAGCTTAGGACACACATTTCACCGCCAGGGGGCAGTCAAACCAGTAGGGGCTTAGCGCGTGATATTCTTACTTGGGGGTAGTGAGAGAGAGAGAGAAAGAGGGAGGGACTCATCTCCGTCACTCTCTCTCTCTCTCTCACTACCCCCCAAGTAAGAATATCACGCGCTAAGCCCCTACTGGTTTGACTGCCCCCTGGCAGTGAAATCAGCGTCCTAAGTTAACCATTGAGCTCTGCACAAACTTTGTGCCAGACTACCGCGATACATCCTCACCAACATCCTGTCCATCACATGTACTTGCTAACGTGATGCTATCACAACTCTCATTAAAACACACACACAAAATCACCTGGCAATGCGAAGTGGATAGGGGGGAAAGGATACATGACAGAATAGTGAGTATTTCAGCATGCAAACTCCCGACCGCGACAGCTCAAGGCTGCCAAACAAAACATTTTTAAAACTAACGTAATGGCTACTACAATAAATACTAAAAAAAAAAGTCAAAAGTGGACGAGTGTGGTTGTTGTTACAATGGCATGCTCAAACACCTGACGGAAGTACTATCAGAGAAAGGTTAACACGAACGTAGAATAACATTAGGAAAAAAACTCAGAGCAGTTTATAAAGTTTGCAAATCATCATATCTAAGCTTCCACTGCATCCCACCAAACTCTCAAGCGAAACAAAAGGATGCAACATTGCATAAAGTACACAATGGTCAGAAGTATGCGTTTGTACATAATAGTCGTCACCTACGCATGAAACCAATGAAATCATCTAGAAAACCACCAGCTAAGCTATTTCAGCCATCAATCCACACACGCACTGCATGCAGAATGGTCAGGAATGTAAAGTTCGCTTCAAACTTCTCCCGCTCTCAAATCAACACCTTTGCATCATCCACCATGAAAGTACAAATAAAAGCAAAAAAGTAGGTACACAAAATGGTACTTGAAAGACACAAATGACAGGAGATAGACACGTTTCCTTACATACACAAACACACCACTAGCACACTCATTCTTACAAATAGCCAAGGTTCAAGTACACGTACATTTCTTCCCCACCCCAACAGCTACATTCCAATACGAGCTACTTTTGCACATCTTGTTTTTACGCCTCAATGTTAAAACGCTCCCAAATTTCTTCTGCCATTCCTTTCCTTCCCTCGAACAACTCTTTTCGGGTTACCTTCTCTTTGTTTCCTCCCCTGACCATCATCAACGCAGAAGCTGAGCAATGGTTAGCACTCTTGAGCAGAACACTCAAACACGCGTCTTTTCATCTTCTAGTTTTCACCACCTTGGAAGGAAGAATCTTTACAGGGAGGACGGAGCAGCGTTACTCTACATGCCGTAGCCGTAAGCGGGCACCCCTCCAGGCGGCATTGCAGCGGGCATGGCGCTGTATCCAGGGGCGGCTCCGTAGCCTGGCTGAGGCATGCCCATAGTGGCCGACCCGGCCGTGATCATCAGCTGGGGCTCCCCTGCGAAACAACAGCGAAGCAAATCGAGACGGGACGCGCAGCCGTGTATTAGTATTAGGTATTAGTAATAGGTATTAGGTACTTTATAGTCACAGAGGTGTCTCTGTGAAATTCGGGTTGCTCCCACCTGGAGAGCGCGTCGCAGCCAGAGGCGCGTCACCCAATTTTTTTTTGGCATGCGATTTTTGTCACTGATGAGAGGGCGGGGGGGGGGGAAAAGCGTGAGAAAATGAAGGCACACACACGGCAATAGAATCAAGTCACCCTGCACGCATGCCTAGGTGCGTCTTCAGAGGACACAATTCCAATCAAAGCTTCCTAACAGTGATGTACCAAGGATCGAAAAGTGATGGGACAAACTGTCCCGAGACAAGAGAAATCAATAGGACAATGCCCTGGCTCTTCAAGAAATGAATAATACAGTGTGCCAGATATTTATCCCGACAGGGGAGAACACAATAGAACATTTTCAATGTTAATAGGTCAATGTCCTATGACCGGGGCCTCGGGACATCACTGCCTAATATGCATAAACGCACGCTCGCACAGTTTTCCTCAGTACAACTTCCTTTCTTCCCTCCCCCCATTAAAATAAACGCCCTTGTGGTTATATTATCATAAACTATACAGCAATTTCCTCCTTGTTCACATTTATGACCATAAAGGAGATAATTTGCCGTCGGAAAAGATAAAAAATGGGCTGCTTTTTCCATCAATAGGCAGACCTGTTTACCCCAGGCTACACAAGTCTAGAGTAGTCTGGGTATCTGAAATGAGTAGCTTTGGTGCAAAATGTGTAGTCCTATTCATTAGAACCACCAAACACTGCTCACTGGAAATGAGTAGCAATCAAGAATTAAAGAGCATTGTGATCAATTTTGAAGAGTAGTAGAGGTCCAAATTGAGTAGAATACTACTCAAAAAGAGTAGAGTAAACAGGTCTGAATAGGCTATCTTCTCTTACAGGCAAGCAATGTGGAGTTTGCCCTCCTTTTGTGTACTTAACAGACTGAATCAAGGGTACCAAAAAACATGTGAACAACTCAGATACCGTAATCATGAGCGAGTCTTAAAACGGTTAACACGGGTGGTAACATGTAAATTTGAAAGAACTGCCAATCGTTTTGCGAGTTTACTCTAAATTACATGTTACGACCCGTGTCAACTGTTCAACACACACTCATGATTGCGGGTACCAGGCCAGTTGTCAGTGACTCACCCAGGACGATGGGTCTGTCTTCGGCCTTCTGCTCCTCCTCACTCCTCACAGCATCCGCCTGCTCCAGCTTGTCCACCTGAAAGAGACATCATCCGTCAGTTAGCAGACCTGCTCACCCCAAATCTTCACTGTCAGAAATCCCAAGCTCTGAAATCAGTCATTTCAGGCATCTGTCCGTAATTTTGAGGCAGATAAATCTTTCCACCATCCTTCACACATCAGCACTTGCATGCGGTTTTTTTGGGGTCATAACTGCGATCGCACCTACAAAATGGCGCCATGGCTCTGTAAACAGGAAGTGAACAGAGCGGCTTCATTACGGTACTATACTTCTTTTTCCTAGAGTAAGACCCCTGCGCCTTATAAAATGACTACTAATATAGTGAGAAAATATAACGAAATCTGAATTTTTCTTTTACACACACACACACTGCATACCTTAGCGATGTACTCCCTCATGACCTGGATCATGTAGGGCATGGCGAAGTCTCTCTCACACACACTGCATACCTTAGCGATGTACTCCCTCATGACCTGTATCATGTAGGGCATGGCGAAGTCTCTCTCACACACACACACTGCATACCTTAGTGATGTATTCCCTCATGACCTGGATCATGTAGGGCATGGCGAAGTCCATGATGTTGTGCCTCCAGGCCAGCTCCAGGATGACGTCGGGCCTCAGCAGGTCGTAGCACTGGAAGAGGCAGGCAGCGAAACACTCGTGGTTGTTGCTGTCCAGGAACCATTCAATCAGGTCCTCTGCGATCTCCACCTGCCGCGACTCCCCTGCGTAGGTCATGGCGTCCTGGACAAACACAACACACACAAATGTGATTCATTGGAAGAGGCAGGCGGCGAAACACTCGTGGTTGTTGCTGTTCAGGAACCACTCAATCAGGTCCTCCGCGATCTCCACCTGCCGGGACTCCCCCGCGTACGTCATGGCGTCCTGGGGAACAAATGATACAACATTATTGTATCGTCAGTACAGGGCTTGGTAGGTGATGCACTGCGTGTGCTACGTCAAAACAGGCTCCATTGCACTCCACCAAAGTGACTCAGCAGCTGAGCAGTGTCTCCTCTGGTGGTTGCCTCCTGACGGCGTAACATAGATTATGAATTACGATAAAAATGAAATAGTGAGGCTAAGGGAGAGAATATAGTGAAATGAATAAGGGGAAGGAACTTCCGTAATTAACTCCCTTTTACCAGTTATGTATGGCACCTATTCGCCTAGCAAAGTGAAAGTAATTGCCACAACAATACAGACCCAAATTCATCCACAAATATGACAATATTGTTTTTTGAGGATGAAATTGTGTTTATTGTGCACAACTTGTTTTTTGAGGATGAACTTGGGTCTGTATTGTTGTGGCAACTACTTTCACTTTGCTAGGCGAATAGGAGCCATAAATAACTTTGGTAAAATGGAGTTAATTACGAGAAGTTCCTTCCCCTTATTCATTTCAATAGAATATGATAGATTTACTGGCTGTTGCATGATGAAATGAGAGCTTGTCATCCTTGAACAGGCCAATGGATTACTAACAGCAGTTTTTGCCCTTGTAGAGGTATGAATAAAAACAGTTGTGACCATGCTATATAACGTCACACTCATAAAAAAACCCACCTAACTCAGAGTTAGGCAATTTTGCAGTAAGCGTGCATAGGACATCGGCTGACTGGTATCTATCATGACAGAAAGTACAGAAGCACCTGGAAAAGCGGAAGTAATCACCATAGATACGTTGCAAATATGCCGTTCTCTTTTCTGACTTGGGTAGGTTTGTACAAAGATGGCGGCGCCAAGTCCAGGTGAGATTTTCAGTCAATTAAGCTTCGTTTTTGATAGACAATGACTTGCCTCAAGCGTGCGAAGCTAAGCAACAACATTTTAATGTTGTTATGCATTGTTTTGCTGATGATAAACTTGCTATGTATCATTTAGTTGTGTTTTTTGATCACTCACGCTGTCAATCGATTGAGATCAGCAGATTGCATTTTTATAGAAAAAAATTACATGTGCAAGTTCTTAATAAAATACTGATTCTCAAAACACTGTAAAATGAGTTAGGCACTTATCTTATGAGCGTGACGATAAGCAAACAATAAAATCTGTATTGCGCATTGATGAAATTGTGGTGGTAAGATATAGCCAGGCATGAAACATCGCTGCTTTTCGTGAGCGAGAGATACTCATCTCGCCTTCCTTCGCACAACTTTGAAGCGAGTGAGCTAAAGCGACTTCCGGTTAACCAGTTTGAGAATCGCCAAATACAGACTTGTACATATATGAATAAGGCAAGATCGGTCATTTACGCGGAAGTTTTCAAAAATTTACGCGGATTTTCCGCGAAAAGCGGAACTCTTTCATGCCTGATAGCTTAAAGCTGCTTTTCAAGATGGCATGGTGGTTAAGACACAAGCTTTCGGAGCCTACCTTGAACAGCTTGTCCTTCTTGCACAGGTCGACGGACTGCTTCCAGCGGTTGTTCCCCTTGTAGAGGTAGGCGGCGATGCGGCGGAACTCAATCAGCTCGTGCTTCTCCAGGCGCTGGGCCAGCGCGATGTTGTCGAAGTTGTCGTAGGCGTCGATGGAGGTGCGCAGGGACTGGTAGTCCTCCTCCTCGATGAACAGGTTGTTGAGAGCCTCGTTGATCGCCTTGTTGTTGTTCTTCTGCACTGAGCGCAGGTACGGCTTCACCAGGGGCGCTTGGTTCGTCTGGGGAGGAAAAAAAAGAAAGAAACAGAGAATATAATCATAATATTTTTTAAGTGTTTATCATTTGTGGTTTTGGTTTTTGTTAAAAATAAGTCGATGCACTTTCATTCATCTCAAGTTTGATACAGTGGAACCTCTGCTATAAGACTCCCTCCCACATAAGACCTACTTTTCTGAGACATTGCCCTTCTTTGTAAGTATTAAAATTCCTTTGCTTATTGTGCCATCTGCTATCTTTCTATCTCACTGGTCCATTCTCCTGCCTTTTTTTCTATAAATTCTTACCAAATTTTCTTCAGCCAAAGTCGGACATGCTGGGCTTAGCAATATCCTAGTTAGGCGCATAACGGCAGCATGATGCATCTACGCTCATATGACAGGAAACTGTCTGAGCGAACGAAGAAGAAGAAGTAAGTATTAAAATTACCTCCTTTATAAGACCCCTCCCTGAAAAGACCTCATTTTGGATGGTTTTCGAAGGTCTTATAAGGGAGGTTCCACTGCAGTTCAACAGGAAGGAAATTCACTTGCTTTGCTCCAATCCAGACTGACATTGATTAAGATTTTCCCTAACAAAATAGAGTCGGTAAAAGCTACACAAACCATCGAAGGACATTTTGGATTTACTGCTGTTATAACCCGACACAAGACACAGAAAACAAATCCACATTTCAAATTAGAAAATATAAGTTTCAAGTTTGAAACTTCACATTACATTTTTTTTTTAAATCTCACCTCACAAATTCACCGAGAACAAAAATATTTTTACCCAATGATTACTACTCTAACAATATCGTGTCAATGAAATCCTTTCATTCTACTGCCACACACTATTGGCCACTGCAAAGAACACCTTTTGCAAGAGTGAATGCCCTTGGTGGGTGGTGGAAGATGGTTGAGTACTGACCATACATGGGAACAGCTCTTGCCAATAACCCTATTTGAGGCCACTTAAGGCCGCTTTTGCAAGAGTGAATCAGAATGCCCTTCTGGATACTGATCAACAAGGGCTTAACTCTTGCCGTCAAGGGAGTTAACAACCCCACTTGCAGTGGCCAATAGCCATAACAACACGCAGACCCCTGGCCCACCTTGATGAAGAAGTTGACGGCGCGGGTGTGGTCGAGGCGGGGGGTGAGCACCATCAGCAGATCGTTCAGCATCAACGGCCTGAAGTCCAGGTAGAACTGAATGGCCTTGTAGTACAGCTCTATGTTAGCCACCTGAAATACAGCAGAACAACACAAACAGTAATAACCACTAGTCTGATGAATTAAGTCATTAGCTATACTATAATACCATGGGTGCAACTCCTCAAAATGAAAAAAACCTGAAAGGCAGGGGTCCAGGGACCCATGGCGCCGGCAGGGTACAGGGACAGAGCCCCGTCGGACGATTCAGGGGGGCAAGTTAAGAGAGAGAGAGAGATAACGAGACAGACAGTTGAAACGAGAGACAGAGACAAGTCTGATAAGCCTTGTAAAATTATTACATTGCCTTTGTAAAAACTTCCAAGATAGAACTAGACTAAATTCAAAACGCCCCAAATCACTTGTGGTCCACTTTTTGTTGTTGGTTGATGAATTATAAAAGATGATGAATTATAAAAAAACTGAAGTTCAGTTTCTGGTTAAATAAAAAATGCTGAAATCAGTGTAAAAATGAAAGAGTAGCACCCATGTAATACAGCTCCATGTTGATCACCTGGAATCATCACAAAACAGTAATGATCTGTTGAAATCTACAAGTTTGTGGGGAATGGGGTTGGTTAGGTTTTTAAAAAAAAATGGAGTTCATGATGGTCAGAATGGTGTTGTAAATCAGTACAGTACAGTCAGCAAAAAACAGAACAGCACAGTACAGTAAAGTACAGCAGAGTGCACAAAACTGTGAATACAGCACAGCACAATACAGTACAGTGCAGTACAACACGATAACAGAAGCACAAAGCACAGTACAGCAGAGTACAGTACAACACAGCACAGTGCAGTACAACACAGTACAGTGCAACACACAAAGCACAGTACAGCAGTACAACACAACACAACACAGCACAGTGCAGTACAACACAGTACAGTACAACACAGTACAGTGCAACACAATACAGTACAACACAACACAATACAACACAGCACAATACAGTACAGTGCAGTACAACACAACACAGTACAATACAACACAGCACAACACAATACAGTAGAGTAGAACACAACACAATACAGTACAGTGCAGTACAACACAACATAGTACAATACAACACAGCACAACACAATACAGTAGAGTAGAACACAACACAATACAGTACAATACAACACAGCACAACACAGTGCAGCACAACACAATACAGTGCAGTACAATACAACACAGTACAGTACAACACAATACAACACAGTACAGTGCAGTACAACACAGTACAGTGCAGTACAACACAACACAGTACAGTGCAGTACAACACAATACAACACAGTACAGTGCAGTACAACACAATACAGTACAACACAGTACAGTGCAGTACAACACAACACAATACAGTACAACACAACACAGTACAGCACAATACAACACAGTACAGTGCAGTACAACACAGTACAGTGCAACACAGTACAGTGCAGTACAACACAGTACAGTGCAGTACAACACAACACAACACACAATACAGTACAACACAACACAACACAATACAGTACAACACAATACAACATGGTACAGTGCAGTACAACACAACACAATACAGTACAACACAGCACAAAACAACACAGTACAGTGCAGTACAACACAACACAGTACAGTGCAGTACAACACAGTACAGTGCAGTACAGCAGAGTAACAGCAGCACAAAAGCACAGTACAATGCAGTACAGAACAATACAACACAGTACAGTACAGCACAACACAACACAGTACAGAACAATACAACACAGTGCAGTACAGCACAACACAATACAACACAGCACAGTGCATTACCTTGGTGATGATGTCCTTGAACTGGCTCTCCCTCCAGGCCTCGGTGGGGTGGGTCATGATGGTCAGGATGGCGTTGTCAAACTCCTCGTACTTGTCGTACAGGAACACCAGCTCCGGCCACAAGTGGGCAGACTCCGCCGCTCTCAACACCTGGGAGGAAAGAAAGTTTCATTTACTAACTTTCCTAGAGACTCTTGCATTCGCATTTGTTGCTGAAAAAACTTCTTCCAGAGTTCAGATTATTTCACGCATTTCTTTTGAAGCACGCAGAGCGCCATACAGTTACCATCACATCATTGCAAGTGAGAAGCTCTTTTATAATGTGTGCAAAACAAGCCAGAACTTAGTGTGTGATGAAAAGGCCTTCACAGGGGGTCTCAGAGTGGGGGGCAAGCGATGGGCGGTTTAGGGCGGCTTGAATACACAGAGGCAACTTCTGGCTGGGCGGTTTTGGCCGGAATAAATGCAAGAGGGTTAACTTTTAACACTCCTCAACAGTATCTTTCCTTGACAGAAACATTTCCTTAACTGTAACTGTAACATCCCAAAACAATTTACAATGTGGATGGGATGTGACGCGATCTCCAGAGTTATTCTTCCCTGCATTTCCCTAGCGTTCTTCCGTAGTTACTGACTGTTCTTTGAAATTGTTCTTCGTTCTTGTTGTTAGGGAGACACAAAGGGAGGTGATAAAAGGTGTGTGACAGCTTGTCGTCAGATCCCATCGACCCATCAGGGTTTTCAGCCATGGCAAGCTCTTGGCATAACATCATCAGTCCAAAATCCTCCGAAGTCGGAGTGTGGCTGCCCACGTGGCGGGGTAATCAAAAACTGTCACACACGTAATGTTCTCATCCTCAGCTGGTGCATTTGTACCGTGGTGTTCAGGTGCTTCGGTTGTGGGGATGATCCCCGGAGTCTTTAAGCCAGGGCATGACGACAACAACAACATTCATTAGTGCATCTGGTTTAAGCTATCATTCAACTTCACAATAAAGCGTGTAGGCAGAAATTTTGTTCCCCATAGGGCCATACTCAGGCATGAGATTGAGAAATTGTGATTTAGGCTGAAAAGCATCCGAAAAAGGCTGAAAAAAGGCTGAAGCCCCCTGAAACTAAAGCCCTTTTAGTAATCTAAGCATTAAAAACAGCATTAAAAGTGGAATTGATATATTTAGTTCATTTTT
Source organism: Phymorhynchus buccinoides (assembly GCA_017654935.2). Classification (NCBI taxonomy): domain Eukaryota; kingdom Metazoa; phylum Mollusca; class Gastropoda; order Neogastropoda; family Raphitomidae; genus Phymorhynchus; species Phymorhynchus buccinoides. The sequence continues at coordinate 19,194,781 of CM065700.1, read as the reverse complement.
CAGCACTTATATGAGACATTTCTATACTCATTTGGTCCCTTTTGGATCTAAAAAATGACATCTGGGGTCATCAAAAAGCCTGAACAATCTCATGCCTGATACTCTTTTCTCCAGTCTAACGTGGGTTGAACCAGACACTCCTACTGGTAGAAAGCTGTGGGTTGTGGTAAGGTACCTTGGGAATGTTAACCCGCGACCAGAAGAGCTCCAGGTGCTCCCTCATCTTCTCCGGCTTGTACCTGGAGTACAGGATGGCCAGCTCCGTGAACATCCCCATGTGGGCGCGCTCCAGACCTGAACACACATCATCATCATCGTTGTCATCATCATCATCATCAATGACATCATCATCATGCTTGGAGTACAGGATGGCCAGCTCCGTGAACATCCCCATGTGGGCACGCTCCAGACCTGAAGACACATCATTGTTAAGATTAAGATTAAAATTATAGCCCCGTCGACAACTAAGGCCATGTCAGGGCTGTCACCATGTTAAATCTTACCACATATTAACACATCATCGTTATCATCCTTATCATCATCATCATCATCATGCTTGGAGTTCGGGATGGCCAGCTCCGTGAACATCCCCATGTGGGCACTCTCAAGACATGAACACACATCATCGTTGTTGTCATCATCCTTATCATCATCATTATCGACATCATCATCATGAATTCAGGATGGCCAGTTCCGTAAAGATGCTTATGCGGGCACGCTCCAGACCTCAACACACATCATCTTTATCATCATCATTGTTGTCATCATCCTTATCATCATAACATCATCATCATGAATTCAGGAAGGCCAGTTCCGTAAACATGCTTATGTGGGCACGCTCCAGACCTCAACACACATCATCATCATCACCACAATTGCAAAATAACCCTACAATGAGCTTTTCTTCACCTGCTGTTAAAATCTAGAACAAAAGTTTGGATCCAAAATCATGAATTAAAAACACCCACATTTCAACGGCACTTATTCTCGTCTTTTTTCTTTTCCAAAACTGAAAAAGTGAGATTAGCACTTATTGTTTTCCACTAACCTAGGGCAGCTTCTAGCAGGGCTATCAACTCCTCAAAGTATCCCCTGTCCCGGTAGCGTTAGCCCATTATTATGTGTTTTCCACTAACCTAGGGCAGCTTCTAGCAGGGCTATCAACTCCTCAAAGTATCCCCTGTCCCGGTAGCGTTAGCCCATTATTATGTGTGTTTTCCACTAACCTAGGGCAGCTTCTAGCAGGGCTATCAACTCCTCAAAGTATCCCCTGTCCCGGTAGCGTTAGCCCATTATTATGTGTGTTTTCCAAAGTATCCCCTGTCCCGGTAGCGTTAGCCCATTATTATGTGTTTTCCACTAACCTAGGGCAGCTTCTAGCAGGGCTATCAACTCCTCAAAGTATCCCCTGTCCCGGTAGCGTTAGCCCATTATTATGTGTGTTTTCCAAAGTATCCCCTGTCCCGGTAGCGTTAGCCCATTATTATGTGTTTTCCACTAACCTAGGGCAGCTTCTAGCAGGGCTATCAACTCCTCAAAGTATCCCCTGTCCCGGTAGCGTTAGCCCATTATTATGTGTGTTTTCCACTAACCTAGGGCAGCTTCTAGCAGGGCTATCAACTCCTCAAAGTATCCCCTGTCCCGGTAGCGTTAGCCCATTATTATGTGTGTTTTCCACTAACCTAGGGCAGCTTCTAGCAGGGCTATCAACTCCTCAAAGTATCCCCTGTCCCGGTAGCGTTAGCCCATTATTATGTGTGTTTTCCAAAGTATCCCCTGTCCCGGTAGCGTTAGCCCATTATTATGTGTGTTTTCCACTAACCTAGGGCAGCTTCTAGCAGGGCTATCAACTCCTCAAAGTATCCCCTGTCCCGGTAGCGTTAGCCCATTATTATGTGTGTTTTCCACTAACCTAGGGCAGCTTCTAGCAGGGCTATCAACTCCTCAAAGTATCCCCTGTCCCGGTAGCGTTAGCCCATTATTATGTGTGTTTTCCACTAACCTAGGGCAGCTTCTAGCAGGGCTATCAACTCCTCAAAGTACCCCCTGTCCCGGTAGCGTTAGCCCATTATTTTTTGTGTTTTCCACTAACCTAGGGCAGCTTCAAGCAGGGCTATCAACTCCTCAAAGTACCCCCTGTCCCGGTAGTGTTAGCCCATTATTTTGTGTTTTCCACTAACCTAGGGCAGCTTCAAGCAGGGCTATCAACTCCTCAAAGTATCCCCTGTCCCGGTAGCGTTAGCCCATTATTTTGTGTTTTCCACTAACCTAGGGCAGCTTCTAGCAGGGCTATCAACTCCTCAAAGTATCCCCTGTCCCGGTAGTGTTAGCCCATTATTCTGTGTGTTTTCCACTAACCTAGGGCAGCTTCTAGCAGGGCTATCAACTCCTCAAAGTATCCCCTGTCCCGGTAGCGTTAGCCCATTATTATGTGTGTTTTCCACTAACCTAGGGCAGCTTCTAGCAGGGCTATCAACTCCTCAAAGTATCCCCTGTCCCGGTAGCGTTAGCCCATTATTATGTGTGTTTTCCACTAACCTAGGGCAGCTTCTAGCAGGGCTATCAACTCCTCAAAGTATCCCCTGTCCCGGTAGCGTTAGCCCATTATTATGTGTGTTTTCCAAAGTATCCCCTGTCCCGGTAGCGTTAGCCCATTATTATGTGTGTTTTCCACTAACCTAGGGCAGCTTCTAGCAGGGCTATCAACTCCTCAAAGTATCCCCTGTCCCGGTAGCGTTAGCCCATTATTATGTGTGTTTTCCACTAACCTAGGGCAGCTTCTAGCAGGGCTATCAACTCCTCAAAGTACCCCCTGTCCCGGTAGTGTTAGCCCATTATTATGTGTGTTTTCCACTAACCTAGGGCAGCTTCTAGCAGGGCTATCAACTCCTCAAAGTATCCCCTGTCCCGGTAGCGTTATCCTATTATTTTGTGTGTTTTCCACTAACCTAGGGCAGCTTCTAGCAGGGCTATCAACTCCTCAAAGTACCCCCTGTCCCGGTAGTGTTAGCCCATTATTTGTGTGTTTTCCACTAACCTAGGGCAGCTTCTAGCAGGGCTATCAACTCCTCAAAGTACCCCCTGTCCCGGTAGTGTTAGCCCATTATTTTGTGTTTTCCACTAACCTAGGGCAGCTTCAAGCAGGGCTATCAACTCCTCAAAGTATCCCGTCCCGGTAGTGTTAGCCCATTATTCTGTGTGTTTTCCACATACCTAGGGCAGCTTCTAGCAGGGCTATCAACTCCTCAAAGTATCCCCTGTCCCGGTAGTGTTAGCCCATTATTGTGTTTTCCACTAACCTAGGGCAGCTTCTAGCAGGGCTATCAACTCCTCAAAGTACCCCCTGTCCCGGTAGTGTTAGCCCATTATTATGTGTTTTCCACTAACCTAGGGCAGCTTCTAGCAGGGCTATCAACTCCTCAAAGTATCCCCTGTCCCGGTAGTGTTAGCCCATTATTCTGTGTGTTTTCCACTAACCTAGGGCAGCTTCTAGCAGGGCTATCAACTCCTCAAAGTATCCCCTGTCCCAGTAGTGCTAGCCCATTAGTGTGTCTTCCACTAACCTAGGGCAACTTCTAGCAGGGCTATCAACTCCTCAAAGTATCCCCTGTCCCGGTAGCGTTATCCTATTATTTTGTGTGTTTTCCACTAACCTAGGGCAGCTTCTAGCAGGGCTATCAACTCCTCAAAGTATCCCCTGTCCCGGTAGCGTTAGCCCATTATTATGTGTGTTTTCCACTAACCTAGGGCAGCTTCAAGCAGGGCTATTCTACAACTCCTCAAAGTACCCCCTGTCCCGGTAGTGTTAGCCCATTATTTTGTGTGTTTTCCACTAACCTAGGGCAGCTTCAAGCAGGGCTATCAACTCCTCAAAGTACCCCCTGTCCCGGTAGTGTTAGCCCATTATTTAGTGTGTTTTCCACTAACCTAGGGCAGCTTCTAGCAGGGCTATCAACTCCTCAAAGTATCTCTGTCCCGGTAGCGTTAGCCCATTATTATGTGTTTTCCACTAACCTAGGGCAGCCTCTAGCAGGGCTATCAACTCCTCAAAGTATCTCTGTCCCGGTAGCGTTAGCCCATTATTATGTGTTTTCCACTAACCTAGGGCAGCTTCTAGCAGGGCTATCAACTCCTCAAAGTATCCCCTGTCCTGGTAGTAGTTGATGAGCTCCTCCAGCTCGTCAGCATGCACCACAATGTGCAACCCACACATCTGGGCCAGGCGGAACTCCTCGTTGTCCACGCAGGCAAAACACACCTGAAAAACACACAGGGGAAGCAACGGATTATTTATTGCAAAACCCTTTACAAATTTTTTTTTTTTTTAAATCTGCAATGAGAGAGCAGTTGATTTCGATTTTTATTACTTGCACGCCCCATCCACAGCCCCCCGGTACCCCCCCAGGTGGACCAGGGTGATGGCCAGGCTTACTCACTCTCTCTCCCTCCCTCTCTGTCTCTCTTTCACCTCTTTCCATGTCTTGGTGCTGTTGGCTTTGCGCGCCCCATCCACAGCCCCCTGGTACTCCCCCAGGTGGACCAAGGTGATGGCCAGGCTTACTCACTCTCTCTCCCTCCCTCTCTGTCTCTCTTTCACCTCTTTCCATGTCTTGGTGCTGTTGGCTTTGCGCGCCCCATCCACAGCCCCCTGGTACTCCCCCAGGTGGACCAAGGTGATGGCCAGGCTTACTCACTCTCTCTCTCCCTCCCTCTCTGTCTCTCTTTCACCTCTTTCCATGTCTTGGTGCTGTTGGCTTTGCGCGCCCCATCCACAGCCCCCTGGTACTAACACAGGTGGACCAAGGTGATGGCCAGGCTTACTCACTCTCTCTCTGCCTCCCTCTCTCTCTCTCACCTCTTTCCATGTCTTGGTGCTGTTGGCTTTGCGCGCCCCATCCACAGCCCCCTGATACTCCCCCAGGTGGACCAGGGTGATGGCCAGGCTTACTCACTCTCTCTCTCCCTGTCTGTCTGTCTCTCTCACCTCTTTCCATGTCTTGGTGCTGTTGGCTTTGCGCGCCCCATCCACAGCCCCCTGGTACTCCCCCAGGTGGACCAAGGTGATGGCCAGGCTTACTCACTCTCTCTCTCCCTGTCTGTCTGTCTCTCTCACCTCTTTCCATGTCTTGGTGCTGTTGGCTTTGCGCGCCCCATCCACAGCCCCCTGGTACTCCCCCAGGTGGACCAGGGTGATGGCCAGGCGGGCGTAGTTGGACACGTTGTTGTACAGCAGCTTGGCCGCCTCGTACATCTTGTTGTCGAAACAGCGGTCTGCCACCTGTCAGGTAATAATAATATTATTATAATAATAATAATGACAATTTATATCGCGCTTATTCTCCTTACGGGGCTCTAAGCGCTTCACAAAGATGCTAAAGATCTGAGCAAACTTTTTTTTATTTTTTAAAGATAAACAGGAATAATATCATATTTTTCTGTCTATAATTAGTATAAAGCGCACCTTATTATATGGCGCACCCCTAAAAAGTTTGCACAAAATTCAAAATTCATCAATATATTAGTACCAATACTTCCCCTCTACAGTCCAATGCGTGTGTCTAATACGCATTGGACTGTAGAGGGGAAGTATTGTTTTTTGATCTTCTCTGCTTTTTGCTCCTTTTGCTGTTTGCTGTTTTCTTGTTTGTCTGTGTTGATAAAGGTGCATTCACCGAAATATCCAGTAGTTTTGCTTTGTCTCTTGTGAATAAAATAACGTCACTTTACACTTGTCGTGTAGTTGTTTGTTTGTTGTATGTTCCAGCGACGTTGCAGTCTGTTTCAGTTTTTTGTTACTATATTAGCAGTCCTATAAGTGATATCATAAGGCGCTGGGGTCTCACTTGGCCGCCTCGTACATCTTCTTGTGGGAGCAACGACCCACAAAATGGGACAGCAAAAGAAAAAACACCATAGCATCGCATTACTCCATAACAATAATAATAGTTATTTATAGAGCGCTTAACTCCCTTTGCAGGAAGCTCAAAGCGCTGAACAAAGACCTAAACACTAACATACAGATAAACATACACATTAAAGACAAGCCAAGAATAATCAACATGAAGACAACTATCAATGAATATAAACATAAAAAATAAGTGAGACTTAATGCAAAATACATGTATTAATCTCTCTCTCTCCCCCTCTCGCCTCCCCCCCATCACTCTGGGAGGCGTCCGAGGATTACTACCCATCCTCATCACCCGACAGCACTGACACCCACCTGGGTGATGTTGGCGTGGTTGGGGCCCGAGACGAACTCCTCCATGTCGGCCAGGCGGTTGGTCTTGGCGTAGGCGAACACCAGCTCGGTCTCCACGAAGGTCTCCCGCGCCTTCTTCCTCGCCATCTGCAGGAACTTCACCAGGTCCTCCCAGTTGTCTAGGGGAAGACAACAAGAAAACGTTGGATTGTTTTTCTTAAAGGGGCACCCTGTCTGACGGATGAGTTTTTGCAAGAAATACGTCCAGATCAACAGGAAAACACCCTTTACAGAGATCACAACACTTACTTTGCTCTGGTTAATCAAGCCGTCAAAAAGGCGATTCCTCCTTGGCGGAGGTGCTGGAAGTCAAATTCTTTCACTGAAAGAGAAGGCGTTTGCCGTCTCTTTTGTAATGGCCGCCTGAGTTTAGACCAAAACGTTTGCACAAAATGTTCGCAATACAAGCCTTTTTTATTCTTTAAAAAAAAATTGTATCCAGTTTATGTAAACGAGTTTCGTTCACAACAAAGGAAATAGCTCCCTTTTATTTCTCTTCTTTTTTTTTAACTGCACTACGAAAAAAGAAAACGCTTCAACCACAATGAGTGACCTCCACCCACCCCATCAAAAATGGCTACTCTCTCCGGCATCTCCGCCAAGGAAGAATCGCCGTTTTGACGGTTTAATTTCTAAGAAACCAGAGCAAAGTGAGTGTTCCGATCCTTGAAAAGGCTGTCTGTCTGATGATCCCGACGTGTTTCTTGCAAAAACTCATCCGTCCGAGTCCACCTTTAAACATTTGTAGCAGTTGCAGCTTGGATATATTGATTTTATGTTGCTGTTTTTAGTCCTGTCAACAACTGTGGTCGAATCACTATTGTCACCACATGCAAGACCAAATACTTCTCCTGCCTTTTAAAAAAAAATCTTTCAAATAATTTTTCTCCTTTGAGCTCCTCTGAAATTGGAATGGGTCGGCTGTACGCAGCGGGGAGACCAGTGGAAACTGAAAACCGGACACATACGAACCTTAGTTAACCATTATGGCCTGGGAACGCAGAAGTACCAAATACATCATACATGGGTCCTTCTCAAAAGCTGGGTACCTATGTGACATACATGGACAAACATGTAACAGGCCATGACCTGCTTATATAAAATTATGTGGTGTGATATTTTATCATTACTAAAGATGTTTTATACTCACTGCTGGAGCTGGCGACCTGCACCACCTCCATGTATTGCGAGGGGTCGTCGGCCTTGATGTAGGAGTCGATGGCCTCCTTGACCATGCCCTGGTTGAGCTGGGCGCGGGCCAGCTGGCTCCACACAGCCGGGTCGTTGCACCGCTCGGCAAACTCATACGCCCGGTCCAGGTTGCTCACGTTGTCGATCAACACCTGTCAAAATGCATGGTCATCGTGAGTCAGTTTGCTTGAGAGCGCTGTACACTCAATCAGCTTACATGGATACCTTTGCCAGACTTCTTCTCTCCGGCTCTTCATGCATGCACGGTGCATGGATTCCCCACATTCTGACATGGGTTCCCCACATTCTGACATGGATTCCCCACATTCTGACATGGATTCCCCACATTCTGACATGGATTCCCCACATTGACATGGATTCCCCACATTCTGACATGGATTCCCCACATTGACATGGATTCCCCACATTCTGACATGGATTCCCCACATTCTGACATGGATTCCCCACATTCTGACATGGATTCCCCACATTGACATGGATTCCCCACATTCTGACATGGGGTTCCCCACATTCACATGACATGGATTCCCCACATTCTGACATGGATTCCCCACATTCTGACATGGATTCCCCACATTCTGACATGGATTCCCCACATGGATTCCCCACATTCCGACATGGATTCCCCACATTCCGACATGGGTTCCCCACATTCCGGGATTCCCCACATTCTGACATGACATGGATTCCCCACATTCTGACATGGATTCCCCACATTCTGACATGGATTCCCCACATTCTGACATGGATTCCCCACATTCTGACATTCTGACATGGATTCCCCACATTCTGACATGGATTCCCCACATTCTGACATGACATGGGATTCCCCACATTCTGACATGGATTCCCCACATTCTGACATGGACATTCCCCACATTCTGACATGGATTCCCCACATTCTGACATGGATTCCCCACATTCTGACATGGATTCCCCACATTCTTCCCCACATTCTGACATGGATTCCCCACATTCTGACATGGATTCCCCACATTCTGACATGGATTCCCCACATTCTGACATGGATTCCCCACATTCTGACATGGATTCCCCACATTCTGACATGGATTCCCCACATTCTGACATGGATTCCCCACATTCTGACATGGATTCCCCACATTCTGACATGGATTCCCCACATTCATGGATTCCCCACATTCTGACATGACATGGATTCCCCACATTCTGACATGGATTCCCCACATTCTGACATGGATTCCCCACATTCTGACATGGATTCCCCACATTCTGACATGGATTCCCCACATTCTGACATGGATTCCCCACATTCTGACATGGATTCCCCACATTCTGACATGGATTCCCCACATTCTGACATGGATTCCCCACATGACCCCATGGACATGGATTCCCCACATTCTGACATGGATTCCCCACATTCTGACATGGATTCCCCACATTCCGACATGACATGGATTCCCCACATTCTGACATGGATTCCCCACATTCCCCACATTCTGACATGGACCCCACATTTCCCCACATTCTGACATGACATGGATTCCCCACATTCTGACATGGATTCCCCACATTCTGACATGGATTCCCCACATTCTGACATGGATTCCCCACATTCTGACATGGATTCCCCACATTCTGACATGGATTCCCCACATTCTGGATTCCCCACATTCTGACATGGATTCCCCACATTCTGACATGGATTCCCCACATTCTGACATGGATTCCCCACATTCTGACATGGATTCCCCACATTCTGACATGGATTCCCCACATTCTGACATGGATTCCCCACATTCTGACATGGATTCCCCACATTCTGACATGGATTCCCCACATTCTGGGGATTCCCCACATTCTGACATGGATTCCCCACATTCTGACATGGATTCCCCACATTCTGACATGGATTCCCCACATTCTGACATGGATTCCCCACATTCTGACATGGATTCCCCACATTCTGACATGGATTCCCCACATTCTGACATGGATTCCCCACATTCTGACATGGATTCCCCACATTCTGACATGGATTCCCCACATTCTGACATGGATTCCCCACATTCATGGATTCCCCACATTCTGACATGGATTCCCCACATTCTGACAGCCTTAATTTAGTGTTTTTTCTAATTAAAGATCTTTTTTTTTGTAATGCATTTATACAGTATTTACACCCAATTTCTGTTCCTTCACACAGGCAAGTTCTATTCTCACTGGTCGTGGCAAGGACTTAGGGGGGAAGATTGGGCTTGAATGGGTTAGGTGCGCACACACTAGCACACAAAAGTGCATATGTGCACAGTGAGACACGCACACACACACAGACATGCACACACACATATAGAGGCACTGTGGCTCAGTTGGTTAGTCGCTGGCTCGCAATCCAACTGGTCTGCGAGTGCGCTGATTAGAACCCAGCTCCGTCTGCTGTATTGCGTCCTAGGGAAAGACACTTTACTCCTATTTCCTAATCCTTCGGATGAGACTTAAAACCAAGCTCACGTGTGCGAACGCATGCACAAGATCTTGCGCCCACGTTAAAGCCCATTCCACTAGTTGGTAGGAGCAGGCCGTGTTGTGCCGGTGGGATGGATGACACGAACTCACATAGCATTCAAAAATGGGTGGCGCTGCACTAGTGGTGACACCATCTCCTGGTGGGAGCAACCCGAACTTCACAGAGACTAGTGACTAAAACATTTTTTTGTAAATACCAAATACACACACACCAGGCATCAGAAATGACTGAAGTCCAATCCTCTGAAAACCACGGTACAATGGCCACCAAGGCCACAACACTAAAATCAGTTCCCAACATTACCGAAATGGCTTAAAGCAGTGATAAATTACTTTAAAATACTATTTAGCAGAAAAGATAACACTCAATAAAAAGGCAAAAGCTCTGACTCTGACAGTGAAAGCCAATCCTCTGTGAGAAATTCTTAATCCTCAGTAATTTGCAACTCCTCTGACAATTCTGATGCCTGACATCCACAAAGAAACGTACCTGTATAGCGGAGGTGTTGACCTCGAACTTCTTGAAGATGGCGAAGGCCTCCTCGTACAGCTCGTTGCTGATGGCGATGTTGGCGATGTCCGGGGCGTCGTAGTTGTCCAGGCGGTTGATGTACTCCATCACGCGAGTGCGGTCAGCCTTGATGGCCGTCAGGATCAGCAGGTTCTGCAGGTTCCTGCGGAGAAAACATGACAAATTGTTCACGGACTATAAGGCGATGCTTTTTTTTCCCCAGAGTGAGGCCCCTGCGCCTTATAATGTGACTAAAGCCTGATTTTGACTTTTGACTTTTCCCCCCGACATTAGAAAATGTGCAGAAATACATGATCCATGCTGACTGACCTGTGTTCAGAGAAGACGGAGCTGTCGAGGACGATCTTCTCCAGCAGCTCGATGAGCTCATTGGGCAGGTCTGCGGTCATGAAGGCCTTCACCGTCACAGAGATCTCCTCGGGGTCCTGGGTCTCCGACAGTGCTGTCTGCACCACCTGTCAACAACACAGCGTGTCTCCGTTACCTCTTTCACTCCGTACTAGGAATTGTTCAGAGTAATTTCATGGTGTGTGAGAGTTATCTTGCCTAATTCAATCGGTCAAACAGGGGAAGTTACTCTACCATCAGGTACATCTCCAGCTCTTGCCTCGTGTGTTTGATTGACATACAGCACTTAGAACACCGTGAGTCATTCTAAAATCGATGTCATTTATATTTTTACGTCACATTTTGCAAGTTCTATCAGTTTTTGGTCACTTGTGACCACCCCTCTTTAAATTTTAAATGTTTGCAAATCGCTGACTCAATGATTGCTTCGCGGTTTCACTCTTCGACGCCATATTGTTGCTATGGTATTTGACCGAGTAATTCTAATTTTCACGAAATGCTCTCCACTAGGTTTTTTTCTCTGCAAATCGTCTATTCCCAGTAGCTTTTCACCACAGATGTACTCAAATCAACCATCTTCAACTCGAATTTTGCTTTTACTTTGTATTAAAAGTATGTTTGGTATTATTGGACAGAACAAGTCTCTGGCTATAACAAAATCAAGTTTCTTTTGGCTATTTGTTTTTCTCTATTTTCACATCAGAAATGCAGAATTACAAACATACTCATCTTGTTCTGATTGCTTCCCCAACAACACTGAAATGAGTTCCCAACATGACCAAAAAGGCTTAATGCAGTGAGAAATCAACTGCTTTAATTAAAATCCCATTTAACAGAAAAGATAACACTGAATAAAAAGGCAAAACCTCTGACAAGAGAAGCCAATCCTCTTTCAGAAATTCTTAATCCTCTGAAATGTGCAGATCCTCCGACAATTCTGATGCCTGTATATGCCATGGCGTAAACCCACTTGAAACACCCTGCCAATGTTACTTGGGTAAAACCCACAAGGGACCCATCTGGCTGGGTAAACCCGCACACACTACCACTAACCCCACCTGCCCTACCAACACGAGAGCATCTTGAGTGATTGCGTTAACTGGTAATTATCAGTAAAACACTGGTTGCAAAACCAAAATACTGAAAACATTTGACCTGTCAGTCCCAGGGACTATTTTTTTGCTATGAGTATGACTGATAAATAGCTTTAGTTTAATAGAGGCTTTTGTTCCCCTGGGACTGTTTTTTGTTTGTTGTTGTTGTCGTACCCTGGCTTAAAGGCTCCAGTGATCATCCCAACAGCCAAAACACTTGAACACTATGGTACAAAACAGCCAGAGATGAGAACATTATGTGTGTGACCTTTTTTGATTACCCCGCCATGTGTGCAGCCACACTCCTGACGGATTTTGGACTGATGATGTTATGCTTGGAGCTTGCCATGGGCGATGGCTAAAGATAATCGCCGCATAACTATGCAGAACATAACATTTTGATGTAGCCTAGGTGTTCTAGCTTATGTGACACAGCCTTATGCCAAGGCGAGGACTGGTTTTGACACTGGTTGTTGGAGGAATGTTTGCTGATGGGACTGGCAGGCCCACAGCACTAACCCCACCTGCCCTACCAACACGAGAGCCTGTTATGCCTACCCACCTGGTCAATGAGCTGTCAGCGATACTCATTTCCCACATCCAGCACGCTGGCCCACACCACTAACCCCACCTGCCCTACCAACACGAGAGCATGTTATGTGTGTGTGTGTGTGCGTGTGCGCGTGTGTGTGTCCGTGTGTAGTGGGGGGTATTTGTCCCTCTGTACATGCGCGCACACGTGTGTGCATGCATGCGTGCATGCTGGGAGATCTATAAAAATTAGGTCAGCTTGAGGTCTATGAAGGGGGACGGTGAATGCAGCGGCAGCCCGAGGGGGGGGGGGTAGTGTGAGAAAATGCCTTTTGTAATGGTTTCGATTCTAGGGGAGTGTGAAGGGGGGGGGGGGGGGGGGGGGTAAATGTAGTTATTGTGATGTTTTTTCGGGTTGTTCCTTATAAGTGCGTTGTTTTGTTGTTTCTGCTCAGATGTTTAACTTCTTTGTGAAGCGCTTAGAGCCCCGTAAGGAGAATAAGCGCTATATAAATGGTCATTATTATTATTATTATTATGCCTACCCACCTGGTCAATGAGCTGTCGGCGGAACTCGTTCTCCACATCCAGCACGGTGGCCCACAGATCTGGGTCGCGGCGTCGCACCAGGTAGCGCGCCTGGCTCTTGAAGAGGGAGTTCTCGTTGCACACCTTGATGAGCTCCTCGTCGCACTGGCCCCGCTCGTAGGCCACACAGGCCAGGTGGGGGTCGCGCTTCTCGCAGTACTTGCCCACCACCCGGCTGTCGTAGAACTGGTTCTCCCTGCGCACAAACAATGAGAGAAAACTCAGTAATCCTTTTCTTCACTGGTTCTGTCTGCGCAATAATGAGAGAAAAAATCCTTTCGTTCAAAGTACAGACCAACCGACCAAAGAGTAACCTCTTCGGCAGCAGTAATGATGATGCAAAGAAACAGAGCTGACTTGGCATAGAGTGAAGCGTTACTGTGACCCAGTTTTGACTACAAACGCAACTTCGATTATATTTGTGAACCCAAAATTGATAAAACCCTGGCTTCCAGACCTGTTTACCCTTATAATGAAAAACCCGGAATTTGCCACACAAAAAACCGGAATTTGAGAACAAAAACCGGAATTCACATGATCTGTACACGACTCGCGATAAAGCGGTTTCTTCTTCTTCTCCTTTCCGCGAACATCGGCGTCGATTTTCAATATTGTGATGATTTCTTGGCTCAATTTTGCCAGAAAAGTTTTATTAGTAAATTCAGTCACTAATTCTTAGTCAATTTTAGTATAAAACAAGGAAAAAGCAAAATACCTGGAAATGTCCACGATGGGACAGAAAAATCACTCGGCCGCGGATCGGCGGATGCAAAGTTGCAACTCGGCACCATCGCGATCAATTTTGACTTCATTTTCCGTTGAAAACTTCAAAATTCTCACATCATCGTATTTTCCAGTGATAATATAATCTAAATTGACTCATTTCAAGCCCTAATTACAATCTCTACCATTAAAAAAACTGCCTGGAAAGCTCTTCGAATCGACAGTAAAAGTCTGGCCGCCATTTGCTCAGTCCCGAAATAGATCGACCAAACTAAAAACATTATTTCACCCCTTTAACCAATGAAAATGCAGCATTTAATGCATGTGACGTCAAGCACAACCCCTTTTCTGATGACGTAGCGTGTTAGGTACACGTTTCGGTCAACCCTTGCGTCTTTTCCTACGAACGGAAACAAATAATAGACGGTTTTTCGAAATCCGGAAATTTCAGCGTTCACCCGGAATTTACTATTTTACCCGGAATTTTAGCAAATTTCCGGAATAATTCCGGCTAAACCGGAATGGTAAACAGGTCTGGGCTTCATCTGTCAAAAAATGTGCTTCCAGGGTTGGCGTAGGGCTGCTCTTGTGCTGGCAGGGTAAGTGGAATTGGTGCGTCTCTGGGTCCCATCAGCATCTTTTCATCTCATCGTTTCTGTTAGAAATTGTCCGTTAAGGATTAAAACCTTACATAAGCAAGACCTGTGTACCCCAAATCTTCACTGTCCAAGTAATCCCAAGCTCTGAAATCAGTCATTTCTGGCATCTGTCGGTATTTAACGGTACTTACGTGTGGTGTTTTTTCGACATAACTGCGATCGCACCTACAAAATGGCAGTATGGGTCTGTAAACAGGAAGCAAACTGACCGGAACTAACGATTCAAGGGACATCACTAGCTTTAATAGCTGATGACAGTGCCAAGTACGGTTCAAACACTATGCCTTCTTTCGATTTCTTCTTCTTCGCCCAGCGGAAATGCGTCATTTTTTGTTGCCGACCGTAATAGCGTAAGACAAAATTCACACAAACACAAAATTCACAGGTCTCAAAACGTAATTTTACGGGCAAATCTGTAAGGAAAACAGGTCTGATAAACATACGATTCGGGTTAGTTACTGACCTGAGGAACCTCTCCGGGTTGTTGTTGCTGTCGATGTAGATCTTGGCCAGGGCGTTGTGGGTGGCCGGTTCGTTCACTCCTTCGTGCACGCGCGTCTCCAGCCAGGGCAACAGCAGCTTCAATCTGCAGTCATCATCATCATCATTGTCATCATTATCTCATTATCATCATCATCATCATCATCATCTCATTATTATCATCATCATCCTCCTCTCATTTTCATCATCGTCCTCTCATTTTCATCATCGTCATCATCATCATCTCATTATCATCATCATCTCATCATCATCATCATCGTCTCATTATAATCATCATCGTCTCATTATCATCATCATCATCGTCTCATTTTCATTGTCATCATCATCTCACCAAGAGCCGGCATCAAACTTCAAAGTCTCCACCTCACTACTTTTCTTTCATCAGCTTCAAGTAAACAAAAGTTATTTATTTGTAAGCCGGCAATAAAGAGTGTACACATCGTCACATGGTTATTGATTTACCAAATTTTCAAGGTACTGAAATACGATGCCACTAACGTAAAATGTGGGCAAGGTTTCGTGTGCATCCGCTGACCTGTTCCTCCCTTATCCATCTCCTCAACCAGCTCGTCAGTGGAGAACTGCCCCCAGAAATTAATACCGCAAGTTTATGCCCCCTAAATATTACATCGTGTGTGTGCGTTATGATGCAAACCTTTGCTTGAAATTTCGTTTCGAAGCCTAACTTATTTTATTGGCTATAAGGCGATATTTTTTTTTCCTAGACTGAGACCCCTGTGCCTTATAAGGTGACTGAAAACATAGTAAAAAAACACTATAATAACAAAATGTGATTGGGGGGTGCGTCTTAGTCAGGTGCGCCTAAAATATGGTAATGTCCACTTCAGGAGTGTAGTTTCTTATGGAAGAAATATCTTCATATACTCCACCCAATCTACCTGAATTTTCTGCCTGAATGCAGGCTTCAAGCATACCCACATGCACCCCTGTAATGTAGAATGTGGGTGGTGTTTTTGTGCAAACCCATGGGTGCTCCTGGGAAACTTCAAAAATCCTGCAAGGCAGGGGTCCAGGGGCCACCCAGGCCCCCGCGGAGTGCAGGGACAGCGCCCCTCCTGGGGGTTCCAGGGGGCAATGCTCCTTGGAAGCTGAAGGGAAACGACAGTTTCCAATGTAACCGACCGGCTCTCGTTGCACTTTCACTTCTGGTTAAACTTTGTGACCTCTATAACCAGCAAAACGCATCTTCTCAAATTCTCATAATCCGGTGACGCCGGCTCCAGGCAATAAAAAAAAAATCCTGAACTTCAGGACATCCTGGACCCAAAAAATCCTGAACTTCAGGACATCCTGGACCAAAAAAATCCTGAACTTCAGGACATCCTGGACCAAAAAAATCCTGAACTTCAGGACATCCTGGACCCAAAAAATCCTGAACTTGGACCCAAAAAATCAGGACATCCTGGACCCAAAAAATCCTGAACTTCAGGACATCCTGAACAAAAAAATCCTGAACTTCAGGACATCCTGGACAAAAAAATCCTGAACTTCAGGTCATCCTGGACAAAAGAATCCTGAACTTCAGGTCATCCTGGACAAAAGAATCCTGAACTTCAGGTCATCCTGGACAAAAGAATCCTGAACTTCAGGTCATCCTGGACAAAAGAATCCTGAACTTCAGGTCATCCTGGACAAAAGAATCCTGAACTTCAGGTCATCCTGGACAAAAGAATCCTGAACTTCAGGTCATCCTGGACAAAAGAATCCTGAACTTCAGGTCATCCTGGACAAAAGAATCCTGAACTTCAGGTCATCCTGGACAAAAAAAATCCTGAACTTCAGGTCATCCTGGACAAAAACATCCTAAACTTCAGGACATCCTGAACTTCGGGTCATCCAGAACTTCAGGACATCCTGGACAAAAACATCCTAAACTTCAGGACATCCTGAACTTCGGGTCATCCTGACAGCAGGAGCATCCATGCTGTGACCTCCTACTGACCTGTTTCTCTTCTCAACCTCCTCGACCAGCTCGTCGGTGGAGAACTGGCCGCGGACCACCATGATGAGCTGCTTGATGACGTCCTCCGTGCAGTCCACGTCCAGCAGGCCTCCTATCACCACCGGCAGACGGGCAGGGTTCACCTGACACACAAAACACAGGCATCAGAATACTCCAGAGTCCAATCCGCGGACGAACACTTGCCATGACTTGGCGTCGACATCGAGTCGGACCCCACAAGACTCTAGTCGGCATCATTGTGATCATTCGCTACCCGATTTCTCGCGGAAAAGTTCAAAGCTCAAAGTTCTCCTGCGATCATATCCTCTAAATTGACTCATTTAAAATCCAAATCACAATCACTGTCATCAAAACAAACTCTGAAACAGTGAAAGTAAAAGTCTAGAGAGCTCTAAACTCGGAAGAAAAAACAAACATGGCAGCGATTTTTTGTTTCCGAAGGCGCAGTATGAAAACAAACCGCTTATGAATACCATTAGAGAATAAGATCGCGCTGCCTCATGAAGTACAAACCGCGGCCAGTGGCTACCAAAACCGTGGAAATCAGCGGATCCGCGAACAGTTCTGATGCCTGAAAACAGGAACAATTCCACCACCACAGATTTTAACCCTTTCACCGCCAGCGTTGCATTTTTGCACCACAATGATTTAACACCCAAGGCTCCCCAAAACGCCCAAATTGGGCGTATTTACGCCTTAAGTCTGGAAATCACGTCTTATAATTTTCAATCAGGCGTGAATTTCACGTCTTCAAATTGTAATTGGGAGGTGAAATCACGCCTTTAAAATCTTACCTAAGCATGAAGTTGTACAAATATAAAACATTACGAAAGATCATACTCGCTCTTGCATAACCCGACGAGCAAGCGTAAAAAAAAAAAAGCACTGTCTGAACCCGACATTCTCATTGGCTAGGCTATTTTTTGTAGCCAATCAGAAAGTGGTTTACAGATAATTGGAGAAAGAAAGAAAAATGGCTTTAAGAGTGTGGTTGAAATTGGGGGATGGAACAAAAAGAAAGCTTGACGATCTCGAAGAATCCGAAGGTGAAAGGCAAGAAAAGGAAGAGAAATCTACAGTCAAGAAGATTAGTGAGAAGTGGCTGACTGAATTCAAATGGCTTCGATATGATCGTGAAACCAAGGCAATGTACTGCAGTGTTTGTCGTGACGTAAATCTGTCTTCTAGATCCAAAAAGCAAAAGATCAGCATGTGCGTGCTCTTGCGTGTGCATATATTATATATATGTTATGGATTATACGGCTTATTTTCTGTCACTTCTTTCAAATTCTGGCAAGTAGCAAAAAATATTCTTTAGATTGTTGGGCAGGAGTGAGCCCACTTCTTAAACTTGTAAGAAATGGGGAGCGCTGACACCCATGTCACTAAAAGGCATCAAATCAGGGTCTGTTATCCAAAGACCATAATCTGTTATTTTTGGGAGGTAAGGATAGGCCTTACTTTAAATATGTCAGAGGAATCCCCAATATTACATACATTTTTCTCTACCCAGGTAAGATTAATGGAATTTTTTTTATTGAAAAATGGTTGGCGGCAAAAGGGTTAAGTTAAGTGTTTTTCGGGCTATAACTATAACTTAGTATAAGGCGATACTTTTTCTCCAAAACGAGACAGACCCCTGCGCCTGACACACAAAACACAGGCATCAGAATACTCCAGAGTCCAATCCGCGGACGAACACTCGCCATGACTTGGAGTCGACATCGAGTCGGACAGACCCCTGCGCCTGACACACAAAACACAGGCATCAGAATACTCCAGAGTCCAATCCGCGGACGAACACTCGCCATGACTTGGAGTCGACATCGAGTCGGACAGACCCCTGCGCCTGACACACAAAACACAGGCATCAGAATACTCCTGAGTCCAATCCGCGGACTAACACTCGCCATGACTTGGAGTCGACATCAAGTCGGACAGACCCCTGCGCCTTATAATACGACTACTAAAATAGTAAGAAAGTATACAGTGGAACCTCCCTTATAAGACCCCCCCCATTATAAGACTCCCTCCCACATAAGACCTATTTGTCTGAGACATTGCCCTTCTTTGTAAGTATTAAAATTACCTCCCTTATAAGACCTCATTATGGGTGATTTTTGAAGGTCTTATAAGGGAGGTTCCACTGTAAGAAAAAAATATCTGACTTTGGTATTGAATTTGAGGGGTGCGCCTTACAATAAGGTGCGAATTATAGTGCCAAAAATACGGTAAGCTCACATTCATCTTTTCTTTCTCTTACAAAACTTTGTTAATAACAAAATACCTCAGATGAAAACACATGGGTGCTTCTACAAAATCCTGAACAACAAAAACTGAAAAGCAGGGGTCCATAGGCTGCCTAGTCACATCACATAGACCCAGCAAGGTACAGGGGCAGCATCCTTATTGATTTAAACAACGTCAAGGTGTATTAACAAAAACACATTGAGGTATAGACAATTTGGTGCATGAGCACAACAAGCTTATGAAGCTTATAACCGTACTCGCAAGGCTGCTCCTGTGAAATTTAAAAAATCCTGCAAGACTGCAGGAGCAGCGCACACACAAATTTATGCTCTTTTTTCACCCCTCTAGACTAGTACAAGTGCTACATTCCTTTGAATATAGCAAATGCTTATACAGGCCCTTCTTATTGCACAAGTTTGTGTGTGTGCGTGTAAGAAAATTGTTGCTTCTCAAATTCTCATAATCCGGCAACACCAGCTGAAGGCAATTTAAAAATCTTGCAATTCAGGACATCATGAAAGAACCGTACTCGTACCGTAAGCAGACCTGCCAACCCCCTAACCCACCAAAGAGGAATATTTGAAGCAAAAAAGCGAAATTTTCAGGAGGAAAGAGGAATTTTCTCAGGAGGAAAGATGAATTTTGACGCAGCAACTTGCCTTTCGCAAAGAAACACAATTTTTGGTCGATTTTACTTCTTTTTTCACCGTCACAAGACTCGGACTCTCCCCCACGCTTCGACATCTTGCAAGACTGCTTGGCACGAACAAGGACGTTTATGGCAGGAAGTTGCAGTTCGGCTTTGAAAATCGATTTGAATATACGCACAGCAGCTGTGCCGCTTTGCATACAAGACGTTCGGTTTACTTTCGGGGCTTATTTTGGGGTGTTTTTAAGATCTTTGAAAGCGGAATTTTACAGAATAAAGCGGAAAGGCGGAAGAATTATCGTCTGGGCGGAAGAAATTCCACCAAATGCGGAAAGGTTGGCAGGTCTGTGTAAGCATCCTTATTGGTGGGTGAGGGGCGCAATGCCCCCCTGAATCTGCAGATCAAAATGCTATTCAAAGGAATTCCACACACCCTCCTTAGAGCAAAGTACACAACGAAGGAGTAACATAGACAGTGACAAAATATGGGGAGGAGAAAAAGAGAAGTTGCTTTCTTTCTTTTTTTAAACCCGACTGCAGGCGCGGGTCACTTTAATTTGCATGCATAACCTGAACAGAAGTCCCCATGTCAGACCTCTATTGACATCCTCTAATCTAGCATCCAGCTTACAAACTTATGATGATTATTACCATATTCTCAAGCTGTCGGCTCAACATCGCTTTTCATTCATATGGCTGTTATGCAACCAAACTGATAATAATGCGAGTCAGAGCACCTTCAGTGATGTACCGAACATTGAAAAGTGATAGGACAAACTGTCCCGAGAAAAGAAAAATCTACAGGACAATGTCCTCACTCTTGCAGAAATCAATAAGACAAAGCGTGCCAGTGTAGGACATGTTCAATTTTAATAGGTCAATGTTCTATGACTGGGGCCTCGGGACATTACTGTATCTTAACCCTTTCAACCCCAGCCATTTTTCAGCTAAACATTTCCATTAAACTTACCTGGGTAGAGAAAAGATTCTGTCAGCAATATTGGGGATTCCTCTGTGACATGCATAAAACAGGGCCTATCCTTACCTCCCAAAATTAAGAACATAAGGTCAATGGATACCAGACCTTCATTTGATGCCTTTCAGTGACATGGGTGTTAAATCATTGTGGTGTCAAGAGGCGACAGTGGCGATATAAAAGGGTTTTAACGTAAGCTTAAAAAGCGTTTACCGAGCTAAATTTTTAAAAAGCCTACACATTAAAAACAGACAAATTCACAGTGGTATATGACAAAAGCATGGCGCAGACGTACCTTCTGCACGTAGATCTCGATGTACTTCTGCAGGTTGTTGCGATACAGGTACAGCACCAGGTCGTGCACAAAGTCGAAACGGTCGCATACAATGATCAGACGTACCTTCTGTACGTAGATCTCGATGTACTTCTGCAGGTTGTTGCGATACAGGTACAGCACCAGGTCGTGCACAAAGTCGAAACGGTCGCACACAATGATCAGACGTACCTTCTGCACGTAGATCTCGATGTACTTCTGCAGGTTGTTGCGATACAGGTACAGCACCAGGTCGTGCACAAAGTCGAAACGGTCGCACACAATGATCAGACGTACCTTCTGCACGTAGATCTCGATGTACTTCTGCAGGTTGTTGCGATACAGGTACAGCACCAGGTCGTGCACAAAGTCGAAACGGTCGCACACAATGATCAGACATACCTTCTGCACGTAGATCTCGATGTACTTCTGCAGGTTGTTGCGATACAGGTAGAGCACCAGGTCGTGCACAAAGTCGAAACGGTCGCACACAATGATCAGACATACCTTCTGCACGTAGATCTCGATGTACTTCTGCAGGTTGTTGCAGTAGAGAACCAGGTCGTGAACAAAGTCAAAGCGGTCGCACACAATGATCAGACGTACCTTCTGCACGTAGATCTCGATGTACTTCTGCAGGTTGTTGCAGTAGAGAACCAGGTCGTGAACAAAGTCAAAGCGGTCGCACACAATGATCAGACGTACCTTCTGCACGTAGATCTCGATGTACTTCTGCAGGTTGTTGCGATACAGGTACAGCACCAGGTCGTGCACAAAGTCGAAACGGTCGCACACAATGATCAGACATACCTTCTGCACGTAGATCTCGATGTACTTCTGCAGGTTGTTGCGATACAGGTACAGCACCAGGTCGTGCACAAAGTCGAAGCGGTCGCACACAATGATCAGGGGAAGCTGGTCCGTCAGCTTGGCCTCCTGCAAATAACAGAGAAGAAAGGAAACATTTCATTACAACAGATTCACCAAAGTTAAAACAATGTAGCGACACACAAAGACAAAACTTGCAGGTTAACTCTTCCAGCACCACAGGCCAAATGCATTCGCCCAAGACATCACTCCAGCCAAATGCAAAGCCATTCACTGCCAAGTACCCTGCCATGTGTTTGTCTATTTTTAGAGCTTATGGCACTGTTTCTTCCATTAACCCTTTCACCGCCAATGTCGCATTTATGCACCACAGTGATTTAACACCCATGTTACTAAAACGCATCAAATCAGAGACTGTAATCCAAAGACCCCATTTTCTTAATCATGGGAGGCAAGGATAGGCCTAATGTTACACATGTCACAGAGGAACTCCCAATGTTGCATATAATTTTTCTTCTGTACCCAGTTATGTTTAATGGCATTTTTTGGCTAAAAAATGGTTGGCAGCGAAAGGGTTAAAGCAATGCACGGTCACTCGAAAAACTAGTTACTCCCCTCTGGTCGGTTGAGATGCAACGGTCAACCAGGAACGTCTCAAAATACATGACGCTAGAAAAGTATCCAAGTCTCCAGGTCTGACACACGTACATTACACTGTATTTGAAGCAAACAATATTGCAAATAAACTATGAAAAAAAGCAGCTGTCATGGCTATAGTGTTGCCTCCATGGCCATTAATATGCTTTGTGTGTGGATGTGTGAGTGAAATGAAATTTGCAAAATGAAAATAAATTGTTCAATCAAAAAAAAAAATGTTAACCAAAGTATTTTACTACAACTTTTTCCCCTATTACTCGCGTGCATGCACGTATGTGCGTGTGTGCCTGTGTGTGTATGCCTGTGAGTGTGTGTGTGTCTGTGTGTGTATGCCTGTGAGTGTGTGTGTGTCTGTGTGTGTATGCCTGTGTGTGTATGCCTGTGAGTGTTTCAATGCCGATTGTACGTATGTCTGTGTGTGTGTGTCTGTGTGTATGCCTGTGAGTGTTTCAAAGCTGATTGTACATATGTCTGTGTGTGTGTGTGTGTGTGTGTGCCTGTGAGTGTTTCAATGCCGATTGTACGTATGTCTGTTGTGTGTGTGTCTGTGTGTATGCCTGTGAGTGTTTTAAAGCTGATTGTACGTATGTCTGTTGTGTGTATGCCTGTGAGTGTTTCAATGCTGATTATACGTACATCTGTTGTGTGTGTGTGTGTGTGTATGCCTGTGAGTGTTTCAATGCCAATTGTAAAGAGCTTTGTGCTCTATAAAAAGCGCTATATAAGTGTCCGTTTATTATTAGTTAGTTAGTCTGTTAAAGTCCCGTCAACAGTTATGGTTATCTCAGGACTGTCATGTATTTTGACCACGCATAACAAAACACACATCAATGATTCTTAACGACGTCCAAAAACCTGAAGAAAAAATAAATAAACAGTACAATTCACGACATGGCATCTTCATCATTGTACCCTATAGCTCATAATTTCACACAGGACTGGAAACGTTGAGCCACTCTACTCTACTTATCGGATCCAGGTTAAAAAACCAGTAATTATTATTATTATTATTATTATTATTAAGCCGGGCAAAGCACCATCTTCTTCGGTTTCTTCAGTCCTAGTTCTTGGCTGCCCTGTGACAGAACAGTCTGCATATAGATGAGACGAGATGGTCATTTACCGTAATTTTCGGACTATAAGGCGATATTTTTTTCTCCAATTTCAACCTATGCGCCTAATAAACGAGGGCACCCTATTAGTGAACAAAATCGTGAGAAGAGAGGCAATGATTGCCATACTCAGTACAGTCTACTGTGAGTCACATCAAAAGTGGTAGCGAGTTGCCGATATGACGAATACTCGCGTTAAAATCCCTATTATCGTCAGAGATACCGTCCAACAGATGCCACAACCCTTCATTGGTCGATTATTTGAGAAGGGAGCCAACTCTAGTTTATGACAACAATAATGGCGGTCAGTAAGTGTTTACAGGACGTGTACAGGCTTCAAACTTCGACTTTCTTTTGCGAGGTGTGTATCGCCTTATAAACCAGGGCGCCTTTCACTTGGATTTTTTCATTTTTCTTGAAAATTGCCCTATTCGCCTTATACACAGCAGCGCCTAATGATCCAAAAAATACGGTTCTCTCACTTGTTGCATCTGTGTGGCGGCATAAAGCATGTGTAAGAAATGTGCCAATTCATAACCCATGGTTGAAAAACCCAAAAAACTGCCATTTGAAAATTATCTTTCTTTCAATATAATTTATATAAACTAGAAATCAAATCAAAAACAATTTTTTCTTTAAATACAAAAACAAAAGGAGAAGAAAATGATTGTTAGTTTGGTTCATCAAAGAAAAATCCTCTTCTGCTCAACAAACCAAAAAATAAATCCCAACCTTATACTCCTTTGCCAACCGCAGTTGGGCAAAGGACAGCAAGCATGAACCCGAGTGGGTGAATAAGTTCTCTCGCAGTCAAGGTCGTGCACGGAGAGACAGATGCACGCCACACGGACGGACGAAACAAAACCAATCATTCCTGCCGCTTTAGTCGAGAACTAGCAAAATACTGAGACCCCTCAGCAAGGCGAACAACCAGACCTTGAGGAAGTTTTTGACGCGCTCGGGGTCGTAGCAGTTGCTCTCGCGGCAGATCCTCTCCACCTCCTTGATCTGGCCCGTCTTGCAGGCCGCCTGGATGTACTTGAAGTGCACATCCTGCTCCTGACTGAAGTTCACGATGGATCCCAGGAAGTAGAACAGACCTGGAGCGACAAATCAACCATCGATTCATTAGACTGCCATGTACACAAGGCACCACTGCACAGATATTGATGCAATAAAGTCTAAAGCCTGGATGTATGTGAAGTGCACGTCCTGCTCCTGACCAAAGTTCATGATGGATCCCAGGAAGTAGAACAGCCCTGGAACAGCAAATCAACCATCACTTCATTAGGCTTTCATCTACATAAGGCACCACTGCACGGCTAGATTGATACAATAAAGTCTAAAGCCTGGATGTATGTGAAGTGCACGTCCTGCTACTGGCTGAAGTTCACGATGGACTCCAGGAAGTAGAACAGCCCTGGAACAACAAATTAATCATCACTTCATTAGACTTTCGTGCCTACACGTCACTGCAGATATGTATATTGATACAATAAAGACTAAAGCCTGGATGTATGTGAAGTGCACGTCCCGCCCCTGACCAAAGTTCACGATGGACTCCAGGAAGTAGAACAGACCTGGAACAACAAATCAACCATCACTTCATTAGGCTTTCACCTACACAAGGCACCACTGACTGCACAGATATGTTGATGCAATAAAGACTAAAGCCTGGATGTATGTGAAGTGCACGTCCTGCTCCTGACCAAAGTTCACGACCGACCCTAGAAAAGCTAAACAGCCCTGCAAGCACAGAAACTAAACAGAAAAAAAGGTCAAGAAGGTAGATTACAATGGAACCCCCCCTATAAGACTCCCTCCCAATAAGACCTACTTCTCTGAGACATTGCGTGCGGGCATGGGTATTGATGTGATTTGATTAAATTTATTTTTTGTAAAGCGCCATGAGCAGCTAGCCTGGAATGTGCGCTATATAAGTTTTTCTTCATTATTATTATTATTATTGCCATTCTTTGTAAGTATTAAAATCACCTCCCTGTTACAACTCACTCCCTCTTTGAAGACCTTATTTTGGATGATTTTTCAAGGTCTTAAAGCCAAAACACCCAATCCATAGAATCGGGTAACGATTGTTCGACACTTGCTGTCTTGCGCTACAGAGAAAAAGGTGGGGATAAAGAGTTGCGGCACGTGAGGAGGGAGGCAGAATGCAGCGATGTGGCTCGACTGTCCTTTTATATCCAGGCTGTGCCTTTAATAGGGAGGTTCCACTGTATCAGCATTCCATTTCATCCTCGATACAGAAGCAAGGCGTCACAAATGCACCGAGGGATCATGAATCATCACCTAATCAACAACCTGGTTGAGTCAGTCAAAGGTGCAAAGGAGCGAACCACCTTACAGCACATACAGCCCTTTGTATGCCCAGGAACCATCATTAAAGGTCCTAGTCATTCGCAATCTAAGAAAACTTGATGCGTACATTTTTAAGGATATGACTTGTCCAAAGCAACAATGAAACCGGAAATCCTATAGCCAAGGGGGTGGCATTTGGATTTGTATGATAATGACAACTAAGATAACACAAATCCTTCAGGAATCTTCAGCAACTCTTGTCAATTATCATACAAAGCAGTTTGGCTGCCTTAGTTAGAGTTCACTGATACGGAGATGGATAAACAATAGTCGATAGTCATGTTCTCCGATTCTTAAAATTAAAAAAAAACAAGTACAAAGATGTCATAACCAAAAAAAAAGTTTGTAACAAATCATCATAATATCCAGCAACTTGAGAAAGCCAAAAAACAAAGACGAAGAATAACAGGCATGGTAATGGAAGGAAAGCAGCTTTCTCTGACAATATTATAGGTTTTCATATGTTGTCTCCAGGTGTAATCACGGGATTAAGAGCCCTATATGGTATACTTGCTCTTGAAATGAATACGTAGAACTGTTCAAAACTTGAGAAAATGAGGGTGGATGTCTTTGCGAGTGAGAATCATGTTATTTTATTTCTTTGCACTGGAATGTTGGTAGTATGACTATCTTGTTGATTTTAATGCATGTTTTTAATGTTGATTTTAATGTTGCTTTTGTAAAGCGCATCGAGCATACTACTGTATGGATTTTAGCGCTATATGAAAGAAAAATTATTATTATTATCTCCTAAAGCTTAAAACCCCTCCTAACATTTGTTTTTCTGCTTCTCAAAAAAACCCCACCCACAATGACTGAATAAAGAGCACAACACACAACGCCCTAGGCGCCTCCTTGCCTTCGTAGCTCTTGAAGGACTCGAAGAGCTCGATGAGGGAGTCTGTGCTGAGCTGCTCGTGGTACTTGGAGGCGATCTGCACGCCCACCTGCAGGTTCTGGCGGATGTTGGCCGTCAGCATGGCCTTCAGGCACTCCAGGGAGTCCTCCACCGACAGCGACCCAAAGTAGGTCACCAGCCACTGGAACACAACTAGGACGTTAACATGGGCACTCCAGGGAGTCCTCCACCGACAGCGACCCAAAGTAGGTTACCAGCCACTGGAACACAACTAGGACCCTTTAACCGCCAATGTCGCATTTATGCACCACAATGGTGCACTAAAAGGCATCAAATCAGGGCCTGTAATCCGAAGACCCTATTTTCTTAATTTTGGAAGGTAGGCGTAATGTTATACATGTCACAGAGGAATTCCCAATATTGAAGATAGTTATTTTTTCTCTACCCATTTAAGTTGAAGGGTATTTCTTGGCTGAAAAATGGCTGACGGCGAAAGGGTTAACGATTCATAAAAAAAACTCCACCGACAGCGACCCAAAGTAGGTCACCAGCCACTGGAACACAACTAGGACGTTAACATGGGCACTCCAGGGAGTCCTCCACCGACAGCGACCCAAAGTAGGTTACCAGCCACTGGAACACAACTAGGACGTTAACATGGGCACTCCAGGGAGTCCTCCACCGACAGCGACCCAAAGTAGGTCACCAGCCACTGGAACACAACTAGGACGTTAACATGGGCACTCCAGGGAGTCCTCCACCGACAGCGACCCAAAGTAGGTTACCAGCCACTGGAACACAACTAGGACGTTAACATGGGCACTCCAGGGAGTCCTCCACCGACAGCGACCCAAAGTAGGTCACCAGCCACTGGAACACAACTAGGACGTTAACATGGGCACTCCAGGGAGTCCTCCACCGACAGCGACCCAAAGTAGGTCACCAGCCACTGGAACACAACTAGGACGTTAACATGGGTACTCCTGGGAAATGGACGTTAACATGGGTGCTCCTGGGAAATGGGACGTTAACATGGGTGCTCCTTTGGAAATGGGACGTTAACATGGGTGCTCCTTTGGAAATGGGACGTTAACATGGGTGCTCCTGGGAAATGGGACGTTAACATGGGTGCTCCTGGGAAATGGGACGTTAACATGGGTGCTCCTGGGAAATGGGATGTTAACATGGGTGCTCCTGGGAAATTTCAAAACTCCTGCAAAGCAGGGGTCGCCCAGTTAACACATTTTATCTGTATTCATTTCTTTTATATTCTACACATGCGAGAAACCGACAAAACGTTTATTTTTCACCGCCAATGTCACATTTATGCACCACTAAGGTTTAACACCCATGTCAGTAAAAGGCATCAAATCAGGGCCTGTTATCCAAAGACCATAGTTTCTTCATTTTGGGAGGTAAGAATAAGCCTGTTATGCATGTCACAGAGGAATTCACAATATTGCAGATACTTTTTTTCTCTCTACCCAGTTAAGTTTAATGGTATTTTTTTGCTGGAAAAAGGCTGGCGACGAAAGGATTAAATAATATGAAATACATACATCCTTCACTAGAAATTATCTCAATATGTTTTATTTGAAATCATCTCAAAAGTCATTATATTTCAAATCATCTCAAATATCTTTCATTCAAACTAACTGATTTGAAATAAACTAAAATATCTTTCATTAGAAATTATCTCAAATATGTTTGATTTTAAATAATTTATAACTTCCATTTCATATTATGGCGTACATTTATCTCAAATATTTCAGACAAGACGAAATAAAATCAGCAACACCGTGTTGAAAGAGCGATATTTCGATTTATGATAAAATCTTTGTCGAGCTAAAACATTGGCCAACTGAATGTTTGAAGCAACGAATCATCCCATGTCTCAAATATGTTTGATTCTAATTATCTTTGATTTTAAATCATTTATAACTTCCATTTCAGACATATTATGGCGTACATCTCAGGCATGGTAGTGGGGGCAAAGTGGTTTTCAAGGAAAATGGCCAGGGACGGTATTCATGTCGAGATAGCATGAGACTTAGCATGATGCTAACTTAGAAGCTCTTCCAATGTCCTATAGGATTTAATAGGACTTTTGGAAGAGCTTCTAAGTTAGCATCATGCTAAGTCGCATGCTATCTCGACATGAATACCGTCCCAGGTGTCCAGGGGGCCGAAGAAAATTCAATAAAATTCAATAAATGAGTGAAATTTTCACTTTTTCATGCCATTTCAATGCATTTTTTAAATAATTTTGTTTCAAACTGTTTCGCGGATTTTCCGTGATTCACGGAGGTCTACCATGCCTGACATCTTTGATTTTGTTTTTTCTATTTTTTCCCCTCCCTCACCTCTGGGTTCAGAAGATGGGTGTGAACCACGGCACGTTTGATGTCGTACAGGTCGGTGTAGTGCTCCAGGGCCTGCACGCATCACATCAAAACAAGCCTTGTACAAATATACTCACTTCGTTGATACGAGTGAGCCAGAAAATGCTCTGCAGAACGCAGTGAACAATACTTAAAAAGAGATTCGTTTTGGAAATCAGGAGAAGTAGCTAAAAGAAAGAAAAAAAGAAAACCAGGGCCTGTATTCACATTGAGATAGCATCAGACTTACCATCATGATATCTTAGAAGTGCTTTGAATGTCCTATTAAATCCT
This sequence comes from Phymorhynchus buccinoides, assembly GCA_017654935.2. NCBI lineage: Eukaryota > Metazoa > Mollusca > Gastropoda > Neogastropoda > Raphitomidae > Phymorhynchus > Phymorhynchus buccinoides. Next base: position 19,165,141 of record CM065700.1, on the reverse strand, counting down.
ACTACTTTAGAAGGACCAAGATATCATGATGACAAGTCTCATACTATCTCAATGTGAATACAGGCCCAGGCCACATTTTTGTTGTTAGGAACATGCAACAAACAAATAAAAATTAAAAAAATCTTCTTATTATCATTATGAAGTTGTTTAGTGAAAGAGTTAAAGGTGCTTAGGAATAAATTCTAACCATGGTTACTAGTCCGTCCGTTAATAGAATAATATGAGGTAAATTGCAAATTAGGGTTTCCCTGTGCATCTGTGAATGAATAAAACTGCCTTACAATCGCCTTTGTCTCCATTGTCAATTGATATACATGACAACTACTACCTAGTATAACTTATTCTTAACTTCTATTATAATGCCCTTTATTTTAATTAATAAGTGCATATTCAATAATAATTCAATAAGCTGGAAATTCTATGAATCATGTGTGTGTGTGCGCTCGCATGAGAGAGAGAGAGAGAGAGAGAGAGAGAGAGAGAGAGAGAGAGAGAGAGAGAGAGAGAGAGAGAGAGAGAGAGAGAGAGAGAGAGAGGAATGTAATTTGAATTGAATTGAATTGAATGAATTTTATTTATAGAGATTAATAGAATAAACAAATAGTATAGGTTTTTTAACATCCAGCCCTCTTAAAGCATAAAAAGCACAAGCAAAGCGAAATAACAAGCATGCAAAACACAGACATGCATAGTAACATAATAAAATTGAACCTAGTGTTTGTGTGCACACGCATGTTGAAGCAGACGAACATTTAAAAAAATTCAAAGATGATACAGTTTTAACAAACATAAGACAGTAAAAGATATATACAAACAAACTTTCCACACAGAGAGACAGAGAGAGAGAGAGAGAGACAGAGAGACTGAGAGAGAGACAGAGACAGACAGACATATAGAGACAGAGAATGACAGAGAACCAATTGATGAAACGATTGAAAATCAGCGTCGAGTCGATAGCATAAACAGTCTGAGTCCATGAACGGAAGTTAGCTGTCTCTAAGCCCCTCAACCAATCAAAACGCGAGTTTTTTATGTTCAGCCAATCAAGTGCCGCAGTGCTTCGGTCATCTGCTATTTTTAGCTTTTTTGGCCGGGGGAGGGTTGCTCTATGTTTATCTTGCGCTTGCTTCTGGAAAAATCACACCAAGGTCAAGGTTGTTTCCTGCTCTTCCAAACGAGTGGTCGGACTTGGTGATCGAGAAAGTGAAAGTAGGTGAATTCACCATCAAAAGTAGCATTTTTTCTGCGTTTTTTTTTGCTTTTTTGTGATATTTTCACACACACCTACCCCCAAAAACAACAAAATAAACACATTTATGGGAATATATTATTCAAATAATGTACATAGACAGTTTTTAAAGACATAGAACCAAAGTCAGCAATAAACCCCAAACACAATTTGAAATGATTTTTGATTAAAAATTCACTAGAAGTGGCACCTTAAATAAACATTTTTATTGTGATCAATGCGTTTGTTTGGGTTTATTTTTGAAAAAAAAATAATTTGGATAGCAAAAATTGATTTTTATAAGTGAAAATGTCAGGGGGAAAGGCATCGATAGCGGGTGATCGAAATTCAACGGAAAGAACTGTTAGGAGTTCATCAAATTAAATGAAAAATCTACTCTTAATAGTGCCCACCCCCCTCCACACATAAGTGTTACACTCTCTTCTCTCTCTCTCAATAGTGCCCCCCCTTCCCCCCTCTCCTTCCATACACTACACACTCTAACTTACATGCAATGTACCATAAAATCCCTTGCAAACGCCCGTCCCTCACCCACCCACATTCAGGCAAAATTTGAAGGGTGGGCGTTTGCTAGATACTGGGCATTTGTCGGGGATTTTACGGCGAATGTGCGAGGAAAGAAAATGAGCGTTGGTGTACTGACCCTCTGCAGCAGCCCGGCTTTCTCGCATAGCTGGGCGATGTGCGCACGGTCGTAGTGTGTGAACATCTGGTTCCCCAGGATGGCGTCCGCTACCTGAAACCACCGTTATCACCATATCACTGTAGCAACCGCTGTCACCGGTGTAGAGTGGCACAGTGGTAACGCGTTCACTTCGTGTCAAGTAAACCCGAGTTCGAACCTGGGTACAGGGGATTTTCCCTCTCACTTTGCACTAGGCCTTTACGGTCTGAATGTGGAGTCTTTCGGATGAGACGATAAACTGAGGTCCCATGTACCCATGCACATATTAAACCCAGTGGCTGGAAAACTGGGCTACAACTTGTTTGTAAACAAGTATACAAAGAAAACAAACGCCCATTATTATTATTGTTATTTTGTTTATAAATAGGATCAATGCCTTCCCAGGGCATATCCGCACCCTGACAAAAAGCAAACACACATTATTATTATTATTATTGTTTATAGGATCAATGCCTTGCCCAGGGTATATCCGCACCCTCAGACAAAAAGCAAACACACATTATTATTATTATTATTTTGTTTATAGGATCAATGCCTTGCCCAGGGTATATCCGCACCCTCAGACAACAACCAAACACCCATTATTATCATTTTGTTTATAGGATCAATGCCTTGCCCAGGGTATATCCGCACCCTCAGACAAAAAGCAAACACCCATTATTATCATTTTGTTTATAGGATCAATGCCTTGCCCAGGGTATATCCGCACCCTCAGACAAAAAGCAAACACCCATTACTATTATTATCATTTTTACTTTTATGCACAATGGTTTTAACACCCACGTCACTAAAAGGCATCAAATCAGGGCCTGTTATCCGAAGACCCTATTCTCTTAATTTTGGAAGGTAAGGACAGGCCTAATGTTATACATGTCACAGAGGAATTCCCAATGTAGCAAATATTTTTTTTTCTCTACCCAGTTAAGTTTAATGGTATATTTTGGCTGAAAAATGGCTGGCGGCGAAAGGGTTAATGTCCCTTTCGTAGTGCCGGGTCACAATTGTTCTGTTGTTACTGCTCTTGGAGACGCAAAGGGACGTAATAGTTGGCGTACGATGGCATGTAACCTTGGTACAGGGGATTTTTCCTCTCACTTTGCACTAGACCTTGCGGTCTGAACGTGGAGTCTATCGGATGAGACGATAAACTGAGGTCCTTTGTGCACATGCACTTAGCACACGTTAATCCCAGTGGCAACGAAAAAGTTGTCATTTGGTTAAAATTTACCCCCCTCCCTTTCCTTCCTCATCAGTCACACAAAAATCACATGCCAAAAAAAATATATATACAAAAAATTGAGTGGCGTGCCTCTGGCTGCGACGCGCTCTCCAGGTGGGAGCAACCCGAATTTCACAAACGCCTCTGTTACTATAATGTACCTAACCTAACCTAACAGATCCCATGACCTTACTTGCGGAGCGGACATGAGGTTCATCTCCAGCAGTCTGGTCTGCAGGGGTCCCTCGGCAGGGCGGTTGTTCTTGAGGGCGTCCAGCAGGAAGGAGGTGCACTGCTGGATCAGGTTGAACTCCATGAACACATCCACAATCTGCAACCACAACAAAAATCAAGTGACCTACCGTAAAAACTGGACTATAAGCCGCGCCTGTATATAAGCCGCATCCCTTAAATTGACAGAATATTAGGTGTTTATTCACATATAAGCCGCATCAGTTTATAAGCCGCAGAGAAAATGATATTCGCAAAAAGGTGTCAAAGTTAAAGCAAAAAGCAGCAGATTTTGCCTGGCTTAATACAGATAATGAACACATATGCACATTCTCCTGTTACAACATGAGAGTGTGATACTCTTAAACACTTTAAACGTGGGATTTGAGTCAATTAATTGTCAAAACCAATTTTGAGAGCTCAAAATAGAGTGGAGAATGTGGCTGGACACAAATTTAATGCTACTGATAAACATAGAATTGAAAAAATCCACAAATAAGCCGCATCAGTCTATAAGCCGCATGGGCCAAAGTTGAGGGGGAAAAGTAGCGGCTTATAGTCCGCATTTTACGGTAGTCTTCAAATTTCCAACCTTACACTTTACAGGCGACATTATTTTCTCCAATTTTGACCTCTGTGCCCCCCCCCCGTGTGGATACCGGGGGATCTTTTGTATTGCTTCCCCACCTTCTGGAAGCTCTGTGCCTGTAACTTCCTCTAATCTGTCACTCCGCCTTTTCCCTCTGCTTACTGTCATCTACTATCTTTCTACCTTACCGGTCCATTCTCCTGCCTTTTTTCAAGAAACAATTTCAAATAGATTTCCTCCAGCCGAAGTCGGACTTGCTGGGCCTAACTATTTCTTAGTTAGGCACATAACGGTAGCATGACGCATATGCGCTCAAAATTAGGAGACTGTAAGTGATCGAAGAAGAAGACGACTTCTGTGCCCAATACACAAGCGCGTCCTCTGCTTGTGAGCAAAAATTTGAGAAGAGGAGCCAAAGATTGCCCAGTAACTTTCACTAGCCATCGAAAGTGTTCAAGAATCACCAATACTTTCCGATCCAGTCTATGCCTTGGTGCGTTTGGGTCAAAGTCATAGGGATCAGTGTGTTCTGGGGAGCTGTCGGTGTACGGTCGTGGTGGCGCCCTCGGAGGAGGACCTCACTCACGCTGGCTCCGCGACTAAGAGAATAGTGTCGTCAGTAGGGGGCTTAGTAGGTGGTGTCCTGAACAGGCTCTATTGAACTCCACCGAAGTGACTCAGCAGCAGTGCAGTGTCTCCTCGGTTGGTTGCCTCCTGACGAACTAACATAGATTCGCTCCCCTTGAACTGCTGGTCTCGGATTCTGCGACCTGAACGTGCGGAGGTGTGGCTGCGAATTGGGAATCGGAATGAGCGGCGTGGGAGCAACGCCACTGTACGGCCCAGAAGATGGGACAGCAAAAAAAAAAAAAGAATCACCTATACAACAGATTATCACTTTAAGATCCTACCAAATCCCTACTCATCATCATCCCTCCTCCCGTGTGGATACTGGGGGATCTTTTGTATAGTCTCCCCACCTTCTGGAAGCTCTGTGTTTGTAACTTCCTCTAATTTGTCACTCTATTTGACTCTGCCTTTTCTCTTCGCTTACTGTCATCTACTATCATCAGCCACCATCATCTCAGCAAACTGCAGGCCCTGCTCTAGGTTGACGACAACGATGCTGATGATGATGACGATGACGATGACAATGACGATGACGATAATGACAATGATGATGATAACACTGATGATGACGATGATGACGATATAACCATCCTTGCCTGGTTGAGGTCTGCCAGAGGCTCATCATCGGCCACCATCATCTGTGCAAACTGCAGGCCCTGCTCTGGGTTGACGATGACGATGATGATGATGATGATGATGATGAAAATGATGGTGACAAAGCCATCCTTACCTGGTTGAGGTCTGCCAGAGGCTCATCATCGGCCACCATCATCTGTGCAAACTGCAGGCCCTGCTCTGGGTTGACGATGACGATGATGATGATGATGATGATGAAAATGATGGTGACAAAGCCATCCTTACCTGGTTGAGGTCTGCCAGAGGCTCATCATCGGCCACCATCATCTGTGCAAATTGCAGGCCCTGCTCTGGGTTGATGCGCATGATGTTCTTCAGCAGGAAGATGTAGTCCGGGGTGAAGCCCACCTTCTTGGAGTACAGGATGATCTTCTGGAACTGGCCCGTCTCCGCGAAGCACTGGATCACCTGTGAACCACCACCAACAGCGAGACTTTCTCAGGCATGGCAATTGGAAAAGTAAAAAAAAGCTGAAAAGCGGGGCTAGCCGCAGAAAACCCTTGGTAGGGGTCCAGGGGGTAATGCTGAAGCTTTTTTTTTTGGTAATTGAAGCCCTAAAATAGCATTAGAATGGCTAAATGTAGTTGTGGGGGTTTTCGGCGGACAGAAGGTTTTTTTGGCAGAAAAACAAAACAATGTGATTTGGGCGGAAATTTGCTGTTTCTCGGACAATTCCCATCCCTGCTTTTTCTTCCGCTGAACTCATTCAAGTCGTTCCAGACATAGATATGTGCGGAATTAATAGGTAGCTGTCAATGAGTGACTTAGTGGGATTTTTCCCCCGCCAGAGGGCATGACGCTCGTGTGGGGCTAATCCTCTCTATATTCTTAGTTGGGGATAAAGAAAGAGAGAGACACGGAGGAGTCCCACCATCTCTCTCTCTCTCTCACTATGCCCAACTAAGAAAATCGCGTGATAAGCCCCTAGTGGATTGACTGCCCCCTGGTGGGAAAAAAATCGCCATAAGTCGACCATTTGATGCATTTGCTTCAAGGGAAGTCAATCGGAGTGCACGCCATACCTTGGTCACTTCTAAACTAGCTTCACTCCCTTAGATCACGATTTTGCCTCTGACTTTGCTTTTGTAGTAGTTTGTTGTGGGGAAACCAATTGGTGTGGAGTTTTTTCTATATAAAGTTTGGGTGTTCATTCTAAAAAGTCTGATCTACCACTTCCCTGTGTCTAAACCTGAAGTAAAAACATGTAATCTTCTTTCATTTCTCCTTTTGTTTATGTATAATAATAATAATAATAATAATAATTAATAATGCTTATATAGCACATAATCTTGCTAAGCAACTCAATGCGCTTTTCACTCACCATTCGTACAAACATTTCTAACAGACTGGTTCACGCATGTGTGTATGGATGGAGAGTGATTTGTGAGTTTTTTTAATAATTCAAAATCGTTGCGATGCGAATGAGTTAATGTGGGTTGTTTTTTTTACTACTTCTTGTCGACACGAAAAGGCGATAATTTTAGGCCTGAACTGCTTGTGCCACATACTAGTGACGAGCCAGGAGCAGATAATTTTCTGTGGCTATAAACTACTACTTCATGACAGACAAGGATGATAATCTTCAGTATAAAGCCTCATTATTTAAGCACCAAACATGATGGCTAGCAAATTAACCCTTTCACCGCCAAAGTCGCATTCTAGCACCACAGTGATTTAACACCTGTCACTAAAAGGCATCAAATTGGGGTCTATTATCGAAAGACCCTATTGTCATAGTCTTGAGAAGTAAGGAAAAAACTTATTTTATATATGTCACAGAAGAATCCCCAATACTGCAGATGGTTTTTGTTCTCTAACCAGGTTAATTTAATGGACACTAGCCAACGCCGAGTACCAGTAACGCCCAGTACTGGTAATGCTGAGTACTGGTTTTGCTGGGTCAGCGAAATATGATATTACTTTTGTTTGTTTGTATCTATTTTTTTTATATCTTCTTTTATTCCCCCCCCCCCCCCGCACCCATCGGAAAGCTGGATTACCAGTTCCCTCTTTTTTCTTCTTTTTTTTGTAAATCGCAACTCTGAATCACTTGTACACTTTTTTTTTAAAAGAACGCTAAATGCATGGGTGGAAGCAGAACATTTTGAGCTATACAATAATACTGAAAAGATTTCTCAGCTGTACTGAAGAAGAAAGCAAGGATATTTTTAAATGTTCCAGTCAGACAGAATTGCTATACTGAATTCAGTATCTATACTGAAGGCCTCCCCCACCCCTGTAAACGTCTGTTTTCTATGACAAAACTGTCTACGCCATGCCTACCTTCTGGGGAACGTTAGCCCGCAGGTAGACGGACAGAGCCAGGGTTGGGTCAGCTGCCTTCACCAGGTCCCCCAGCTCTTCACAGCACTCCAGCTGCACACACACACACACACACACACATGCAAAGAATCAACAAACAATAAAAACTAGGTAACAAAAACACATTGAGACTGTCCTAAGGCGCGCCACCCAATTTTAGTGGGGGTTTTCGCATGCGATTTTTGTGTGACTGATCAGGAAGAAAGGGGGGGTAAATTGTGAACAAATGACAACTTTTTCAATGCCACTGGGTTTAGCGTGTGCTAAGTGCATGGGCACACGGGACCTCAGTTTATCATCTCATCCGAAACTCCACGTTCAAACCGCAAGGCCTAGTGCAAAGTGAGAGGAAAAATCCCCAGTACCCAGTTGGCCCTTCAACTCTAGCATGTTCTTTATAAACTGGGAGGTGGGGGGGGCAGTTACACTGTCGTTGACATCACACAGGCAGGCGTAGTAGATGTTCATGATGTATTAAAAGTTCATTTCATGTACACACACACACATACACATTGACATTAAGGCTGGGTTCACATTAGACGCATAAGTTCCGTACGGAAAACCCAACACAAAGTGGAAGAAAGAAGGACAAAAGTTTACGCATGTACGGGAAATTCGGACATGTACGCAAATCTTTTCCCTTCTTCACTTCACTTATTTATGGACTGCGCACGGGTTTCCGCATGGAATATCCGCCTATGTGTGTACACAGCCTAAGGCACACTGTCCTACCTTGTCCTCCTTGAGCCACTTCTCCAGCAGCTGCTTCCTGCCCTGCTGCAGCACAGGCCTGCACAGCTCCAGGGACTCGTACTTGTTCAGCTGGCCCTTGTCCAGCAGGATGCCGAAGTACTGCAGCAGAGGGGAGGTGGCGCCCGCCGTGGACGGCACCTGCTGGAACCGCTGGATCGTCTGGGGAGTGCGCAGGATTCCCTAAGGAAACAATAAAGAACAAGTTAGAATCAAACAACAGTTTCTGCCTTGGCTTAATTAACCCTTTCATTGCCACTGTTGCCTCTTGGCACCACACTCACACACACACCCTTTCCTTCCTCATCAGTTGCACAAAAAACGCATGCAAAAAAAAATAAATTGGGTGGCGCGCCTCTGGCTGCGACGCGCTCTCTAGGTGGGAGCAACCCGAATTTCACAGACACCTCTGCGACTATAAAGCACCTAATACCTAATACTGATCTGACACCCATGTCACTAAAAGTAATCAAAAGAGGGTCTGGTATCCAATCACCGTCCCAGCAAAATCAAGCTATTTAGTTAAAAGCCTGAATCTAGAAATCTTAGATAAAAACTGCACCAAGCTATTGTCTGTAAAGATATGTTGGCTGTATGCTCTACATAGTATTTCAAATATATTTCTTCCCTCAGATTTATGGTAAAAACTTTTGTTGTTGAGCAGTATCAAACATATTTAGTAGAAATAATATACTTAGTATCACAAACATAAATAAGATTGCCTATGAGTGAAAATCTAGCAATATCCACTGACTATAAGTAATCTTGTCACATACTACAACATATTCTCGCCTGTTATTTATGAAAAGTTACTTCTAGTTAACTAAAGTTTGCTTGAAAAAACTTATGAAAATATAGATAAACTAAATGTTCCTCCCGAAACAGCTGTGCCGTATGTTCTTAATTATGGGAGGTAATCATAGGCCCTATTTTATGTATGTCACAGAGGAATCCTCAGTATTGCAGATGAAATCTTTTCTCTACCCAACTAAGCTTAATGGAACGTTTCGGCTGAAAAGTGGCTGGTGTTGAAAGGGTTAAGGCTGTGTCGGACGAATTGGCATCTAGGCTAGAACACCAAGGCTACATCAAAATGTTGTTATGCCGCTCTATTATGCAGGGATTGTCTTTAGCCTTGACAAGCTTCCTAGTATAACATCATCAGTCTCCAAAATCCTCCGAAAGTCGGATTGTGGCTGCCCATGTGGCGGGGTAATCAAAAACGGTCACACACGTAATGTTCTCATCCGTAGCTGATGCACTTGTACCACAGTGTTCAAGTGCTCCCGCTGCTGGGATGATCCCTGGAGTCTTTTAGCCAGGGTATGCAAACAACAAGAAACAAGTTTGAAATTGCATAGGCTAATTATTTCAATAACTTTCAGTGTTGATTTTAGGATCTTTTTTTTAATTTTTATAGGGGGCTCAAAATCCTCCTAAAATAGGGCAGTTCTGTATACATGCAGCATGAAGCTCTATAATCAAGAAGCTCTATGCATTATTCTTCACTGGAATGCTTCTGTTTCACCGATGATAACATTTGCTCATCATGTGTTTAATTCTGACTTTTCCGCAGAATTTGCAAACTGTAAGAAATCTGCAAAATATCTCAAATCTGCAAAAATCTCTGAAAAGCAAGAGCCCTTCAAACTGTACAACCTGGATGACCAAACATTACCCAGACCCTAGATTATTATATCTTTATTGATTAAAAACTCAGGACTTTCCTGGTATTGCAGTACCTCCAGGATGGTCCCACCATTTAAAAAAAAAAAAATTTGGCTGTCCCATCTTCTGGGTCATACAGTGGTGTTGCTTCCACGCCGCTCATTCCGAATCCCAATTCACAGCTACACCCCGGCTTGTTCAAGACGCAGAATCCGAGACCAGCAGTCCAAGGGGTCCCACCATCTTTATATCTATTAATGTCCCACGTGTGCCTGTTCCAGGCCGGAGGACGTTAGTCGGATTTCCTTCCATTACCCAGACAGCGTGCACTGCATCCACCCACCTTGGGGGCACTGGCGGCGACCTTGGCCGCCTCCTGGTACTGGGCGCTCTGGAAGAGGTTGTTGAACTTGCGCACAAACAGGTCCTCCGCGCCGGGCAGGTTGCACCGTGAGGACATCTTGAGGGCCAGGTCTGGGTTCTGCAGGGTGTTGGTGATGTAGGTCACGATGCTCTCCTCCTCCACACTCACAGACAGCACCTGGACACGCACAGACAAACGCATGGATAGAAGGCATGCATAGCACTGACATCTTCAGGGCCAGGTCTGGGTTCTGCAGGGTGTTGGTGATGTAGGTCACGATGCTCTCCTCCTCCACACTCACAGACAGCACCTGGACACGCACAGACAAACGCATGGATAGAAGGCATGCATAGCACTGACATCTTCAGGGCCAGGTCAGGGTGTTGGTGATGTAGGTCACGATGCTCTCCTCCTCCACCACACTCACCGACAGCACCTGGACACGCACAGACAAACGCATGGATAGAAGGCATGCATAGCACTGACATCTTCAGGGCCAGGTCTGGGTTCTGCAGGGTGTTGGTGATGTAGGTCACGATGCTCTCCTCCTCCACACTCACAGACAGCACCTGGACACGCACAGACAAACGCATGGATAGAAGGCATGCATAGCACTGACATCTTCAGGGCCAGGTCAGGGTGTTGGTGATGTAGGTCACGATGCTCTCCTCCTCCACCACACTCACCGACAGCACCTGGACACGCACAGACAAACGCATGGTTAGAAGGTATGCATAGCACCGACATCTTCAGGGCCAGGTCAGGGTGTTGGTGATGTAGGTCACGATGCTCTCCTCCTCGACACTCACCGACAGCGCCTGCACGCACACACACACAAACGCATGGATAGAAAGTCTGCATAGCACTGACATCTTCGGGGCCAAGTCTGGGTTCTGCAGGGTGTTCAGGGCTCCCAGGGACCCCCATTTGAGGGTCTATGAAGTATTAGAATTATAAGGGACCCTCTAAAAAGATGTGCAGGGGGTCCCAGGGATGCACTATAAACATTCTTTTAAGCATTCAAAATGTTATTGGGACCCTCCTCTAGGACCCTCTATATTGTAAGTGAAGGAGTCCCTGGGACCCCTTGTTTTGCAGGACGATTGGGAGCCCTGGTGTTAGTGATGTAGGTCACGATGTTCTCCTCCTCCACACTCACCGACAGCACCTGGACACGCACACACACACAAACGCATGGATAGAAAGTATGCATTGCGACATCTTGCAGGCCTATATAGGCCCTTTATATTGTACAAGTTTGTGAGTGTGCAAGAAAATAGTTTCTCAAATTCTCATAATCCGGCGATGCCGGCTCTAGGCAATTTAAAAATCCTGCAATTCAGAACATCCTGAAAGGAGCATCCATGAAACTGTCAACAGTGACCCAGGCTATTCCCTCCTCCTCACCTGTCCTTTCCTGTTGACGCCGATGATGCCGCTGGTGGCCTCGTGGGGTGCGGTGACGAAGATGGTGTCCCCGCTGATGCGGTTCATGTAGATGCAGGTGCCCGTCTCGATGTCGTACAGGTGGATGTAGCCGTACTTGGTGATGAGGAACACCACGCCGTGCTTATGGCTGGTCTGCCAGGGCAGAGACATCAAAACAACATTAGCAGGGGTCGCACTCGTGTTTTTGAAAACGCGTTTTGCTTACGCGACGTCGGAAAAAAAAATGCATAAGGGAAACAAAAGATCGCGTCAAAGAACAAAATGATCAAAGCTAAAAACAATGAAAACAAGACCAGCAACAAAAGCATGCATTTGTATTCACTAACCAGTCATTTTCAAAGACAGAAGTCTGTGCAACAACGCGCTAATTTCGCGCCAAACGCTTCATTTACGTCACAGTTAATTGACTGGAATCTGGATATCCAGTGGCCAAGCACCATGAAAGGAAGCAAAGGCTGGAAGGGGGTGGGGAGTGGGGTGGGGGGTGGAGTCAGACAATGTGCTTACAGTGATTTTCCCGCTACACTGCACTGCACCTATGTCACAGCAGTACTGGACGAAATCTGGATAACTAATGAAAGAGAAAGGATGGGATACTTGCCTCCTCTGAAAGCAAGTGGCACTTTTCTATAGTCTGTTCCAATGTTTGGTGTAGCAGAACCGCTATACGTGTAGGGACCGTAGGACTTCTAAAGTCTGATTCACCATCTAGACTCAGATGCAATTTTGAGCGGACGTTATTTTGCGTACGGGTTACGCGTAAACGCCGTAAAAATGCGTCAGCGATTTTTAAAACGCGTCAAATACGCAAGAAACATGCGTTAGCGCGACCCCTGCATTAGGTATTAGGTATTCATGGGTGCTCCTGGGAAATTTCAAAAATCCTGCAAGGCAGGGGTCCAGGGGCCGCCCAGTTAACAACTTGACTTAAACAATACCCAAAATATAAAGTTCCTGGTAAAGGCATGCAAATATTTATCTGTATTCATTTCTTTTATATTCTACACATGCGAGAAACCGACAAAATGTTTATAAATAGGAAATTCGTTGCTTTTCAAATTCTCATAATCCGGCGATGCCGGCTCCAGGCAATTAAAAAATCCTGCATTTCAGGACATCCTGAAAGCAGGAGCATCCATGGGTATTAGGTACTTTATAGTCACAGAGGTGTCTATGTGAAATTCGGGTTGCTCCCACCTGGAGAGTGCATCGCAGCGAGAGGCGCGCCACCCATTTTAAAAAAAAATTTGCATGCGATTTGTTGTGTGACTGATGAGGAAGGAAGGGAGGGGGGGGTATTTTTTGACCAAATGACAACTTTTTCGTTGCCACTGGGTTTAACGTGTGCTAAGTGCATGGGCACATGGGACCTCGGTTTATCGTCTCATCCGAAAGACTCCATGTTCAGACCGTAGGGTCTAGTGCAAAGTGAGAGGAAAAATCCCCTGTACCCAGGTTCCAACTCAGGTTTACTTGACACGAAGCGAACGCGCTACCACTGTGCCACTCTTACACTGATGGAGGGGTCATTGGACCGCGCTACTGAACAATCATTGCTAGTGACCCCTTTTACCCCCGTGGGAATACCGGGGGGTCTTCTGTACAAATAGTTCCCCTACCTTCAGGAAGTTCTGTGCTTGTAACTTTTAATCTCTCTCTCTCTTTGACTCTTGCCTTTTACCTTGCTTTGTGTCATCTACTATCTTTCTGACTTTTTGACCCATTCTCACGCCTTTTCTTCAGCTGTGTGAAAGACTAAATCTATGGGAGCTCATTTACATGACTTGACATTTTATCAGGCGTCAGGCAAAGAATTGTCTGAAGTCCAATTTTTGTTTTTTCAATCCTTAGCAATTCCAAGCAAATCCTCTGCCAGGATTTCTTAATCCTATGAAATTTGCAGATCCCTTGATAATTCTGATGCCTGCATTTTACTTGGGTGGGTAAACTGAGGTCTCAGGCATCATTGTTGGGAATATAGAAGGCAATGGTCGACCTATGGCGATATTTTTCACGCCAGAGGGCAGTCAATGCACTAGGGGCTTATCACGCGATTTTCTTACTTGGGCGTAGTGAGAGAGAGAGAGAGATGGTAGGACCACTCAGCGTCTCTCTCTCTTTCTTTATCCCCAACTAATAATATAGAGAGGATTAGCCCCACACGAGCGTCATGCCCTCTGGCGTGAACAAAATCCCACTAAGTCTCTCATTCTGCCAATACCATATTTTTCGGACTATAAGGCGATACTTTTTTTCCCCAGACTGAGAGTGAGACGCATGCGCCTTATAATATGACTAATAATATAGTAAGAAAATATTATAGCAAAATCTTAATTTTGTGTAAAATTTGGGGCGTGCGCCTTATATTAAGGTGCGTCTTATAGTCTGAAAAATATGGTATTCATCACAATAAGCTTAGTACTTGACATGCATTTATGCCCTATCATCAGAAACGGACCTAACCGTGACTATGTTCACATGGCATGTCGTTTGGACGACCTGACACAATGGGTGTCATATTCAAGTCATTGGTCACAATTCTGCCAATGTTCATCATCATCAGCTCAGTGGCTTAGGCTATGGCAACTGAACACATTTTTCGTTTTTTTTAAAAATTAGTTGCTGTTGGCTTACCCTGGCTAAAAGACTCCAGGGATCACCCCAACAGCGGAAGCACTTGAACACTATGGTACAAGTAAGTCAGCTACGGATGAGAACATTACGTGTGTGACCGTTTTTGCTTACCCCGCCACGTGGGCAGCCACACTCCGTCTTCAGGGGAAAATGATTTCAAAAAGTGAACATAAACCAGAAACAAAAGAATAGCACTATGAAAGATTGAGAGAAAGAGAGGGAGGGGGGGGGGGGGCGGTACAGGAAGAAAAATGGAGGCCCCTCATACCAGTGCATACCGGTGGAGTTTTGAGCCAGAGAAATTCAATAGGAGATAAACAGAACAAGAGGGACAAAACAAAATGAAAGACAGGAAAGCGAAATCGTGAGGTAATCATTCAAAATATGAAACATTTCTATGAAAGGACATAGAGCGGCTAAAAGTCCAACCTACCTGCATGGCCACAGGGAAGTCGTTCTGAGCCTCAGCAGGGAAGAACACGTCCACGGCTTTCTTGGCAAACGGCTGGTTGCCCTGCGGCGGTTGGCCTACCTCGATCACATGAAGCTGCACAGGCAAATTTTTTCATTAAAAATGGTAACCTATAAAGGTATTGTAATGCCAAAGAACCACAATTTACAGTCTGTGACTAAGCAATATGATACTACTGTTCTAATATAAACAAAAATTGCAACCCCTTTAGTGCCACCTATCAGCTGCGCCGGTATGCCGCACGATTTTTTAACGCAACAAAATCGCTACTTAGCGCTGACGTATATATACGTCGGTGGTAAGTACTGAGGTATTACAGACGACATATAATACGCCGTCGGCACTGAAGAGGTTAAGTGACAGCATCTATTTTCTAACAACATACCAACCAAATAACAAAGAACACAATATTTCAAAACGTAACAAAATGTTAAGGACCAGACCTGTTTACCCCTATTTTGCAAAGTTATAATTTCTTAAACAAAAAACTGTAATTTTGAGAAGAAAAAAAATGTAATCCAACGCGTGACCAATGAACGTCGATATCGTACTGACCTGAGTGTGCAATACTAATGTCCGTCGAGCAGTAGACACAGAACACATGCTCGTCACCTAGTGCTGAAGACGCATTCCTGGAATTTTTAGGTCACTTTCCCGGAATTTCTGTGCCATTTAACTTTCAATTTTAAGTGACTTTTGATGTCTTTTCTTTTGATTTTTTCGACTAGAAGATACAGAAGCTTCGGAATGCACTCGCTTGAACGCCATTTTGAAATAGAAACGGAAATGGCGCGAAATGACTTTTCACCGCATCGTTTCAAAAGTTTGCTTACCGACGCAAACTATAGTGGGTTTTTTTTATATTTAGGATTTTATTCCCGTATTTTTTTCGTAGCCGTAATTCGACTTTTTCCCCATAAAAATTACGGCAAAATTGTAAAGGTAAACAGGTCTGAAGGACAATACCTAAATTTGTAACTGCAAAAAACAATCTAGAGACTGAGGGAGCTTTATACCTGCTGAACATATACCCATAATCAATCAATACAAGAACTGTTTTTAACAGAATATAACTATAAGCCTCATCTTATTTTAAGGCACACCCCCAGAATGTAACCCCTTCAAGACATTCCTGCCTGATGCAAACATCATTACTGGCCTGGGGGTGCCTAGAAAATAAAAAAAATAAAAAGTGCAACAAAACTAACCACTATCTGTGATTCAGTTTTGTCAAAACTACTGGTTGATCCAAGTTTAATTTCCACTTTGAAATCGCAAATTTGCACCAAAATCGAAACTACTACTCTCTTTATTACTATCTTTGTTAATGAAAATGCATTAGGGCATTTTCTGAGGCTCGTGTAGGGATGATTTCTTTTAACATTTTAAACATTAAAAACTGGAAAAGTAGTACCAAACATAAGTGAAACGAAAGCTAGAAGAGTGATGAAGAGAAATACTCGAAAAACATGGTTTGGATTGAGAAAACATGGATTCAGACAATTTTTAGACTCAGAAATTGCTGTTCCGAGAATACTCAGAATTAGGCATTCACTGGTGTTCTCCAGTTCCGAGCATACTCAGAATTCATCCAGAATGAGTTCACAATAAATTCTAATTCTGTTTCTTAGACTTAGATTCCTACTATCATTAGTCGTATTAAAGGTGCACATGCCTCGGTCTTGAAAAAAAAAAAGTATCGCCTTATAGAACCTGAGCCTGAGCTGACCGTAAATACGGTAGATATAGTCAATATTAATTCTAATCTTCAAAATCAGAGGATCAGAATCAGCATGCGAAATAGTCTCAAATGATGCATAAATGGTATGAGAAGACACTCAAAGTTTGAGTGCATACTTTGCACACACACACAAAAAAAAACAGTGAGTCTGGCGACCATTTGCCACTCTTTAGTGATGCATCGGTCTGAAACAGTGCATCAAATGGAAATTGTGAGTGGTAGAGATGCACATATGTGCGTCAAAATTATCACTGTAAACGAAATATCAGGCTCATCATATTTTACCACACACCCTAATTTTGACACACACTTCTGATTTTTTTTTCTTCTTACTAATGTAGGGGACTCAGTTTGGGAGAAAAAAAAAATCATCCCCTACTAAACGAACGGTACAATATAGGTAGACGTAGCGGCACTGTTTACCTTTCCACCCTGCGGGCCCCTGACTGCAAACATGAAGAGGGTGGAAGGGTTGGGGTTGCCGTCCACGGTGTAGGTAGCAAAGGCGGCGGCGTGGCCCTCGATGGGCTGGCTGACCTTCCGCTCCACAGAGTACAGCTGCATGGCGCCCACCACACGGTTTTGCTGCACACACACACACACACACACACACACATACTGTCAAAACTTGAATGGAATGAAAAATGGAAGTAAACAAGACAAGTTGGGTGGGAAAATTGGACACAAATCTGCAAAAAGAACCAGTTACTGAGTAAGTTAACACATGGCTTTCTGTTTCAACAACAAAGTACAGCTGCATGGCGCCCACCACACGGTTCTGCTGCACACACACACACGCATGAACGTAACTGGAGAAAATCTAAAAATAGGCAAGGCACGAGTCCAGGGGCCGCTTAGGCCCCTGTTGGGGGGTCAGGGGGGCAATGCCCCCCCTGAAGCTGAAGAAAAAGCAAAATCATACTTGATTTGAAGCTTTTTCCAGGCTTGTAAAGTGAGAATTCAACACTTTTTTCCCCTTGAACTTTGAATCAATTTTTTTTTTTATCAAAATTTTTAAAAACAGGCGCCGTCGGGTTTTCAAATTTTAAAAATTGTATTCAAGGCAAGGTTGCATCTATGTGTGACATGCACCATCAAAACTTGAATGGAAAGGAAAATGGAAGTAAACAAGACGAGTTGGGTGGAAAAATTGGACACAAATCTGCAAAAAGAACCAGTTAGTTAACACAAGGCTTTTTTTCCAACAAAGTACAGCTGCATGGCAACCACCACACGGTTTTGTTGCCCATACACACGCACACGTACCGTCAAAACTTGAATGGAAAGGAAAATGAAAGTGAACAATACAAGACGGGTGGAAAAAGTTGTGAGAAACCTGTAAAAGGAACCAGTTACTGAGTAAGTTATCACATGGCTTTTTGTTCAACAAAGAACAGCTGCATGGCACCCACCACACGGTTTTTTTGCCCATACACACACACACACACATACCGTCAAAACTTGAATGGAAAGGAAAATGGAAGTGAACAAGACAAGTTGGGTGGAAATAGTTGAGATACTTACAAATCTAGTTAACTAACAAAAGGCTTTTTTGTTCAACAAAGTACAGCTGCATGGCGCCCACCAAACGACTTTGCTGCAGACCTGCCTACTTGGAATTTTCCCAATCAGTAGCCCAGCCATCAATTTTCAGTAGCATGGCAAATTTTTCCGTAGCATCCACAAACAACGGCAATCGATTTGTTCTCTTCCTGAGCCGAAACGCACTGCTTAATATGTTTCGCCGATTGAACGTGTTGACGGCAATCGTCTCTACCGCCATGATTCACAGAGAAGTCCGCATGGCAGAGGTTGCACTGCAGTGAGTATGGTTCGCACCGAGTCAACTTCTGACGATGCAAGGCAACTCCTCCGTGTAAGCTATTTTAAAAACTTGTGCGGCAGGCCGATGTTTTTTCTTAGAACAAGATGGTGTGCCAGATGATTTTTCGTTTTCTGGTTTGGGTTGGTTTTTCTTCGTTTGAAACATCTCCCGAATCGCTACTGCTGCTGGAGTCCGCCATTTTTTTCAGAGAAAGTAATAAGAACGCATGCGCAGTCACTTTGATAAAAACGGAAGTGACTAGGTTATCGCGCGTGACACGGCGTCTGCTCTTAGAAACCGACAAAACCGGGAACGGCATAAGCAAAAATAAAATGCGGCGGCAATTTGTTTTTTCCGTAGCAACGTTAAGGTTGCCGTAGCTCCGTAGCAAAGCTTTATTTTTCGTAGCTGCTACGGCCAAATCGTAGCAGTAGGCAGGTCTGCCACACACACGTACCGTCAAAACTTGGATGGAAAGAAAAACGGAAGTAAACAAGACAAGTTGGGAGGAAAAAGTTGGAACAAACCTGTAAAAGGAACCAGTTACTGAGTTAATTAACACATGGCTTTTTGTTTGAACAACAAAGTACAGCTGCACGAGTTTTGCTGCACACAATCACACACACACACACACACACACACACACACACACACACACACACAGTCAAAACCTGAATGAAAGATAAATGGCAGTAAATAAGACAAGTTGGGTGGAAAAGGTTGGGACAAATCTGCAAAAATGAACCAGCTAACACACAGCTTTTTGTTCAACAAAGTACAGCTGCATGGCACCCACCACACGGTTTTGCTGCGCACCAAAAAATGCAGCGCCAATGACCATGAATCTGCTGATGGATTTACCTGAGCCGAAATGCCGACGAGCAGCAGCCACTGTTGCTTGGCATCCGTGCGGTAGTTGATTATCTGACAGCCAGTCAGGTTCGAGTGGCGATCAAACATTTTCGTAGGTTGAGAGTCACCTGACAAGGCAAAAGAATTCAATGATATTACTCAGCCAATATATCATGAACTGAATGACTACATTGGACAGCACCAGAATCATGATTCTCTCGCTAAAAACACTTGTAAATGACTGTGGCAACAGCTACTAAACCCTATCCAGAAAGTTGCGAACACAGATGAAAAGATCAAACCAATTCTGAACACAATATATACCATTATTACAAAGCATAAATTTGTAGTCATTGCACTATTGTTTTTGTTTTTTCAAATTTAATCTCACGTGCAAACAAATCAAGTCACTTCAACCACAGGTTCAACAATAACACAATATTTTTTTCTCTCAATGTTTTGTACTATATTTTCATGAACATAAAGAAATCAATCTTTTTTTTATATCTTAATTAAGCAACGAAATTTTTTTATTTTTAAATTGATTGAAAAGATAGCTGTCAATTTTAAGTAAATATTCAGCCCACATGTCTAGTTAACCCCTTCACTGCCTGCCTGTGTCTACTAGGAGATATGTGATGTCATTGATTATGTCATTACTTTTGATGTCACTGTCCTGGAATGTTTTTTGGTTATGACAATTCAGGAAAGGTATATATCTCCATTTTATCAGACCGAATCTAACTAGTTAGAGGTCTCTATTGAATATTATAATAAGAAAATCGTTAAATTCTTTGGCAGTGAAGGGGTTAATAAACAGATTTACAAACTTCCAAAACAAAATAATTGGCTGACAACGCCCCGGAAAACAACGCCCCGTAGTTGGTACCAACCTTCCATGGTCCAGTGAAAAACAGCCTGGTCGGTGACCATACCGATGGTGTTGACATTAATCCACTTCCAGAAGGTCACATCGTCCGTCAGCGTGTGGGCTTTCATCTTGCTCTTCATTTCAATGTTGAAAATCTGCAACGTCTTGCCAGCTGGAAAAAAACACATCATACTTCCATGGCTATCGTTTTCATTTTTAAACATGCACATCAAAATTAATCAACATGATCAAATGCTAACAGTGTCAACAAGACCAAATTAAAATCAATCAGAAGATAAACTAAACCTCACGGAAATGTAAACATGTCACTGTGAGTCTGTTAACAATTACCCAGGTAAGCACATAACGAAACAATTAAAAGTGAGAAGGAAAAAATTGACTATTGAGTTTTGGCTATTCTTTTTTTTGTTTTGGTTCCTGCCTTCAGTTGATGAGTCTCGTCAATGGCAGCGCCCCTGAAGCCCCTCAGGCCTAGGCCATGTGTCATTGTTTGTGACTAGTAATCCACGGCAAAATAATCAAAGCGTTAATTGAGGCCACGTACTGCATAGCCAAGAAGAAGATACAGTAAGTCTACTAGCAAACTGTTGTACCTTGACTGCTAGATCTTTTAAGTTTGAGGCAAGATTTTTGTAATGTCATTAAACCTGTCGTTTTCAAGCATTAACGACCCCCCACGTCACGTGTTACATTCCCTCTTATGCTAGGAATATTTCTTAAGATTTCTTACCAGCTATAAGAGGGAAAACACGTGAAAACCGTGATTTTGACACGTGACGTGGTGGGTCTTTAAGCCTTTCGCCGCCAGCTATTTTTCAGCAAAAACATTCCATTAAACTTAACTGGGTAGAGAAAAAAAAAATCTGCAATAGTGGGTATTCCTCTGTGACATGTATAAAGTAAGGCCTATCGCTACCTCCCAAAATTATGAAAATAGGCTCTTTGGATAACAGACCCTGGTTCGAGGCCTATTTGCGACATAGGCGTTAAATCATTGTGGTGCTAAAATGCGACATTGGCTTATAAATACATTTAGAATAAGCACAGAAAATCATACAGCTGATTTGGTTTTTACCTTTCAGAGCAATGACTTTACTCGTCGGGTTCATGATGGCAGAATCCGCAGAGATTGGTCGTCGAATGGGATTGGCAGTGTCGTTCATGTCGATGATGACCACTTGAGCCGTTTCCCCCACTTTCTCACGGACACAGATGAACTTGTCCGACTCCATGGTGAGGGTGCTGAACCCAATGTTGGCTGCATTGATGCCAACATTTTGGAGCTGCACACAAGCATATATTTCAATTCAGTATTGTCAACAATGCATTCCCTGGAAAATTGTGGGGACCTTTTTTAATGCCAGTGGCTATTTGACCTCATGTGTCTAAATAGAACCCAAGCTAGTTGACCTCACTTATGCGTTTGACGTCATCAAAAATTGTTATCCCACCCATATGTCTTGTCTCTTTCTCCGTCTCTGGCTTTCTGTCTCTGTCTGACTGTTTCTCTCTTTCTCTGTTTGTCTGTCCGTCTCTCTGTCTCCTCTCCCTCCCCCCCTCTCTTCCTCTCCCTCTCTTTCGTTGGCTCGCTCTTGTTTTGTCTTGCAGTCGTTCAACAGTATCCATTTCTCTCTCTCTCCTGTGTGTGTGTGTGTGTGTGTGTGTGTGTGTGTGCGTGTGCGTGCGCGTGCGTTTGTGTGTGGGGGGGTTGGTGATTGTGGTTGCGAGTGTGTGCGCTTGTGCCTGTGGGTGTTGGCGTGTGTGCATGTATGTTATTATTGCATTATTGTTTCTGTGCAATTATATTTTTGTTTTGTCTTGCAGTTCAACAGCATCCATCTGTGTGTGTGTGTGTGTGTGTGTGTGTGTGTGTGTGTGTGTGTGTGTGTGTGTGTGTGTGTGTGTTCTTCGTGCGTGCGTGCATGTATTTGGGAATGTGGGTGTGGGTAGGTGGGTGCGAGTGTATACATGTGCGAGTGTGCGTATGTTTGCACATGCGCCTGTGGGTGTTTGTGTGTGTTTGTGTGTGTGTGTGTGTGTGTGTGCATGTGCATGTGTGTACGTACATGCGTGTGTTTGGGGTGGGTTGGTGGGTGCGGGTGTGTGTGCGCTTGCAAGTGTTGGCATGTGTCATTGTGTGTGTATGTTATTATTGCATTATTTATTCTGTGCAATAATAAAAAGTTTTTTAATTATCCTTGATCGCTTTTGTGATGGTTGGAGGGAAGGGGAGGTTTGGGGGTGTCTGTCACAGTTTTTGCTATAGTTTCTTGCGACATGCTATTTTATATCGTCTTAATTGATAATTTGTTTTTATTCAACTTGTGATTTTATATGTGATAGTACTGATACTCCCATCCGAAATCGGAATGTGTCGACTGAATGCAGTGAAGACACTAGTGAAAACTGAAAAACAGAGATATACAATAATACATACCCATTGTGGCCTTATGGCCCGGGAACGCAGAAGAAGAAGAAGAATATGAGATACTAATACTATAGCTATATATATGTGCTTTGCATAATTTATGTATATTGAACCTTTTACTGTTTAATGTGATACTGTTAACTATATTTGTGGGGGTTTTGTGCAATTTATATATGTTGAATGTTTTTAAAATCTGTAATGCTTTTGCATAAATTTGTAAAGCGCGATAACTCGGATAAGCCGTGTGTGTGTGCATAGATAAGGTTAAATCCAACGACAATATTGGAAATTATTCTGAGCATTTTTTTGCCCAACTTTTGTACTTTAATTATTGCGTAAGGGTTAGAGTTAGAATCAGTTTAAGGTTATTTTCATGCCACAGAAAGTTTGAAACATGAAAATAACCAGCAAGGAAAAACGAACGTAAACCCTCTAAATTCAGCGTTGCCATTAGTGTTGGCGCATAGAATCGGAAATTCCCGTAAAAATGGCGACCGTTAAATGCCAAGTTTGCATATATATATATACGGTAAAGCTTTGCGCAGCTGTTTATTTTCTTAAAAATGATAAAATATAATTATAAATCTTTGATTCCGATGAAAATAGCCCTAAACTGACTGACTGGGTGAAAAACGCTCAGAATAATTTCAGATACTGTCGTGGATTTAACCCAGAGTGAGTGTGTGTTACAGATTAAAATGTACAACGGACACATCACAGATTGCATTGTGTGCTAGTCTTACACTGTAGAACTTTTCTTCTTCTTCTCTTCAGGGCCCACGGTCAGTATGTTGACCATTCTGGCTCCTTGGCTTTGGGAAAAAAAAGACTGAACAAATGAGAGGCTGGTCTGTCTGTCTATGTGCCTCTCTCTGTCAGTCTGTCTCTGAGAGAGAGAGAGAGAGAGAGAGAGAGAGAGAGAGAGAGAGAGAGAGAGAGAGAGAGAGAGAGAGAGAGAGAGAGAGAGAGAGAGAGAGAGAGAGAGAGAGAGAGGGGGGGGGCTGGGAAATGAGGGAAAATAGCACGTTATTTCCCCTCAAGAGGGTAACAATCTTTTATGACATCAATCGCAGGTCAAAGCAGAAGTGAGGTCAAAATACTCAAATAGCCTGGGTTCTAATTTAGCCACATGAAGTCAAATAGCCACTGCCTTTTTTAATACAGGACTTATTAAAGGCCAGTTAAGGAATGGAGAGGGTTTTAAGTAGTTCATTAATGGACTTATCCTCAGAACTGGAAAACAATTATGCATGATGCATCACTATCACTCGTTCCGTGTGCATATTTCAAACGTTACCAGCAAAGCCTGTAAGACCCTAGGCTTTCTTCGGCGAAACTTGAAAGTCAGATCCATTTACATCAAGGAGACAGCATGCAAATCCTTTGTAAGACCTGTCCTGGAGTATGCTTCCCCAGTGTGGGATCCCTACACTGCAAAGGACGTCGGCAGGGTGGAGAAAGTTCAGCGGTGAGCCGCCCGCTGGGTGACGAACAGGCTTCGCCAGATATCCAGCATGGGGGAAAAAGCAAGGCTCACAACTTTTTATAAATATAAGTACCACCATGGCCAAGTCTCCATCAACACGCCGTACTCTCCGTCTCTGAATCCACCCACGAGGAGGACAAGGCAATCCCACCAGTCCACTTACCAGAAAAATTACCTCCTCCCTTCCTGCAAAACCAGCTACAGGAAGTACTCCTTTTTTCCACGGACGATCAGTTGTACATTATCCTCAGTGGTAGGATTAACAGTGGAAGGATTAAAATCCCAAATATAGAAACCCCCCCCCCCCCCCCCCCCCCCTGTCTCCCCATGATCCAGCCCACAACCCCCACCAAACCCAAACCCCTCCCCTTCAAGTACTCCCCACCGTGATGTAAGCTGCCAGACTGGAACCCCTAAATGCATACATCATAGTCGCCAACAAGCTGACGGAGGATGTTAAAGCGAAGAAGGGAGAAGAAGTTTTATACACATCAGAATCTTCAGCAAGCTGAAAGATGTTTAAAGAAAGAAGAAAGAAAGAAGAAGAAGATGTGTGTGTGTGTGTGTGTGTGTCACTCTGTGTGTGTGTGTGTGTGTGTGTGTGTGTGTGTGTGTGTGTGTGTGTGTGTGTGTGTGTGTGAGGGGGGGAAGTGGAAATCAATGACTAATTTTCCAGCACTGACCTGGGGAGTGATCCATTTATTAACTTGGGTATTTCAGTATAGATTTTTAAGCTGATCACAATGTTAGTTCAAGCCAACTAGATCTAATGCAAACATTGAACCGGGTGGATTAGTTCGTGAATGTTCCGGTATGGCAACTGCCAAGTCATCAACTTCAAGCATGGTGGTTGCAGCAAAAACAAGGAACACAATACTTTTCAAAATCCTTTCATTCCTAATTCCCTTGAAATGCTTTTGCATATTGTTATTTCTTAGTTATCTTTCGCTTAGCATTTTTTTAAAATATTGATGAAGGACATAATTATGACTCATCGCAAAAGAAGTTGAGAACACTGGCTGAAGCGTCGCGGCCAGGGTGGCAACCTCAGGCTGGAACACATCACTTCTTGTGCACAATCAATCGTGACAATCTATGGCATCGACTGTGGCTATTACATAATAATGCATTTGATATACACACTTTGAAAACCAAAGTATTTGCATATACCAGTACTGTAAGAGCGAAATATTTGACGAGAAAAAAATGTTTTTTACACCAATTTACAGAAGTGAAGAAGTCAAGAGCAAGTGAGGGGCGTGCGAGGTGTGAAAACAACAACAAAGTATTATTCACCTGTAGATGCTCCTGAAATCGTATAGGGAGAATCTGTGACATGGCGAAAGCCAATACAGTTTAATATGGCTTGCACCGAACGAAAATGTCAAGCCCAAAATCGCTGATAACTCAAATGAAGCTAGACAAACACTGGCTATGTCCGGAAGATGGCTGCCGGTGGCAGAAGTAAAAAGTAGTGCATGTTCTGCCCACACATTCCACGTCGTGTAGAACAATTAAGGTTCTTTTGGGGGGTCCCAAAATCGTTACTATCAGTTTATCTTTTTACTTCATTTTGAAATAGTTATTTTATTTTGCTTAAATGTTGAATGTTTAGACTATATAAAAGAACTCGTTTAGAACTATATTTTTGGAAGAAGATATATTCGTACGCAAATGATTGCGTAGTTCCTGTGCGGTGGGAGTTGCTTGGCCATGTGAGTCGGTGTTATGATAAATAAGTACCTGTCATTAAATATCTACCTCTCGCATGAGAACTGTACCCATCTAACCCTAACCCTATCCCTAACCCTAACCCTAACCCTAACCCTATCCCTAACCACGGAAATAACCAAAAAATAGAGCAGGAGGGTGTAAATCTACATATTTGCCGATAAATCGATGTACAAGTCCATAAATCCATAATCCGTAAAATTCACTGGCGGACAAACAAACGATTCTGATTGGCTACGCTATGACTACTTCCGGCTAGGACTACTTATCTCATAGAGGTAAAAATACACCGCCACATCGGAACACCCCCCAATGCATGCGCCTGGATGGCTACTTTTGTTTTTCAAGGCTTCAGTTTTCTCATGAACACATAGGATCCGTGGTTTTCTTGAGACTCCGAATGCACAAACCCCAATGGACACCAGATTTGAAAAGGGCAGGAGACCCAGTTTTCCATAAGTCAAGTCACAATTTAATTTATTGTCCAAGAAAATTTGAAAATACATCTATGGTGGCATGCAAAACAAATAATAATAATAATAATAATAGAATATAATTAGCATTTATAGCACCTAATCTTAAAAAAGCCCTAAGCGCTTACAATAATAAATGAATAAACCAGCAAGCAATATAAATAAAGAAACGACAAAACTCTACACACGCGCGCGCACACGTACACACTAAACACAGACACACGCACGCACTAAACAGACACTGACACACACACACAAACATACACACGAACGCACCACACGCGCACACGCACACGCAACACACACGCACAAACAACACGCATGCACACAGACACACGCAGATGGAAGGGGCACAGTACTTTGAAAAGAAATAATCATAGCAGGCTATGATTTGAAAACTGAGAGTAGTTTTGAGAGAAGACTTATATGAAGAAAGGGAGTTGGCAGAACGGAGAGGTGAAGGGAGTCTATTCCAAGAGGAGTGGGCCTGGAAAGAGAAGGAGCGTTCGCCAAGGGTCTTCAGGTGCGGTAGCGAGGGATCTGGAGGAGAGAAGTGTCAGAAGAGGAGCGTAACTGTCTAAGAGGTGTGTAAAGGTTCAGAAGATCAGCGAGATGAGCCAGACCATTCAGGGATTTGTAACAGAGCAGAGAGAGCTTGTATTCTATACGCCTTCCGACAGGAAGCCAGTGAAGAGATTCAAGCATAAACAGTCAATATAAATAAGATCACATTTCAAATATTAAAATAGAACATTCATGCAAAACTTGATCGAGCGCACACAAACATCAGGCCTACCCTCCACCGTCTAGCCTACCGCTATCCCTGTCTCGGAGAGCGACAGAGAAAGAGAGAACGCAAATACAGATCAGTAAAAATGACACACACACACACACTACACACACATGTGCACCGCGCACGCACGCACGCACACGCACACGCACGCACGCACACCGGCGCACACACACACACACACACCACACACACACACACACACACACACACACACACACACACACACACACACATGCGCGCACGCACACACTAGCAAATTGCAAATCTCCAACAAGAAAGACAATTTTAGAGTTTTCGATTATAATTCATGGCAATTAAAACATTTTCAAGTCTCTCTAGTCTCTCTCTCTCTCTCTCTCTCTCTCTCTCTCTCTCTCTCTCTCTCTCTCTCTCTCTCTCTCTCTCTCTCTCTCTCTCTAACTTTTGGAACGATTTAAATCTTGAGAAACCCTTCAAGCACAGAAATTGTTTTAATTTACTCAGTGACTTACATCTATTATGGACCTAATAATTATGGTTGACTGGCTTTTACATCAACTGAAAAAATGTGTTTCTTAATTTTAACCCTTTCACCGCCAATGTCGCATTTTAGCACCACAATGGTTTAACACCCATGTCACTAAAAGGCATCAAATCAGGACCTGTTATCCGAAGACCCTATTTTCTGAATGTTGGGAGGTAAGGATAGGCCTAATGTTATATAATTATGTCACAGAGGAATTCGCAATATTGCAGATATTTTATTTTCTCTACCCAGTTAAGCTTAATAGTATTTTTTTGCTGAAAAATGGCTGGCGGCGAAAGGGTTAATGGAGGTCGGTTGGCTACCAGTGCTTTCTAATTTACTGCAGTAAGTGCTAGAAACATTCTGCAGACAAACGTCTTAACCCTTTCACCGCCATCCATATTTCAGCCCAAAGTTTCCATTAAATGTATCTGTGTATAGAACAAAATCCATCTGTAGTATTGGGGGTTCTTCTGTGAATTACATAACTATCCTTACTTCCCAAAACCAAGACAATAGGGTCTTTGGATAATAGACCTCAATTTGATGCCTTTTAGTGACATAGGTGTAAAATCACTGTGGTGCTGAGATGCGACTTTGGCGGTGAAAGGGTTAAGGAAGTAATTAAGGTGACATTACAGTTAAGGTGTTCGCCGCCTGCCAATTCATTGCACGAAACTGAAAAAAATGTTTCTTTTAATGGAGGTTTGTTGGCTACCAGTGCTTTCTAATTTACTGCAGTAAGTGCTAGAAACATTCTGCAGACGACCGTCTTAAGGAAGGAAGGTGACAGGACAGTTACGGTGTTTCGCTGCCTGCCAATTCATTGCACGAGTGACCCAGGTTCACATCGGCGGACCTGCCCTTAATTTTATGAAGTTCTACTAAAGCTTAAGTGGGAAACTAAACGTTGTTACTTTCTAAATTCAGTCAATCAGTTTACTGAATTTAGAAAGTAACAACGTTTAGTTTCCCACTTAAGCTTTAACCCTTTCACCGCCAATGTCGCATTTATGCACCACTAATGGTTTAACACCCATGTCACTAAAAAGCATCCAATCCTGACCTGTTATCCGAAGACCCTATTTTCTTAATTTTGGGAAGTAATGGTAGGCCTATTGTTATGCATGTCACAGAAGAATTCCCAATATTGCAAATACTTTTTGGTCTCTACCCAGTTAAGTTTAATGGTATGTTTTGGCTGAAAATGGCTGGCGGCGAAAGGGTTAATAGAACT
Organism: Phymorhynchus buccinoides; assembly: GCA_017654935.2. NCBI lineage: Eukaryota > Metazoa > Mollusca > Gastropoda > Neogastropoda > Raphitomidae > Phymorhynchus > Phymorhynchus buccinoides. The sequence continues at coordinate 19,136,280 of CM065700.1, read as the reverse complement.
TCATAAAATTAAGGGCTGGGCCCGTCCTTTCTTTCCGGTTCGAGGGGGAAATCGCACTGATATATCGCTGAATCCGGCTTCGGATGGGGACTTAAAGCAAGTCTGACCCGCCCCGATTTACGCACGTAAAACTCCCACGGCAGTAAAAAGTCGGTAAGAGCAGGGTAAAATCCCGCTGCCTGGTATGAATCAAATTGATAGCTAGTGGTTTCCTGAATTCATGCCACTCCCCCCCCCCCCCCCCCCCCCCCCCAAACAAACAAAAATTGGTGCTGCATTGGTGGCGACGCGCTCTCCATTGTGGAAGCAGCCCGAATTTGACAGAGACGTGTTTCTGTGACTAGAAATACATGTACCACAAAATACAAAAATGTTGGGTAAAGGTAAAGATGTGCCCCCCCCCCCCCCCCCCCCCCCCCCCGTGCATTTCTCGGTTAATTCTATTTTTCCATTTTTGCCTTTCTTACCATACATAAAGCTGTATTTTAGGAACATTTTTAGCTAATAACCTTTTTGGAATACTAACCCTATCCCTAACCCTAGCCCTAAACCTAACCCTACCCCCCACTATGTACTGCAGTACACCGCGATTTGTCACAGTTGTGGTTCGTTGCGTTTTTCCGTCTTATAGGGTGGGGGATAGGGTTAGGGTTAGGGTTAGGGTTAGGGTTAGGGTTAGTATTCCCAAAAGATAATTTGGTGAAAATGTTCCTAAAATACAGCTTTATGTATGGTAAGAAAGGCAATAACGGAAAAATATAATTAACCGAGAAATGTAGGGGGGGGGGGGGGCACATCTTGAAATGTTGGTTGCTCACTAGTGATCGACGCGTTTTCAGGGCGCACAGATAATGCCTACAATAAAGACAATAATGATTTAACCCAACAAAATTCCATGGACCACTAAATTTAGCCCGTGTTTCAACCGTTTCGCTGATAAGACAATCATCACGCTTAGCATTCAGCTCAGTGTTTGTTGCGTCCGGTCATGACATCACGATCTCAGCAGACTTCTGTCCATCTAGCTCGATCTTCCTGAACAGCCTAGGCCTCAAAGACAGTGTAAACGTACACCAGAGGTCAGACATGGATATATTGTGGTTCTCCATCAAAGTCAAACGAAGACAAACAAACAAACAAACAAACAGACCAGCAACATAGGTAGATGCATGGCAGAGTGGTACAGACGATCGACTGCCTATGAGGCTTTATACTGAAAATTCTCGGCCACTGTCTAGTACCCTGAGATGCAAACGCCACCTACTTAACCATTGCCCTTGCCTGTCAGGAACTGTAATAGTATTTAGCCACAGAAAATTATCTGCTCCTCTACTCATCACCAGGGGGCATCGGCAGTTCAGGCCAAAAATGATTGCCCGTTCGGCGTGTCCGGGCAAGGAGTAGTATAAAGCCTCATTCAATGACCTGGTGAGTGACCCGGATTCGAATCCCCTCCTCGCCCTTTCTTTCTAGTTCGATGGAAAAATTTAACTGAATGAACGTCGAGTCCTTCGGATGAGGGCTTGACATATCATGATGCGCGTCTCCCTAAAACTGTGGAATTCAGTAGACAAATTCATTTGACAGCAAGGCCACCACAGGGTGGGGCCAACTTATAATAAGAATTATCACCATATGGTCCGAAAATAAAGGTTAGGGGGGGTGGCAGAGAGAGAGAGAGAGAGAGAGAGAGAGAGAGAGAGAGAGAGAGAGAGAGAGAGAGAGAGAGAGAGAGAGAGAGAGAGAGAGAGAGAGAGAGAGAGAGAGAGAGAGAGAGAGACAGACAGACAGTTCAAGAGAATAGTTACTACATACAGTAGCTAAATTGATTTGACAGCAGAGGCCAGGTAAGGTCAAAGAGATTACTGGAGCTAGGAAACGGTGTGAGGCAAACTTATAGTAAGAAAGCATTACCATATGAAACAAGTCTGACCCATGCACTTTTCGCACATAAAGAACCCAGGGAAGTTAAAGGTCGATAAGAGCAGGGGGGGGGGGGGGGGGGGGGGGGGCGGGGGGGGGGGGTACTGACGCTGCCTGGTATGAACGAAATTGGCTAAGTTTCCAAAGTCCGCCTATGAAAGTGCATACAAAGGGCATTTTTTAAACAGTTAATTTGAATAAGTGATAATTTCAGTTAACTCTTACAAAAATAACATGTATTAGAAACAACATGCCCACACACTTAAAATGTTGACTTTGACGAGAATGTTTGACCATACATTCTTTTTACTGTGGTCGATCGGTTTTGAGATAAGCAACTGGTATAAAGCTCTTCACCGCCTCTGGTCAAGGAAACGTCGGATCAGGTTTTTTAGAAAATAGGTAAAGTATTCAAGCATTTTCTGCCATAGTTGCACTATTGCACAATTTGGTGGATATTTAAACAGCTTTTGCTCATACTTGTAGGCTAATATTCAACTTCAACCGGTAGGTGAAGACGGGGTAAAAAGCCCATGGGCAGGTAAGAAGCCGATGCCAATTATCTCATGAAATGAAGCAAGTTCAGTCAAATATTGCCAATGAGACGAACGCTAAACATTAACACTCGTCTCATGGGCAAACTTTGACTGAAATTTTCTTCATTTCATGAGATAATTGGCATGGGCTTCTTACCCGCCCATGGGATTTTTTTTTTTACCCCGTCTTTAAACGAACAAGACTCCATTTGCAACGCTAAATGACATTAATCACATGTAAGGTCTTTTTAGCTTTATATAAACTTTTTATTTGCTTTATGAAGCATTTGGTAAGCAATTGAAATTTTAATTGCTTTTCTAAAAAAAAGTAAGCCTTTAATTTAATTGTTTGTTTAGATATCCATGTCTAAAAATTGGCCATTTCCCATTTTACACCGTTAGCAAAATTGGTGATGTTTTTTGAACATTTTTATTTCAAAATAATAAACTTTTATTTTAATAAAAAAGTTGCTTACACGCTTAAACACGCTTGCCTTATTACAAAATGGGTAAAAAGATGTTTTTCACTTTTTGCGTTTTTAAGCAATTGATTGCATAGTTGTTTTTTCACTCTTTTTTTTAACACAATAAGCGGTATTTAACTTTTTGTGAACGTAGTATCACACTTTCAGCACAATATTATCAGGCATTTGCTTTATTTATATAAAAAAAC
>CM065700.1:19098148-19128148 GCA_017654935.2 Phymorhynchus buccinoides | reverse complement strand
TGAGGGTTGCCTCTGTGACTATAAAGTACCTAATAATGCCTAATACTAGAGGAATGAGAGAGAGAGAAGGGGGTGAGAGACAGACAGACAATCAGACATAAAGACAGACCGACGGACTGACACAGAAAGAAGGATTGAGGGATTGAGGGTTAGATTGAGGGTTAGAGAAATAGTAAGAGAGAAAAAGACAGAGAAACAGAAAAAAACAGAGAGACAAACAGACGGACAGAGACAGAAAAAAGAGTGACAGTGTAACACAGACAGAATACACAAAAGAGAGATCCAAAACTACAGAGACAGACAGCAGTAGAGAGAAGGAAAAAAAGAGCCCAAATAACCCTAACATCTCCAAGGAATGGTCAACCTATGGCGATATTTTTCACGCCAGAGGGCAGTCAATGTACTAGGGGCTTATCACGCGATTTTCTTACTTGGGCGTAGTGAGAGAGAGAGTGATGGTAGGATCACTCACTGTCTCTCTCTCTTTCTTTATCCCCAACTAATAATATAGAGAGGATTAGCCCCACACGAGCGTCATGCCCTCTGGTGTGAGAAAAATCGCACTAAGTCTCTCATTCCAGCCCTAGGCAAAGGGAAATAACCCAAATCCTGGATTGTAAAGGCAGCAAAGAAAGAAAAGTAATCACCGAAGGCTCTCTGGATAGAGTAACAAATGCATGTTTTACAAGGGGGAAAGTGTGCAACATAACTTCCAGACACATGCATTCATTCGTTAACCCTTTCACCGCCAAAGTCGTATTTTAGCACCAGTGATTTAACACCTATGTCACTAAACTGCATCAAATTGGGGTCTATTATCTAAAAACCCTATAGTTTTAGTTTTGGGAAGTAAGGATAGACCTTATTTTATATCTGTCACAGAAGAATCCCCAATACTGCAGATGGATTTTGTTCTCTATCCAGGTAAATTTAAAGGAAATTTTTGGCTGAAATATGGCTGGCGGTGAAAGGGTTAATATAGTTTCGTGACGGTAACCCAAAATTACTGGGTTACTGATTGAATTTAGAAGAAGAGTCGTCGAGATTAGAAGAAGAATTTTTTTATACATCTGTATCGTTAAGAATTCGGGACTTTCCTGGAGTTGCACTGCCTCCGGGCATTGCCTCCAGGATCGTTCCCACCATCTTTATATCTACTAATGTCCCATATGTGTGAGAGAGAAAATGGAGTTTTACGTCCTCTTGGTCTGAATCAGACACATATGGGACATTTGTAAATACAAATATGGTTGGAACAATACTGGAGGCAATGCCCGGAGGCAGTACGAAACCAGTAAAGTCCCGATTTTTAAAAATAATTTATTATTAATACAGATAGCTGTAGCGGTGACCACGCCTCGGTTAAACCTCGTCGGCTATGGTACCGCCACAAGTGTCATAATCCTTTGGGTGTGCAACACAAAACATTTACATTCGATCACGTTATCATACAATCGCAGTCATAATTATTATCATACAAGCAAACAACAAAACGAATTTGAGAATAGAAACGATCGCATCACATATTTTTTTTACACAGAAATAAAATGTTTGTTTTCTTTTGAGCTGTTACAAAATGTATTTGAACGACTTTAGCTTACGCTGTGTTTTCTCGCTAGCACGAAGCACATTACAAATATTGAACGGTTGATTTGTGAAGAAAAACTAAATTTTGGGGGCACTGCAAAACAAAATGAAACATCATGGAGAGCGTTCATACCACATTCTGTACATTTTTTTCTTTTTCTGAATGAAAATCCGTTTAACGTCCTCCGGTCTGAAACAGACACATATGGGACACCTTACTTTCAAATGCACTTGTGGCGGTGCCTTAGCCGATGAGGGTGACCATTTAAGCCCATAGCCACAGGCCTTCACAACTTAGTTTATTTAGTAAAACCGGAGTAGTCGAAAAGAGCGCACCGCTAATAAGCGCGCGCCTAAAAGAGCGCATTGTGCATGCTAATAAGAGCGCGTGTTCATGCCAAAAAGAGCGCACGCGAATGTGTTGTTTTCGTGCTAATAAGCGCGCATAGGCGACATCGTTCTTACCAGACATTTACCATTTGCACTCGTCTGTTTGCACATCACCACTTTAGGGATAGGGATAGGGATAGGGATAGGGATAAGGTTAGGGTTAGGGTTAGTTATAGGGTTAGGGATAGGGTTAGGGTTTCACATCACATTTTACAACGCGCTCTTTTGACATCCTCGATCTTTCTTAGGTTCCAAAGATGCGCGCTTATTGGACAAAACATTGCGCCCTTTCTAGCTTCATTTTTGGGACGCGCGCTTTTAGAGAGTAGGTAAAACGCGCGCTTATGGGATGCACCCAGTAAAACCTACTTTGTCTATGAGCTCTTATGTAACCGCAATCTTATCGGTGACTTCTATTGGAGTCGTGTTGTGGTGGTTGTAGCATTAGTATTCATTTTAGTCATGCAGTTGCCTAAACTGGACCAATCTCCCTGTGAGACCTTGACCGGAGTTCTGTCGTTAGTCGTGTGTTATCTTCGGGACTTGAATAGGAAAGGTTGAAATGCTGCTTCATCTAATCATTGTTTTCGAAGAATATTAATTTTACAAAACGCTGACACAGGGTAAAACCTGAGACTGAAAGGGAAACTATCCAGGATTGTCGTGACTCCAATTCTGTTTGGGAAGTTTCTCTTGCGTTCCCTTACATTCATGAAGTAGCGGAGAGGGGGAAAAAAAGAAGGCCTGAGTCTTAGGCTATTAATATTATAATTATGAAACAATAATGAAGATTTTCGAATGATGACCTCTATGATTTTCTTAGCGCAGCCTGATAACACTCTTTGGAAAGAGTACACTCTAACCCTATTGGCCACTGCAACTAGGGTTATTAACGCCCTTCACGGCAAGACTTAAGCCCTTGTTGATCAGTATCCAAAAGGGCATTAACTCTTGCAAAAGACATCAATTAAGTAGCCTCAAATAGGGTTATTGGCGAGAGTTATTCCCTTGTTTGGTCAGTACCCAACCATCTTCTCCCACCCACCAAGGGCATTCACTCTTGCAAAATGTGTTCTTTGCAGTAGCCAATAAGCCCTATACATGTGTAAGAATTATCTTTAGTTCAGTGAATCGTAGACACCAAACGGAGTAAAAAGAGTAAGAAAGAGAGAGAAACACCGAAACTTCAGATAATGTAAAGCGAGTGGAGCTCACTGGACACACAAGAGCAATCTCTCTCTTTCTCTGTCTCTGTCTGTCTCTCTCTCTCTCTGTCTCTCTCTCTCTGTCTCTCTCTCTCTCTCTCTCTCTCTCTCTCTCTCTCTCTCTCTCTCTCTCTCTCTCTCTCTCTCTCTCTCTCTCTCTCTCTCTCTCTCTCTCTCTGTCTTTTTGCTGCTGTCCCATCGTCATCTTTATTTATCTCAATATCATAAACAAGTGTATCGTCGAGCGGCAGATAAGTTCCCGAGCGGCTGAATGTGATAGGGTTAGGATCAGCCTATAGTGTTATTGTCATAAAACTGAATGCATCAAACTTTAAATTTGAGAATCGTAAACATGACGGGGGGTGCTTCAAAAATATAAGTTTGTCTGGTTGATTGCTGAGTGTACTCCACCCCGGATTGTTCACCTGACAGACAGACAAACAGACATAAAGACATATTGATAGTAAGAGAGAGGCATGAAAGAAAAATAGTAAAGAGAGAGAGAGGGAGGGTGGGGGTGGGGTGGAGCCGGGGAACAAACGATCTTCTGTCGTACTCAGTACCGACAAGCCATCTTCCTCCCACGTAGCCTAGAATCCGGAACTGGAACGATCGAGCTGCCCCAGGAAGCTCTGCAGGCCAAGACCATCGGCACCTTTGTGTCGATGGTCTCCAAATAATTATCCAGCAAGACTGTTTCTGTGGTGCACACAATTCATTGTATGCACAGAATTCATTCTGTGGCACACACAATTCACTCTGTAGGACAGAATTAATTCTGTACGACATAATTCATTTCTGTGGCACACACAATTCATTCTGTAGGACAGAATTCATTCTGTAGGACAGAATTCATTCTATAAGACACATATTTCATTATGTGCACCAAAGTTATTCTGTGAGATACACATTTCATTTTGTGCACAGAATGAATTCTGTGTCCCACAGAATAAATGTTGTGCACAGAATGAATTCTGTCCTACAGAATAAATTGTGTAGGGGAAGACGGGGTAAAAAGCGCATGGGCGGGTAAGAAGCCCACCCCAATTATCTCATGAAATGAAGCAAATTTCAGTCTCATTTTGCCCATGAGACCCCCTACTAACAGAATTCATTCTGTCGGAAACACAATTCATTCTATGAAGAACGAGGCTCATTCGCATACAAAGTGACGTCACGGGTGTTAGACATTGACCTACTAAGCTCCTCAAGGGAGCAGTTAGTGTGTTAATTAATGATGAGGGACAATCTGTCTTATATGAATGAAATAGTTATGATAGCACTGTTTACATTTGATAGATTTGTTTAAAACATTGGAAGTATAAGAAAGGTTTGGAATGAACACTCCCTAGGTACCTACAATCAACGTCATATGCAAATGAGCCTCGTTCTCCATAGAATGAATTGTGTTTCCCACAGAATTCATTCTATAGGACAGAATTCATTTTATAGGACATAATTTATTCTGTAGGACAATATTCATTCTGTACCACAGAATTCATTCTGTGGGATAACAGAATTCATTCTGTGTACAAAAGTTATTCTGTGGGACACAGAATTAATTCTGCGTAGAAAATGAAATGTGTATCCCACAGAATAAATTTTGTGCACAGAATTAATTCTGTCCTACATAATTAATTCTGTCCTACAGAAAGAATTGTGTGTGCCACAGAATGAATTCTGTCCTACAGAATGAATTCTGTCCTACAGAATGAATTGTATGTGCCACAGAATGAATTATGTGCACCACAGAATGAATTCTGTCCTACAGAATGAATTGTGTGTGCCACAGAATGAATTGTGTGCACAGAATGAGGAAAGTGCCTCATTTTACCACTAAAAATCATGAAAATAATTGTTTGACGTTTGGAATGCCATACTGTAGGCCTAGGGAAGGGGGGGGGGGGGGGGAAAGAGATGGAAATGAAGGGAGGGTGAGATAGGGCCTACTGGTTCTGGAATAAAAAGGAGAGAGGTGTCTACTTTTGGCGGGAGTGTTTGGCTGAATACATAATTTATTGTAAACAAACACTATCAAAGGAAAATAAATGTCTGACAAATGTGTGGTTGTAAATGACCGGTTACGGATGGTCCTATATTCAGATTATAACCGTTGTGACCTTGACCTTTCTTGTGCTTAATATTCGGAATTACCATAAGCCAAATGCATCTGCATGTCAAAGATGAACATTGTAAGTCCAAGGATGTGAAGTATACGGTCACAAGAAGAACTTTACCTTTCACGGTCAAACTTTAAGGTCATGGTCAGCATGGTTACTATTTTTTGTACGGAACCCGGCCTTTGTGCACCGTGATGCATCACCACACTAAATTTGAAGCGATTTCATGCAACAGTTCTTCAAATAAAGGTTTGGGGTTCGAACCCCATACTTCAGTTGTACGCATGCACACACGTGCGCATTAAGATAGATGGACAAATCCAAGGTTATGGTATTATAGGGCTTTTGTGGGAGAATGTTCTGGAGAAAGAAAAAAAGCGCATTGAAAATGAAATACATGCACACTTTCTCGAGATATTGACGATTAAGTGTCAAGTTAAGGCTTGAACCCCGTAACCGACGTGATCTTGACCTTAATATAAAACTAAAGACATCAGTGGAGAGCTAATATCTTCAATGTCATGTCAAAATCGATTAAAATAGAACAGATTTTGAGAAAAACGGATGGATGGACGGACGGATGCACGCGCATGCTTTGCTCGGGAACTGATAATCCTGTCCTTTCAGTTCCTTTGTCCTAGAACATGATTCTGGCCATAGCTGACATCTTCTTCGGTTTCTCATCCTCCTATACTCCTCCGCTCCGCTACCTCCTTATTATTTCTATCGGGCTCAAACGTGAAGTGGACTTTCTTCTTCCCAAAACGTGATAAAATACCAGTTAACTACTTAAGTGGACTTTCTTTTTAATTTCCGCTTCCGGTCAGTTAACTGCTTAAGTGGCATTTTATCATGGTTGAACTAGTTAACTTGTTTTTGTAACACGAAATCTCATTGGATACTGCAGATCAGCAATCTTTCCCTAGAAATTGCTCCAAATACGTTTTAGTAACTGAAATAATCCCCAAATAGCATCAAATAGCATAAATATATCATTGTCCGTTTCTTATGAGTTAGTGAATAGATTGTATCCGTTAGGTTGAATTGCTGTCCAATGAACGTGTGGTAGTCAAATCTTGCTGCAACTTTAGAAGCATATCTTTTTGAGACGGCGTAGGCTCTACATTAACGCAACGTAGCACACGTTTCGCTGCATCTATTACAGATCTGCAACTTCAGGCAAATTGACACGTGCAAAACGATCATCAGCCATATTTGCGGAAAAGGGTCAGGGTCAATAGCACTTGACGCAGGTAGTCTAATCGTTAAGTAAAAAACAACAACAACAACAAAAACGCCGACCAATTACATTGCGTGTTACAAAACCTTCAGAAAATAATCCCCTCTCAAACGGAAACAAACTTCGAAATGTCAGTTAACTAGTTAACTTGTATAAGCGATTTCCGCTTCCGGTAAGTTAAGTACTTAACTGGAATAGTAATGCCAGTTAAGTAGTTAACTGGTCTTTTAGCACGTCGGCGCCCCATATATTTCTACCCACCCACCCCTCCTCTTTCTCCTATCTCATCCTCTGCAACAAGCGCTTCTGGTCGCACCACCGGAGGCCACTCTACCGGATTTGTGAAATTGAAGGCAAAATCTGTTTTTGCTGCATGCGAGCAAGCAAGCGAGCGAGCGAGAGAGACAGAGACACAGAGAATACGAATACGAATGTTTTATTGAGGGTAAAAGGGATAAGCTACAATAGCTTCTTTACACCTGGCCCTCTCACTCACACACTCACACCATGCATCAGGCAATGCAAAATTGACATAAAAACAATCAAGTCAAGAAAATGAAAAAAAAATTGGCACATGAAATAAATGACAGAGAATCAAATTGGAACATTAAACAGATATACAGAGAGACATACAAAATTTACAAGAATCTTGGCATAAGTTGATAATTGCAGTAAAACTCATTAACATAACTGGTGGACAAGATTGTCCATTATGTACTTGTGATAAGATTTGCGAAAGGAAGATACGCTAGTTTTATTTTTGAAATTATCATGGATGTCGTTCCACAGTTTACCACCTGAGTATGTAAGGGATGCTTTATATATAGATCTGTTCTGGGGCGGGGCATTATTAATTTGGTTTTGCTTCGAATTGCATGGACTTTAAATTTAGTAATAAGATATTTTGGTACTAACTTATTTATGATCTTGTACATAAGGGTACCTTTGTTTAGTCGACATTTCAAATCAAATGGTGGAATGTTGAGTTCCTTATAGTCAATGGTTTCAAGGGAGAACGATTTAAGGAGTATGAGTTTAAGAGAACGTTTATATAATCTTTCAACGTGTTTGAGTGTGTTTTTACTAGCTGAATCCCAACATGTTGATGCATAATCAATGTCAGGCTGAATATAGGCATGGAAAAAAAGTTTACGGGTATGATGATCCAAAAAGTGCGAGAGAGAGAGAGAGAGAGAGAGAGAGAGAGAGAGAGAGAGAGAGAGAGAGAGAGAGAGAGAGAGAGAGAGAGAGAGAGAGAGAGAGAGAGAGAGAGAGAGAGAGAGAGAGAGAAGAGAGGGAGAGAGAGAGAGAGAGAGAGAGAGAGAGAGAGAGAGAGAGAGAGAGAGAGAGAGAGAGAGAGAGAGAGAGAGAGAGAGAGAGAGAGAGAGAGAGAGAGAGAGAGAGAGAGAGAGAGAGAGAGAGAGAGAGAGAGAGAGACAGACAGACAGACAGAGAGAGACAGAGAGAGACAGGGACAACAACAAAAGAGAGACTGAATTTGGCGTTGCTAGGAAACGACCTTCCAATGAAACAACGCCTGGCCTTGTAGTCACGAGTGTGTCTAAAACACTAAATCCGGGATGTATAAATGTGAATGAGACAAAGCTGCCTATCCGATGGGCAGCTTAGTCTAATTTACATGTTACCACCCGTGTTAACTTTTTAAGACGCACTCGTGATTACCTAAGCCTACCTAACGTCAAGGCCTATGTGACGAGGTAATGGGTTAAAAGGCTAAGTCGCTAGGGAAGACTTTTAGTGTGTTAAATTTTCAAGTAGAAAATTTGCCTTTAGCCCACTTCTCTAGGGTATGGGAGATGAGCAACTTTCCCGGCCCCTTTTCATCTAATAAATTTATATTTGTGCCCGGGTTCTGGCTCGTATGATTGTAAAAAATACAAGTGGTTGATTTGTTCTAAATGGCAGACAGAGAGAAGTAGGGTTTTACATGAAATTACAAGACTTCCACTCTCATCAGTCTGATCAAAGGGTTCAGAATTATTTGACACTTGTATTTTATTTACTCACAAAATCTGCATAAGATTATGCAACAATAATAATAAAGCAGCTCAATGGCGCCAAAACAAAATATGAATGAAAAACCCCCAATGAAATCCGAAAAGATTTACAAGACTTTTGTCTTTCTAGAAGGTTAGCCCCAAGCGAGAAGGGTCACTAATCATCTTCATTGTCGGGAGGAAAGTTCAAATGATTGGGTCCGGTGAACTTAGCTATTGTCAAGTTCCTCCGTAGTGATCGGCGAGTGCTGGGTTGGCTGGGCTTGCTCGTCAGGTGAGAGTAGCTCCCAGTCGTTCCGGTTACGGCGTCGCGGGATGGCACGGTTCAGGCATGGTCTCCTCGCGGATTCTGGGTGCGGGACGTCTTGGCGGCGTTCCCATCTGGTTTCCTTGTGAGTCAGGGATTGTGCGTCCTGACCACGATGCCCTGCTGATAATCACAAGAGAAGGTGGATGTAGATCTCTATGGCTTAGAGACAAGGGGCTTCAGTCGGCAGGGAATTAGTGGATCCCAACCGGCTAGAAGGCTGCCCTTGTACAATAGCACTAGTAATAAATAAACTGAATTTCAGTTAACAAACTGAGATCAGTAAAACATAAAAGGTGTACAGGAATCAACTGATATTATTCAGTACCCGGCTAGATCAAAGTCTATGATCAAGCCAACATCACTCTCCATCCAACACCTGGAAAGGAATGGTATCATAAAGTGCAAGATTGCAACCCACAGGCTTCCTACTAAAAATATACAAAAGGGTTAGTAGGCATAAAATCGGGTTCTGGTACCAAAAGAGTTAAAGTCAAAAACACACACACAAATAATCAGTGCACATAAATAGAACAGAATGTTTACCACTTCTTTTCAATAACATATCTACTCCTTATTCATCATTGAACATAGGATCTAGATAAAAAATATGATCGAACAAAACAAATCTCAATCACCAGCCGTCAATAATACTCACTAGTTGGGCTATTAGGACTGGCTGGGAGAGAGCTTGAGTCTGCAATGTTGCTCCGCCAGGTTTTGGAGGTATTATGAGAGAGTATGTGTAGGCTAACTTTCCTCACTACTCAAATTTTCCCCTCCCATTTTCAAACAACGAGAGCCTGTCATTGGTTCATAGCAGTTGACAAGTCACAAGATGATGTCATAGTATTATGCATAGTAGTACAGAACGATCACGAGCCGGTTACATCACTGGCACGTGTAACATTCCAGTCATTCCACTCCTTCTCGTGATGGGGAAAGGAAGAGTCTTCAAAGGGCGCCGACTGTGGGTGTCACTTTCTCGTGATGGGAAGGGAGATCGGGCTTCAAAGAGATAAATGCCTTAATCGGCGTCGGTTTGATGTTGAATGGTAATTAAAGTGGCGGCCCGAGTAAAGAAGGGGGGGGGGGGGCGGTGTAGATAAAGAAAGAAAGGGAGAAAGTGGGGCGTGCGTTTCCACTCCGTCACAGAGGCCCCCCGAAGAAAAGATTCTGGTACCGGAATCTTCCTGTGGAACACCGACTCCACTTTCGACTTGAGCGACAGGGACAAATTAGTGGTGAGACTGGGTCAGCTGGAATGGTGGAACATCTGGTCGCAGCACAGAGTTCAAAGGAGCAGGTGGGTTGGAGATCAGTGGAATGGATTCCGACTGAGGTTGGTGCGGCAATCCTGTGTTGAGCTGTCCCAAGGTTGATTGCAGGATAGCAAACACCTCTTGCCTGAGTTTCCCCTTTAGCCTGGACTCATCGTTGCTGATGATGTGGTTTGGTAGGCCGATTCGGGCGAAAATGGCTTTGAGTGCCGCGGCTACCTGGCTAGCATCAAGTGAGGAGATTGGGGCGGCATCGCACTTCATGGTACATATGTCGACCACGGTGACTATGTACCGGAATTTCTTCTTCCGTTGAGGTAGAGGCCCGACCAAGTCGACTGCCACTCACTGAAAGGGAGGGGTAGGTGGCGGCTGGATGTGCGGCGGCCTGTCCCGATAGTACCGTCGGTGTTTGTTTGCGGGTCCAGGGTTGCCTTTAGGTGCAGTCACCTGAGGTACCAGTGGCGAGTGGTCTTGGGTCGTGTGGCGGACATTCCTTGGGAAGGATTTTCCAAGTTGTGGCGGACTTGGGGACTTGGGACAATCTGGATTGGCTCGCACGGCAATTTCATTTCCCGCATTGAGTGGTTTCTTCCCCGCTGAGGGAGATTTGCTCTTTGGGAAGGAGGGAGGGAGTTGGTTTGTGGCTTGGGGAGAAGGGAATGCTGCTGAAACTAGGGCAGGTTGAGAGGGGTGCCCTAAAAACACATAATGTGATCCCAGTATGAGGTCATAGACAGGACTGTCCATGATCACTGCCTTGATGGGTCCTTTAGCAAATCTGGTGTCGACATTGATTGTGGCGACTGGCAAAGTGGATGGGGGGATTGAAGCATCAGGGCCTTGCAGAGAGATGAAGTCTCCCGTGTATGCTGACGTGGGGACTAGGGATCTGCAGACGATGGCGTCGCATGACAGTCCAGTGTCATAGAGACACTGAACAGGGATGTGGTTGACAGTCGCCTGTCCGATGACTGACGGTGTGCCTGGACACTGGATTGGGGAGGGGTTGGTGCTGTTCTGCGAAGTGGAGACGACTTGCATAGTTGCGACATTTTGCCGCTTGTAAGCAAGTTTCCTGCAGTCATCCCGGTTGTGGGTGTTCGACTTGCAGTATGAGCAGTATAGGGGTTGTCCCAGTGGTTGTCGTTCATGGGTAGAACCGTTGGGCCCACTGTTGGAGTTGGGGTTAAACCTGCTCTGCTGTGAAGCATTGGACCCAACAACTTGCTGCAGTTTTGGCCTTTTAGGGGCGCTGGGTTCATCATGGGCTAGAGTGTACCGGTCACTTAGCTGGATGAGGTCAGCCAGAGTTGTGGCACCTTGCTCGGCAGTAAAGGTGCGTAACTCTGGGGACATGGTTTCGCGCAGTTGCTCGCCAACTATCAGTTCCCGTAGATCCTCATAGGACTCAGATTTTGCTGACAGGGACACCCATTTTGTCAGATAGTTTCCCAGTCTATCTGAAAATTGGGCATATGACTCTCCCCTACCTTTTCTGGTTGTCCGGAACTTTTTTCGGTAGGCGTCAGCTGTCAACTGGTATCTGTTGAGCAGGGCTTCTTTCAAAGCTGGGTAGTCAGTAACTTGGCTTGATGGAAGTTTGCTGTACACCTCATAAGCCACACCCCTGAGACTTTGGGCAAGCTTGAGGTTATACTTTTCCGGAGCAAGCTCAAATTCCTGGGCCAGTCTTTCAAATCTATCGAGGAAAGCATCGATAGACTCTGTTGCTTCATTGAATGCCTCCAATGTGAAGGTCATGGCTGGGGTCTGACTGGGAGGGTGAAACTTTTGAGGGGCAGCAGTCTCGGAGTCTGCTGAGTTTTCAAGCTGCTTCATAGCCAGCTCATGGTCTCGTGCCTTTTCCCGCTCAGCGGCCTCAAGTTCGAGGTCTTTGTTTTTGGCTTCCTGCACTAGTTGCCTCTGCCGCAACTCATGAGCCCGGATTTGCTCTTGCTCCTGAGCCTCCCTATCTTTATCCGCTTGTTGAGCCTCGCGAGCTTTATCAGCCTCTTGAGCCTCATGGGCTCTCTGTTTGTCTTTCTCAGCCTCTTGAGCCTCCCGAGTTTTCTCTTTATCATATTCAGATATAACAAAATTAGCTAACTCTTGGACGGACAATCCTAGAGATTCTCCCCATTCTTTAAGTTCCCTCCTAAGTTTAACAGTCTCTGCCATGGTTGTAAATACAACTATTCAAAATCAAAACAAAGTTGCTGAGTTGAATGTATCAAACAACACTTAACTATGTCAACATAAACAGAAATAGCATGCACATCAAAATAAAGTCATAAATAGCATTCAAACAAATCAAATCAAAACACAGTGAGCCAAATCACAATAACTTTCCCGGTGGACACAAGATAAGTTTTGGAAAGTAAATAAAGTTTGAAATGAAATTTGTTAGACTTTATGAAAAAAAATATCCCGGACGCGAGCCCCCAATTAGATGTGACGAGGTAATGGGTTAAAAGGCTAAGTCTCTAGGGAAGACTTTTAGTGTGTTAAATTTTCAAGTAGAAAATTTGCCTTTAGCCCACTTCTCTAGGGTATGGGAGGTGAGCAACTTTCCCGGCCCCTTTTCATCTAATAAATTTATATTTGTGCCCGGGTTCTGGCTCATATGATTGTAAGAAATACAAGTGGTTGATTTGCTCTAAATGGCAGACAGAGAGAAGTAGGGTTTTACATGAAATTACAAGACTTCCACTCTCATCAGTCTGACCAAAGGGTTCAGAATTATTTGACACTTGTATTTTATTTACTCACAAAATCTGCATAAGATTATGCAACAATAATAATAAAGCAGCTCAATGGCGCCAAAACAAAATATGAATGAAAAAACCCAATGAAATCCGAAAGGATTTACAAGACTTTTGTCTTTCTAGAAGGTTAGCCCCAAGCGAGAAGGGTCACTAATCATCTTCATTGTCCGGAGGAAAGTTCAAATGATTGGGTCGGTGAACTTAGCTATTGTCAAGTTCCTCCGTAGTGATCGGCGAGTGCTGGGTTGGCTGGGCTTGCTCGTCAGGTGAGAGTAGCTCCCAGTCGTTCTGGTTACGGCGTCGCGGGATGGCACGATTCAGGCGTGGTCTCCTCGCGGATTCTGGGTGCAGGGCGTCTTGGCGGCGTTCCCGTCTGGTTTCCTTGTGAGTCAGGGATTGTGCGTCCTGACCACGATGCCCTGCTGATAATCACAGGAGAAGGTGGATGTAGATCTCTATGGCTTAGAGACAAGGGGCTTCAGTCGGCAGGGAATTAGTGGATCCCAACCGGCTAGAAGGCTGCCCTTGTACAATAGCACTAGGAATAAATAAACTGAATTTCAGTTAACAAACTGAGATCAGTAAAACATAAAAGGTGTACAGGAATCAACTGATATTATTCAGTACCCGGCTAGATCAAAGTCTATGATCAAGCCAACATCACTCTCCATCCAACACCTGGAAAGGAATGGTATCATAAAGTGCAAGATTGCAACCCACAGGCTTCCTACTAAAAATATACAAAAGGGTTAGTAGGCATAAAATCCGGTTCTGGTACGAAAAGAGCTAAAGTCAAAAACACACACACAAATAATCAGTGCACATAAATAGAACAGAATGTTTACCACTTCTTTTCAATAACATATCTACTCCTTATTCATCATTGAACATAGGATCTAGATCAAAAATATGATCAAACAAAAACAAATCTCAATCACCAGCCATCAATAATACTCACTAGTTGGGCTATTAGGACTGGCTGGGAGAGAGGTTGAGTCTGCAATGTTGCTCCGCCAGGTTTTGGAGGTATTATGAGAGAGTATGTGTAGGCTAACTTTCCTCACTACTCAAATTTTCCCCTCCCATTTTCAAGCAACGAGAGCCTGTCATTGGTTCATAGCAGTCGACAAGTCACAAGATGATGTCATAGTATTATGCATAGTAGTACAGAACGATCACGAGCCGGTTACATCACTGGCACGTGTAACATTCCAGTCATTCCACTCCTTCTCGTGATGGGGAAAGGAAGAGTCTTCAAAGGGCACCGACTGTGGGTGTCACTTTCTCGTGATGGGAAGGAGATCGGGCTTCAAAGAGATAAATGCCTTAATCGGCGTCGGGTTTGATGTTGAATGGTAATTAAAGTGGCGGCCCGAGTAAAGAAGGGAAGAAGGGGGGGGGGGGGGGGGGGGGCGTCGGTGTAGATAAAGAATGAAAGGGAGAAAGTGGGGCGTGCGTTTCCACTCCGTCACAGTCCTAAGGACGATAACGCTACCTAAACAGTCCAATATCTTGTCCCTACAGTGCCAGTGTCCGACAACATGATCCTGGCCATGGACTACCAGACTCTGCTTGGCCCTGGCTGACGTGTTTGGCTTCTCCTCGGCTCTGCCTTCTATTCATCTACCTCCTCCTCCTCTTTCTCTTCCTTCTAAATCAACCTCTATAAAATATCTTGTCCCTACATGCAGTGCCGGTGTCTAACGAGATGATCCTGGCCATGGACTACGGGGCTCTGCTGGCCCTGGCTGACATCTTCGGCTTCTCCATCGACCGGGCCGACTTCATCAGCAGCTGGTACGCCAGGTTCCACGACGACCACGAGTTCATCGGGGCCACCTTCGACGCCTTCGACGACAACCCCAAGGACGGCGTGTGGAACATCCACGAGGTGGACGGCATCCTCAAACACATCCTGGCCACCTCTGGTGAGTGTATATGGTGTCGTCTGGGTTTATCCCCTTGACTGCCATAAACATATCACGTACTGACTTTTTTTTGGGGAACTAAAAGTATCATTTACTCTGAGAAGAAACAAACAACACATGATCGTGAACTAATAGTATCATTTACTCTGAGAAGAAACAAACAACACATGATCGTGAACTAACAGTATCATTTACTCTGAGAAGAAACAAACAACACATGATCGTGAACTAATAGTATCATTTACTCTGAGAAGAAACAAACAACACATGATCGTGAACTAATAGTATCATTTACTCTGAGAAGAAACAAACAACACAGTATCACGTACTGACTTAATGACATCACTGATGACGTCATTAGATGAAGAGGAATAACTCGGACATGTTGGGTTTTCCTCTTGCACAGTCAAGAGAGTTATATCCCCAGGCCATTTTGCCAAATTGGCTCTATCAGTTCTTTTTCATGGCATGATTTGCCCAATTATTTTTGTCTTTCATTTTCTTTGGCAGTCAAGGGGTTAAACAGCATGTTTATTTTCAAAGTCACAAACAAAAATCTATATTCATTTAAAAAAAAATTTGTATGCTTCTTTCAGTCCACATTAAAAAATATATATGACTGTTCTAATAATATGATATTGTACACCTTAAATGTTTGTAGCATGTATTCAGTCACTTATTTAAAAAAAAGTGTAACAATATTTTTTTTTATTCATTACATAGGGCAACAAGAAAACTTATATAAAGCCCTATCTTAAAGAAAAAAGTGCACAGACAAAATGGTGTGACAGAGGGCTAAACAGAGAAATGAAACGCTATCTTAATTTATGAAACAGGTTTTATAATATTAATGTAATACAAAAACAATCGAACAGACATAGTCTAGTGTCGTCTTGTTCTTGTCCTGGCTTTGTTTCATTGGTTAGTTTCACAGAATCATCCGTATCGTTAAAAAAATCGGGACTTTCCTGGAGTTGCACTGCCTCCGGGCATTGCCTCCAGGATCGTTCCCACCATCTTTATATCTACTAATGTCCCATATGTGTCTGCTTAAGACCGGAGGACGTTAAACGGATTTTCATTCTTTCATTGGTTTGTTCTGTTGAGTGATGTTCTGTAACTTTTTTTGTTGGTGTTTATGATGATGATGTTGATGATGATGACGACGATGATGATGCTGTTGCTGATGTTGATGAAAAATTGTTGTTGTTGTTGATCGCCGGCCCTCAGGCATTTTTGTTGTTGCTGATTATGATGCTATTGTCGTATTTCTGGTGGTTAATGTTGTGTTGTTGTTGTTGTTGTTGAGATGGGATTGCTGTTTTCTTGAGTTTTTCATTAGCATTCCAAATCTATGCTATTGGTAATGTTATCTTATCTATGTTATCTATGGAATGGTGGCCCAAAACCCCCAGTAACAATTACCCTGTATTTCTTTGGTTTCAGATAACGGCGATGGTGTCATCACTCGAGATGAATTTGTCAGTTATTTCACTGCTGTAAGTCATGCTTCATGCTTCGCCATGCTTTGGCTGTTAACTTCTATTTTCCTATCTATCTATCTATCTATCTATCTATCTATCTATCTATCTATCTATCTATCTATCTATCTATCTATCTATCTATCTATTTATTTATCTATCTATCTATCAAAACAAATTATCTATCTATCTATCGATCTATCTATCTATCTATCTATTTATCTATCTATCTATCTACCAATATACAGGAAGAGACATTCCATTTGTGGAACAATCTTCTTGTTGAGGGGAGAGTAGTTCTACCTTAGTAGGTTAAGACCCCATTCAGCGCCGAGCTGATGAGACTCCCTAGAGTCGATACAGCTGTCCTCAGCTGGGTTCTGCCATTGCCTCCCTAATAAGGAGGAGAAACTAAGCTATCACTCTTTATGTTTTTTAGAACATAGATCAAGATACCAAGTTAGCATATAACTGGTGTTTTTGTTTTAATGTTCGTTTCAAAGACATAGGGACAAAAAAGGTTTTAAACAATTTTCCTATCTATCTATGTATCTATCTATTTATCTATCTATCTATCTGTCTATCTATATATCTATCTTTCTATCTATCTATCTTTCTATCTATCTATCTACCTGTCTATCTGTCTGTCTATCTATCCATCTATATATCGATATATTCTGAGGTTCAAGAATACAGACTTTGGACACAGAAAAGATTCATCAAAGCAAATTATCTATCTATGTATTTTCTATCTATGTATCTGTCTGTCTATCCTTACAGCTATTTATCTCCATATCTCCCTCTATATGATATCTTATCTTCGGAATATTGTTATGTTCACCTTTTACCTAAGTTTTTTTATTACTATTATTTTATCTGACTGCTGGTTTGGTTGGGGGGCTTTTTGCCAATATATACACAGGGAAACCTTCCCATTGTGGAAGGACCTTGTTGTTGAGATGAGAGGACTCCTCATGACTTGGGTAAGATTCCAAAGCCGTGTTCATTTGATGAGATCCCCATGGACAGAAACAGCTGTCATAGACTGGGCTCTGCCATGCATCCCTTAAAAAGGAGGAAAAAACTAAACTAGCACTCTTTATGTTTTTAGAACATAGATCAAGATACCAAGTTTCTACAGCTGGTCTTGATTCTGATGTTCACTTCTAAAGACATACTTTCGGACAAAAATGTTTTATCAAATTTTATTATCTATCTATCTATCTACATGTATCTATCTATTTCATTTGTTCTATTTATTTATCTGTCTATCTATCTTTCTGAGGTTCAGAGTACAGACATTGGACACCAAAGCAAACTATCTATCTATCTATCTATCTATCTACACACACTCACAAGAATAATAATTAAAACAACAACAAACGAACAAGTTGTAGTCTGTGGTAGCATTCGTCTCATGGGCAAATTTGACTGATTTTTTTAAAAATTCATGAGATAATTGGCATGGGCTTCTTACCAGCCCATGGGCTGTTACCCCGTCTTCCCCTATTAATGTTTTTTTTATTTTACAAAACACACAAGTTTTCTTTAGTCGTATGTATGTGGCTATTCACAACAGCAAGAAACATTTAAACTTTCAACCTTCTGTTCGGGGACTGAACTCTTTCATGACTTAATTATTATTTTTTGCAGTAGTTTTATTCTGTAAGACTAAGACCCTTTCGCCACCAGCCATTTTTCAGTCAATGATTTCCATTACATTTACCTGGGTGGAGAACAAATATATCTGGGAATCCTCTCAGACATGTATAAAACAAGGCCCTAAAGCCTCGCGCCTCCCCAAATTAAACACATCAGATCTTTGGATCTTGGTTTTGATGCCTTTTGTAGTGGCATGGGTGTTAAATCATTGTAGGCCTACTAGTGCCAAAAGACAAATCTGGCGGTGAAAGGGTTAATGAAAAAATCGACTCGTTTCCTCAGTTTATCCTATGTTCGTGCTTTCAAGTTGTTGATTGATTTATGTTGGGGGGTGTTTTCTGTTACAGATCTACACGAACTGCTAGACAGACAGGCACTGTGGTGGTCGTGCACACGCCTTCGCTGTTTTCTCGGCAGTGTTTGGAATAAATTTTATTTTGCGATGTAAAAAGGGTTCTAGTCACACCAGTCTGTTCTTTGGGGCTTTTTATTTGGTGTGTGTGTGTGTGTGTGTGCGTGCGTGCGTGTGCGTGCGTGCGTGCGTGCGCACTTTTACGCATGTTACACTTCTTGTGGAATTGCCTCACATAGCACATTGTAATTATCCCTTAATTTATACACAACGAATATGCATCAAACAATTCTCATGATATTCTACACTCACATCACATCAGTATAGTAGGCCTATCCCAAATGCAGACGTTTAAAATTTAATTTAAACGCTATTAATTTTCCATCAACAAACTAGAGCGTGAAACACTAGATCAACAAGCCGCGCGGCAACATTTTCGGGCCCAGTGGTTGACCTTTAACCCAATGAGATCATATATTCGAACTTGGCCTGCATACCAGGCTACCCGCATGCACAATTTCAGCTTCCATACGTGCGTCGATCGTTCAAATCCTAGTCGTGGTAACAAAGATATAATTATTGTCAGCCAGCCAGGAACACACAGACAGCCCCGAAACATTAACCAGCTTTCGCTCCACGGCTGGTTAACTATGATTATTAGCTTAAAATCAAACACCCATCCATCCATCCGAATTAGTTTAATCATTAAGTCGTTATGCCTTAAATTTGCCCCCCTCCCAACTCATCCGCCGACTCACCCACCAGGAACTATAAGGCCTTATTATTACATTTCTGATCACAGGGACGTGTCCCATGCATGTTTATATTTCAGTTATGACTAGCAATCGCCCCGTGGCAATTTTAACCCCATGGCAGTTTTAACCCCGTGGCAGCTATCTCCTCCCTACACCTACCCCCTCCCCACATTTACTTGCTCGGGGACTTATTTGCCACTTGGCGACACACTTGTTTGTTATTGTGGCTTTCAACAGACAGCCAGTCTCAAAGACACGAAAGTGAAACTTTAGGTTTTACATTTCCAAGAAGAAGGCAGCATTTCACCTTCACCCCTCCAGCCCCCCCCCCCCCCCAGCCCCTCCCTCCCCCCTCAATCCCCACCCCCCCTCCCCCCCCTCGACGCTCACAGCTCGTGCGCTTTGTGGGTAAAGTGTCAGTTGCCGTGTTATAACTTGGCTTATTACTATATGATGAATGTGTTTTCTGCTTGTTGACATTGCCGCCTAATGACAAAAGTGGCATTGCAGATTTTGGACAAATTCTAACAGCTAACAGTAGCTATAACTAGGCTAGTTCAACCTGGTATAGGTCTCAAGATGATAACCCACAAGGCCTGCCTGCTTGAGGACTGTGTCCTGTAACTCCACAACCCAAAGTTGTTGATCATCAAAAATGCACTTACGATGACAGTGCTAACTCCACCAGATTTTTGCCAACTAACCAATCTCGTAAGCTATAAATAATATCTATCCTTATTTAAAGCCACAACCAGACTATATAATATATAGTCCTTGTCAGGTGCTCCATCTACTGGGAGGGAATCACCCACCTGCAGAGACTGTTAGATTTGACTGCATCAGTGCATGTCTCCCGCTTTCATGAGTTTTGCATTGGCAAATTACCACTACCCCCCCCCCCCCCTCCCCCGAAAAACCCCCAAGACGCGACCGGCCCCTAATTATCGACCACTTTGCTTCCCCCCCCCCCACCCCGCCCCTAATTACTGATCTGCCCCTGGACTCTGTGTGCGTGTGCAATTTTGTTATATTTTTATCCTTTCCCTAGGCCTATCCAAAGTTGATGATGAAATTCTGCTTTTAACGTCCTCCGGTCTGGAACAGACACACATGGGACATTAGTAGATATAAAGATGGTGGGAACGATCCCGGAGGCAATGCCCGGAGGCAGTGCAACACCAGGAAAGTCCCGAATTTTAGCAATACAGATGTGCATAAGATCTTTATCTATTCCCTCTCCTCCCCCCCTCTTCCGCCCTTCTTTGGTTTTCCAAGCATTCTCTACAATGTTGAAATTGCCCATTAAACAAAAGCAAAACAAGACAACAAATCAGTGCGCTAGCGTGTGCAACGATGCTCTGCACACCGGAATGATTTTGCATTTGACCTATGAAATCGAAACAACCCCCACGCTCCCACAGCCACACCCCTCCCGGGCAACGAGATGCACCAGGAAGTGTACCGGCGAATGCGTGCGCACCAACAATTTCTTTTCGTTTATTCATACGCACCAGTTGTTTCTTTTTTCATCTTTATCCGCGATAAAGCGCTTAAAATGCTTCTGAAGTTTAGAAAGATGTCGATGTGATTTCATATCTACTGATTGAATAGAGGTTTGTGTGAAAAAGAAACCAATCCCCTTGTATACCGATAAGAACCTTTTTCAATCCGCGGAGGCTTAGATCTTCCTGAATGTGGTGCTCTGTCGGAAGACAAAATGATGGCACCATAATCAGTGGATAGGGTATCGATGGTTCAGATGTTGATTGAAATGCGCCCCTTTCTCTTCTTGTGGATTTAAGATTGCGATGGCTCGGTGTGAATGTTCAACGAAGATAATTCCAGCGACGCTGGCATGGAGTCTAGTTCTCGGATGTACTGGCCTGTATTTCGTGTTTGTGTGAGTATGCTGCTATGCACTGTTCTGAGTATGCTAGTCTGTCGTTTCCGACAATGACTGCCAGATAGCAGAGGGGGCAGATATTATTCTGGCGGGTGAGAATTTGTTTATAGTGGAGATGCCTAAATACTGCTACTCGCTGTGCTACTGAAGTGACAGAATAGTCAGAAGTAACTGTGGTTGTTCTACAGGAAAAAAGAAGAAGAGGCTAGCACACTCGTCTGGTCTAGATTACTAAACTAGTACTAACTACTAGTACTACACTCTACAATACTACTAGACTTTACTACACTCTACTAGTAGTAGTACTACAGTACTAGACTTACCTTGTGTCATGTTGTGAAGTTACATGTGAAGTTGTTAGCTGCTTTGCACACACATACACACACACAAACACACACACACACACACACACACACACACACACACACACACACACACACACACACAAAGCTTTTAAGTTTTATCGTTGTTTTCTTGAATTTATTATAACATTTTCATTCATTTGTTGGTACGATGGCTTGAAGGGTGTTCTGAATAAGATTGTGAATGTTGGTAGCAAGATCGTGGGTAGAATTTAGAAAACATGACAGTTTGTGTTTGTTGTATGAAAAACGTGTAGTTCGAAAAGCCAGGGAGATCGCTAATGATCAAAGTCACGTTCTGACGATTCCGCATTATTCGTTGTAGAACAATTTGAAATTTGGCTAGTTTTGTCCCTAAGTCAGTCGAACTTCTGAACAAGATCTCTGCTAAGACCAAATATTGAAATAATGAGGAATTATACATTAGCTTTGGCCTAGACTAGAGGTATATCTGGTCATGTTAAAAACCAGGGGTCCTATTAATGGGGCGTACGTACGCGCGTACGTCTAACATACATGGAAACGTCTGCACTTTCCAGGGAAAGTTGCAATTCATGGGGCCTGACTGACCTAAAACCTTCGGCGTACGGGCGAACTAAAAGGCTGAAATTTAGTCAAGCGAATTCGGCAGACTACGAGCTGTACGTCTTAACTACGGTCGAGATTGGGAGATGCAAAGGCGGCGATTTATTCGGTTTATTGCTAAAATGGGTGCGTATGTTGGCATGAAAGTACATATCTCATTATTTGCGATAGGAAAAACTCGTGCAACACTTAAAAAGTTGTTTTTGAAGATGATTCATGCTACAGCATGACAAAAACCAAGCCGTCAGTAGGCCTACGTTGAAAGCGTGAACCACAATGAGATTGCTTCATGGCGGACCCGCATGTCTCGAGGGTTAGCTTGTGTGTGTGTGTGTCAAGTCAAGTCAAGTCAAAATGATCTTTAATGACGATAAAGGAATAAGCTAAACAAAACTTTTTTTTATCCTGTCGTCATAAATGAATAAGAAATACAACTGAAGCAAACAAGATGAAAAGCAAAAACTGTAAACAACAAAATCAATTTACAATGAAATATATGGAAACAATACACATAAATATTATTATGTTGCGCAAGCACAATACCATAATCATGTACAAAATACTGACATATACTGTGTGTGTGCATGTGCGTGCGTGCGTGTGCGGGCGTGTGTGCATGTGCCGCATGTGTGTGAGAGAGAGAGAGGTCATTTGAACTTTTTATTCTGTTAGGCTCGACATAATTCAGTTCCACTACTAGTCTATTATCACTCACACACCCTACACAAATTTATTTAATTATTTAAGCTGATGCCACATCCTAAATTTGACACATGAAACTGAAACTCAGACAGAGAGTGTGGAAACAATACTAACTATAATTTATCTTATAAGCCTACTGCAAAACTTGCTAGGGCCTACATTCCTTTCCAACACACACACACTCAACACATAGGCCTAGCAGCAGAGAGCGTGCTAGCCTAGCAGTCTGTGCCTCGCGTGGCTGCTTTCCTCTGCGTCGCGCGGAAGAAAGTATATAGCGCATGCGCACATCTCAGCATCATCGGGGAATTCCAAAGTAGAACTTTTTCCGACATATGAAGTCTAAAGCTGACATCTGACCTGTGAATCGCGACTACACTGCTCGGATAGTTCAGACGTCGCATCAAACGTCTGACGTAATCAACGTAGCCGCTATGAATTTACTCCCCTGTACAGTAGTAGTGTGTGTGTGTGTCACTGTGTGTGTGTGTGTGCATGCGTGCGTGCATGCGTGTGTACGTGTGTGTGTCTGTCTGTTCATATGTCTCTGTCTCTGTGTATCACCGTATGTGTGGGCGTGAGAGAGAGAGAGAGAGAGAGAGAGAGAGAGAGAGAGAGAGAGAGAGAGAGAGAGAGAGAGAGAGAGAGAGAGAGACTCAGACTCAGAAACTTTATTTTACAAGGAAAAGAATTTAGGCTGGGCCTAGTCTTCCATCCTTAGAGAGAGAGAGAGAGAGAGAGAGAGACAGAGAGAGAGAGAGAAGAGGGAGGCGCATGAAATGTTGGGAACGGGTAAGGACCCAAAATATGTCAAAGCTTGGGGTGACTTGGAGAGGGTGGGGGTTTGGGGGTAGGGTGGGGGTGAATAAATGAATGCGAGGATAGAAATGGTGGGAAAGAGTTCTTAATGTTTTGATAGTCGCTTGTAATTGTATCGACCCTAACTATGTTCAATTTTTTTGCGAAGCATGCGTTGTTATTCATTTTTCCTTAGTTTTGTTTCCATTTTTATTGCATGCAAATGTGTTTCGTTGCTTGTATGAGACCACACTGTAATTTCACCTAACGTGATAATAAAGTATTTTTGACTTTGACTTTGACTTGACACACACACACTGCCTACAACAAGTTGAACAACACTAACACTGTAACAGTAACACTTCCCACCTTCCACCTTTTCACCTTCCAGGTGTGAAGCAAGAAAGTTGGCTTCATTCTTTGCAAGGTTTGTACTACAAGTACTGAAGTATGCTGCGAAGTTATGATCACTCTTTGTAGCATTTTGATTTAGGCTTTTTGGTGTTGCCAAGCGAAGCATGACTGTCATTTTATGTTTTTGTGTGTTGCAGGTGTCGATACTTGACGGAGACATACTCATACATAGTTCCCATATGTTCTGGAATTCTGACACTGTTTGTGATGACCAACCTGACCCTCACCACCTTCATGGATCCAGGCATCTACCCTAAAGGTACATCAGCAACTACATGTAAAGAGATCTCTGCATACTGTTTCTTTCGGATGAGACGGTAAACCGAGGTCCTGTGTGCCCATGCACTTAGCACACGTTAAGCCCCCAAAAAAGTTGTCATGTGGTCAAAATTTACCCCCTCCCCCTTTCTTTATCAGTCACACAAAAATTGCATGCAAAAAGAAAAAAAAAAAAGCATGGCGGGCCTCTAGCTGTGACGCGCTGTCCAGTAGGGTTTTTTCAAAACTAAATCACGGACAGTACTGAGTTTTGTTGCACTTTCATTAATTATATAATTAATATGTTATTTTCTAGGCAACCCCAGGCCAGTAATGATGTTTGCATCAGGAAATAATGTCCTGAAGGGTTAAAGTCAAATTGGAGGGACTGAAATTTTTATGTTGAGATAGCAGGGCTGGCCAAAACTACTAGCCTGGTAGCCATTGGTTAGTATAAAAATCTGTGGGCGAGTAGATTTCAAAAGTCACTGGCCCGATGGGCGACTGTAAATTTCAGTACTGCACCATGCACAGCCCTGTTTCTTTACCACTTGACTTAGTATCCCCACACCATCTATCCCTTCCAACCCACTACCAAATCAAGCTTAGCTGTCTGCTAAAGATAACAACATGCTAGCACTGGTACTGAAAAGAAAGGGGAAAGCAGCCTCCTCAATCTCCTCCTCCCCTTCTTTCTCTACCCCGCCTTTCTCCCCATATCATTTTTCTCTTTACTTTAATTTTCTTTCTTTCCCACTTTTTTTCTTCTCTTTTTCTCCTTTCTCGTCATTTCCTCTCTCTCCTTCCCTGTGTGTGTATTTCACTGTGTGAATCAGAATCAGAATCAGAATCAGAATCAATGTTTATTGCCCTTTAAAACCAATACAAGGTTTTATATATGACACTAATAAAATAACATTAACAGTAATAATAACAGTCTGTGTGTGTGTTTTGAAGGATTTTTGTTGTTTTCTTCGGGCTAGTGGAAATGTATTCAGGCGAGTAAAACATTTCAGTTAATCGACCGGGAGGCGAGTGAAAATTATGTTTGGCCAGCCCTGGATAGCCAATATTTTGAGTTCAAAAGATCTTTTAGCATTTTAATTTTCATAGAGATTATTAAACTGAGACCAGAACATTATTGTGAGTTATCCAGTGTTTTTGAATTATTCGCTTTGGAGTTATCAGGAATCCACTGTACCATGTTTTACGGACTATATAAGGCAAAACCCCCAAAATGTTTGTTTCCGGTTTCCCAATCGACCCTAGTTTTTTGCCGCCGACCCTTAACTTTTTTTTAATGAATAAAGAAAAAAAACCAATACGAAAGTAATTTCAGCAGACGATGCAAGGGAAACAACCAATGCACTCGGCGCAGTCAAGGACCGTTACTCGCGCTGACTTTTGTGACCCTACATCCGCCGACAAAATGGCGGGCTCTAGACACGCGATTGCAGTTTCAATGCCAATGTGATAAATATATTCACACACATAGACCGAACACAAATGTAAAAAAAAGAAAGAAAAAAGCCTACCCTATTTTTTAAACTGATGAAACCCCAAACAGACTTCTTTTTATTAGGGGGGGGGGGGGGGGGGGGCTAAGGCGCACCTGATTATAAGGCGCACCCCCCAAATTTGACTCAAAATTCAGATTTTATTACTGTACTCTATTTCCTTACTAGATTATCAGTCACATTAACCCTTTCACCGCCAAAGTCGCATTTTAGCACCACAATGATTTAACACCTATGTCACTAAAAGGCATCAAATTGGGGTCTATTGTCCAAAGACCCTATTGTCTTAGTTTTGGGAAGTAAGGATAGACCTTATTTCATATGTGCCACAGAAGAATCCCCAATACTGCAGATGGATTTTGTTCTCTACCCAGGTAAATTTAATGGACATTTTTGGTTGAAATATGGTTGGTGGTGAAAGGGTTAATTATAAGGCGCATGGATCTGAGTCTGGGGAAAAAAGTATGGTCTTATAGTCCATAAAATATGGTACAACATAATGAATTATTAACATGCTACAACACTAACAGTCATAGTTTAGGTCTGACTGAAGTTTGTGGAATTCTCTTTTTCTTGTACTGAATATTTACTTGTAATCTCAACAGTCTTCAAATACACATGTAATAATAAATGTATGCATGCGCATATGCACACACCACAACACACACACACACACACACACACACACACACACACACACACACACACACACACACACACACACACACACACACACACACACACACACACACACACACACATGACGTGTAAAAAACACCACACAAACAAAAACAGACACATACACACACAGACACACACACTCACACAGACATACACATACACGCACACGCACATGCACACACACACACACACACACACACACACACACACATAAACACACACACACACACGCACACACAACAGGGTTTTCATTTTGAAATGAAACAACAGATAAAAGAGTAAAAACAACAGATTAGAACACTTTCGGTCTAAGCTTAGTAACACGGGAAACACATCAGTACACACGAAACTTTGAGGCTCCAACAAAAACAACCGATTCAAAGCCGATTTTAAACGATGTTCTCGATCGGCAATCGGTTAAAAATGAAAACCCTGCACAACCGCACAAATACAGCCTCATACACACACTCACACACACACATTGACGAAACACAATTTAAGGGGAAAAGATATCCTTTAAAAAACCCTCAATCACTCATAGAGCCATTGTTTTGTTCTTGTTGTTGTTTGTTGGCTGCTCGGCACAGCTCGAGAAGATGAGCAGGCGACGGACGAGTTCCGAGCGCCGCTGTACAAGAACGTGGAGATCAAGGAGGTGGTGGTGCGCATGAAGTGGTGCACCACCTGCCAGTTCTACCGCCCCCCGCGATGCTCACACTGCAGTGTCTGCAACACCTGCATCGAGGTGAGAGAAAAACCCCCATGACCCCAGGTTAACCCCCTTCGCCGCCAGCCTTTTTTTTTTGTAGCCAAAATTATCCAATAAACTTACGTGGGTAAAGAAAAGATTTTGTCTGAAATGTTGGGGATTCCTCTACTACGTGTTAAAAGAAAAAGGCCTACGCTTAACTCCCAAAATCAAAAACGCAAAAATCATTGAAATGAATACGGGGGAAGGAACTTCTCGTAAATTAACTCCCTTTTTTTTTTAGCCAAAGTTATTTATGGCACCGATTCGCCTGCAAAGTGAAAGTAGTTGCCACAACAATACGGACCCAAGTTCATCCTTTTCACCCTCACTATTTCATATTTGCTTTACAAAAATCATTGAATAACAGACCCTGAATTCAAGGTTTTTAAATGACATGGGTGTTAAATCATTGTGGTTGCAAAACTGCGACGTTGGCAGCGAAAGGGTTACATTTTTATGCAATAATTACCATAAAATTTGGACTATAAAGATGCAACTGTATATTATTATCCGCACTTCGAAAAATCCGTTCAAAAAGACTAGTGGGTGCTTTCCCTTGCTGTAAGAACCAAAAACGGACCACTGAGAGTCAGGGACAGGAAGAACTAACTTAGTATATTGCATTGTGGGTAGGGAGAAAGTGAAAGTGAAACTACTAGACCTGCTGTTCAGCGGGCGCTATCGGGCGTTACAGGAACTAGACAACGACCAGGTTTTGGAGGCTCCCGGAGCTTGGGGGTCTCAGAGTGTTAAGAAGAGTGAAAACCAGTTTTGAGAGCTTCAATGAAGCTCAAAACGAGCAGGAGGATATTGCTGGAAATGGGTTTAATACTACTGATATCTATAGAAGGGTAAAAAAATCCACAGACAAGCCTCATCAGTATATAAGGCTTATGGGCCAAACTTGAAAAAGTTACTGTTTATGTCCACATTTTACGGTAGTGTAACTGGTATAAGAATTAAAGAACTCTGTAATCACTTGAAAATATAAATGGCCATTAGGAGTAGGACCAGTTACACACAAACAAACATAAGTCAGAGGATCCGGGCCCGGGCCCGTATCTCACATTCTCCAGGATACGGATACAGCGCTATGGGACGCATAAATTGTTTCAAAGACTATCTTCGTTGTCAATGTGAAAATGAATGAAAGTAAAATAGTGACGAGAGATTGAAATAGAAGAGTAAAGATAAAAATAAATGTGACATTTTTTTTTTAAAGAAGAGAATAGTGAGTACATATTAGCCCTGCATTCAACAACAGCAAATTTATACTTGTAGGGGATAGACAAAACTGAGTAGGCTTTAACTTTGCATTAAAAAAAGTAGCTATTGATCTTGTGTTTACATATTAGGGAACTCAAACACACACACGCACGCACGCACGCACGCACACGCACGCACACACACACACACACACACACACATATTGTAATCCTTATTTCTAACTCTAGAGTTAGGGTTACGGCACGAACTTTAGTGATGCACCACATGCCAGTTCTTCGAAAAGTCATTTTTTAACCCCTTGACTGCCAGAGAAAATTAAAGAAAAAAATCATTGGGCAAACCATGACATGAAAAAGACAACTGATAGAGCCAATCTGAGAAAATGGTCTGGGAATATTAATCTCTTGATTATGTTAGAGCAAAAGCCAGCATATTCCTCTTCATCTGATGACATCATCATCATGAGTGATGTCAAAAGGTCAATAGGTAATATGTTGGTGGCAGTCAAGGGGTTAATCTGACACACGGAAAGTTCTAACTTTAAACTCTTTTGCCCCTTTAACCCTCTTAAGGCTGCAGAACCGAAATCCGCCCGATTTTTTTTTCCTTCCCTGGTGGCCGATGACGCCGATTGCGCCCGCTGAACGCCAGGTCTAGTACGTTCACTTTCACTTTCTCCCTACCCACAATGCAATATACTAGGTTAGTTCTTCCTGTTCCTGACACTCACTGATCCGTTTTTGGTCTTTACAGCAAGGGAAAGCACCCAATAGTCTTTTTGAACGGATTTTTCGAAGTGACCCCCAATTTTTTTCTTCTTTCCACGTGACGTGTGCAGTATTGACTCGGCGCGATGCTCGGAGCGCCATTACGGATTTTTTCTTCTAATTCATGGTTTGTTGTGTGACATTGTGTTAGCTTTCGAATGAAAATATCATCATTGCTATTCAATATGCATCTTTCAGAAATTAAATGTGAGTTCGACTTTATTCTGGGTGATTTTTGTAGATAAAAGATTTGGTGTGACGTTCGGAGTTACTCCCTTTCTCTTATGCAATAGGATCGATTCTCGGTTCGATTGATCGGGAGGCATAGGGTTAAACTCTATTGCCCCTTTAAGTTTAACCCCTGTTCTCAAGTGACGGGCAGTAGGTTTGAACTTGCAGACCTTCGACCACCACTGCCCCTGGCTGAACAACTGCGTGGGGCGGCGCAACTACCGCTACTACTTCCTGACGCTGATGTCGCTGTCGCTGCACATGGTCAACATCTCGGCCCAGAGCGTCGTCTACATCCTGGACCATCGGCAGCAGATGCCCAAGCCGGGGCCCATCGTTGCGTATCCTTGACCAGTGTGCGATGACCCGCTGTGTGGAAAGCATAGAGACGCAAGTCGGAACATAGAGACGCAAGTCGGAACATAGAGACGCAAGTCGAAACATAGAGACGCAAGTCGGAACATAGAGACGCAAGTCGAAACATAGAGACGCAAGTCAGAACATAGAGACGCAAGTCGGAACATAGAGACGCAAGTCGGAACATAGAGACGCAAGTCGAAACATAGAGACGCAAGTCGGAACATAGAGACGCAAGTCGGAACATAGAGACGCAAGTCGGAACATAGAGACGCAAGTCAGAATATAGAGACGCAAGTCGAGAGACGCAAGTCGGAACATAGAGACGCAAGTCGGAACATAGAGACGCAAGTC
>CM065700.1:19060648-19093148 GCA_017654935.2 Phymorhynchus buccinoides | reverse complement strand
CTTATCAACATGAACGCTAGTGTTTTGGCATCAGAGTTTTTGACAATGTTTGCAATTTATAGATCAATCGTATTTCATGGACTTGAAGGCTAGTGTTTTATTTGATGATGGCAGTCAAGGGGTTAAAGGTGAAAAACAAATGACATTTATAAGCTCTTGGAAAAGACAAACACATGGCAGGTGTTTGTCTTTGCAGCTGCTGACGCAAACCCCCAGATTTTGCACAGAGTTCTGATTTTGTTGTAACTGGGTTTTTTGGGTTACTATTGGCCCCATTGTTGGCCATATTGTAGGGCGCACAGATCTCATTCTCAGCCTGATTCTTCTTCTCCTTCTTCTTCTGCGTTCCCATGCCAAAAGGCCATAATGGGTAAAGTACGTATGTGTCCATTTTCAGTCTCCCCGCTGCATCTGATGCATTCCGATTTTGGAGGAGCTCAAAGGAGAAAAGTTGTTTGGAAGAATTTTTTGGGGGAAAAAAGGCAGGAGAATCAGAAAGATAGTAGATGACAGTAAGCAAAGGAAAAAGGCAGAGTCAAAGAGAGTGGCAGATTAGAGGAAGTTACAAGCACAGAACTTTCAGAAGGTGGGGGAACTATTTTTACGAAAGATCCCCCGCCCCCCCCCCCCCCCCGCCCCCCCCGGTATCCCCACGGGGAGGGCCTGATTCACATGTTTATAATGTTTCAAGTTCTAATGGTTTGCTGGTTGGTAAGTTGCCCTCTGACACCACGCTTTCTTTCTTTGTTTCTTGTGGCTTCTAGTTTTTGGAGGGCCAAAACTTGTCTTCCGGTTTGGCCATGAATTCCTAGGATAAGAGACTTCAGGAAAACATGTCATTGCATGTTTCATAAACAATGACCTCATTTTGTGTGAACTTTAATAAAAATGCTCCACCCCCCCCCCACCCCCACTCACTACCTCCCTTCTACTTGCAGGCTGGCTCAAAAATGAAAATAAAATAAAAGGAAAATAGCGGCGTATTTACCCTTCATTCCTGTAGCGTTTATTCGTGCAGGCTGTCCAACTATGCACCCTCCCCCCAAAAAAAAACCACACAAAAAAAACCCACACTGCGTTTAACTCTTTAGTCTCATACCCATCCCCCCTCGCCCGCAAAATAGAATTAAGAAAAAAGGCACAAAAAAGCAGTGTTTAAAGATACACTGACACACGACGATTAAGTCCCTTGGTTTTTTTCTGGGTAGCTGTGACCCACATACACATGTCCCTAACTTCAAATTGAGGCTGCTCTTTAAAATGATGTTTCTGACTGAATTTGGGGGCATTTGTATGGGAGTCAGACCTGGTCAAAACAAGATTTCTTTTCAGCTATAAGACAGAGCTTAATCTAGAGCGCGGGATTGGTAAAATCCCCCGAAATTTTGTTCCTTCACGCGATAATCGGCGCTGGGAGCGGGCCGAGTCCTGCACATTTGCAGAACGTCCCGCAGTTTTTATCGATCGATGCGGGAAGACCTTCGTCGTCTGCTAAACCCGTCGTCTGGAAAAACTGAAAGTATCGATCAGGAGTGAAGGATTTCTCGACATTTCATTGGTTCTTGACAAAATGTTAGTGTTAATCAACCAATCGCGTTCTTCTCGTTCTACCGACAGGAAGTTGCGAGAGTTTCGACCGCCATCTTTCTTGAATGTTCTTCAAAATGAAGCGGGCAGGGACCCTGTTTGATTTTGATTTTCACGGAGGCAAAGTGAAAAAAAGAAATCCTGTTCCAAGCGAGTGTGAAGACCTCGAAGAAAAGGCTTCTACATCTAAAACGTTGGAAAAGAATGACAACAGTGGCAGTGCAAAGGAACATCGGTTCCAAAATGACTGGTTAAAAAAGTGGCCGTGGCTGACGAAGATTGAGACAGGGATGGCTGAGTCTGTGTACAAGGGTGGGGGAGGTACTGGTTCTTATGTATGTGATGTGGGGTTGGATAGGGGGGAGTGCCCCCCTTTTTTGTATATGAGGGGGGGACTGCCCCCCTTTTTCAGAAATCCTAGATTAAGCTCTGAAGAGGAAAAACACGAGAAAACTGGGATTTTGACACGTGATCTGGTGGATCTTTAACCCTTGCAATCCCTGCAGCGCTTTCTATCGCAGGCTGTCCAACTACGCCAACAAACCGCAGTGTTTAACCCTTGCAATCCCTTCAGCGCTTTCTATCGCAGGCTGTTCAACAAACCGCAGTGTTTAACCCTTGTAATCCCTGCAGTGCTTTCTATCACAGGCTGTCCAACAAACCGCAGTGTTTAACCCTTGCAATCCCTGCAGCGCTTTCTATCACAGGCTGTCGAACTACGTCAACAAACAGCAGTGTTTAACCCTTGCAATCCCTTAATAATAATAATAATAATAATAATTGATACTATTTCTATAGCGCCTTTCTATAATTATTTTACACTCAAGGCGCTTCCATTCACTGATACACCCGCAGTCACACAAGACATTATTACCCAATCATTCACCCAGGTACAAGATCAAGAAGGAAAACAAATTACAAACCGAATGAACTTTGAAAGTAGTGAGCCTTGAGTTTAGCTTTGAAAGTAGAGATAGTTGGTTCATGGCGGAGATCGACTGGGAGGGAATTCCAAACAGCAGGGGCACTGAAACTGAAACTGCGGTCACCAAATGATTTTAGATTTGTTTTTGGAACTTTTAGAAGTTTTGTGTTTGAGGACTTGAGTGAGCGGGAAGGAGTGTAGGTGTGAAGAGCACTGGAGAGGTAAGGCGGACGGGTCTGTTCAAAGTGACGGAAGGATAGGACAACCAGCTTATACTGAAGGCGGAACTGCACAGGGAGCCAATGGAGCTCCTTCAGAAGTGGCGTGACGTGATCACACTTGCGCTTGCGCAGTATGAAGTGGGCTGCACTGTTTGGAACTCGCTGTAGGCGAGTAATTTATTCTGTAGGAAGGCCAAAGAGAATGGAATTGCAGAAATCTAAACGTGAAGAAATGAAAGCTGCAACAAGGCGCTTGCATGCGTTAGCTGAAAGAAAAGTCTGAATGGATGCAATGCGTCGGAGCTCAAAGAAACAAGCGCTTTCTATCGCAGGCTGTCCAACTATGCCAACAAACCGCAGCGTTTAACCCTTGCAATCCCTTCAGCGCTTTCTATCGCAGGCTGTCCAAGTACGCCAACAAACCGCAGTGTTTAACCCTTGCAATCCCTTCAGCGCTTTCTATCGCAGGTTGTCCAACTACGCCAACAAACCGCAGCGTTTAACCCTTGCAATCCCTTCAGCGCTTTATATCGCAGGCTGTCCAACAAACCGCAGCGTTTAACCCTTGCAATCCCTTCAGCGCTTTATATCGCAGGCTGTCCAACAAACCGCAGCGTTTAACCCTTGCAATCCCTTCAGCGTTTATATCGCAGGCTGTCCAACAAACCGCAGCGTTTAACCCTTGCAATCCCTTCAGCGCTTTGCAATGCGTCGGAGCTATCGCAGGCTGTCCAACTATGCCAACAAACCGCAGCGTTTAACCCTTGCAATCCCTTCAGCGCTTTCTATCGCAGGCTGTCCAACTGCGCCAACAAACCGCAGCGTTTAACCCTTGCAATCCCTTCAGCGCTTTCTATCGCAGGCTGTCCAACTGCGCCAACAAACCGCAGCGTTTAACCCTTGCAATCCCTTCAGCGCTTTCTATCGCAGGCTGTCCAACTGCGCCAACAAACCGCAGCGTTTAACCCTTGCAATCCCTTCAGCGCTTTCTATCGCAGGCTGTCCAACTGCGCCAACAAACCGCAGCGTTTAACCCTTGCAATCCCTTCAGCGCTTTCTATCGCAGGCTGTCCAACTGCGCCAACAAACCGCAGCGTTTAACCCTTGCAATCCCTTCAGCGCTTTATATCGCAGGCTGTCCAACAAACCGCAGCGTTTAACCCTTGCAATCCCTTCAGCGCTTTCTATCGCAGGCTGTCCAACTGCGCCAACAAACCGCAGCGTTTAACCCTTGCAATCCCTTCAGCGCTTTCCATCGCAGGCTGTCCAACTGCGCCAACAAACCGCAGCGTTTAACCCGTGCAATCCCTTCAGCGCTTTCTATCGCAGGCTGTCCAACTGCGCCAACAAACCGCAGCGTTTAACCCTTGCAATCCCTTCAGCGCTTTCTATCGCAGGCTGTCCAACTGCGCCAACAAACCGCAGCGTTTAACCCTTGCAATCCCTTCAGCGCTTTCCATCGCAGGCTGTCCAACTGCGCCAACAAACCGCAGCGTTTAACCCTTGCAATCCCTTCAGCGCTTTCCATCGCAGGCTGTCCAACTGCGCCAACAAACCGCAGCGTTTAACCCGTGCAATCCCTTCAGCGCTTTCCATCGCAGGCTGTCCAACTGCGCCAACAAACCGCAGCGTTTAACCCGTGCAATCCCTTCAGCGCTTTCTATCGCAGGCTGTCCAACTGCGCCAACAAACCGCAGCGTTTAACCCTTGCAATCCCTTCAGCGCTTTCTATCGCAGGCTGTCCAACTGCGCCAACAAACCGCAGCGTTTAACCCTTGCAATCCCTTCAGCGCTTTCTATCGCAGGCTGTCCAACTGCGCCAACAAACCGCAGCGTTTAACCCTTGCAATCCCTTCAGCGCTTTCCATCGCAGGCTGTCCAACTGCGCCAACAAACCGCAGCGTTTAACCCGTGCAATCCCTTCAGCGCTTTCCATCGCAGGCTGTCCAACTGCGCCAACAAACCGCAGCGTTTAACCCGTGCAATCCCTTCTGCGCTTTCTATCGCAGGCTATCCAACTACGCCAACAAACCGCAGCAGTCGCTGCTCGCAGACGTGAGGTCGACGCGGGTGGCCTACGTGGCCTCGGACAGGGACGTGACCATCAGTGTTGGGGAGAGGGGGCCTAGCCCGCCCTCCGGGGGGGGAGTAGGGAGCGCGGCCAACGGGGTGGGCCACCACTACAGCGTCGGTGGTGGAGGAGGAGGAGGAGGGGGGGTCAGCCAAAGCGTGAGTAACTCGACAGGTTGTAATTTTTTTCCTCTCCCTCTTATTTTTTTTTTCCTCTCTTCGCCTGCTTCCGTTTTTTTCCTGTGCTGGTGAGTGGTTTGTTTGTTGGTTCGTTGTCCAGCATGGGCGAAAGTGGTTCAGGAATGATTCCTGAAATCAGGATAGAAAAGGATGATAGAAAGTACCGTATTTTTTTGACTCTAAGGTGCATGTGCACCAGTTATATAAGGCGCACCCCAAATTTGTTTAAAACAAAATTCAGATTTTGTTCTATTTTCTTACTACAGTGGAACCTCTCTTATAAGACCTTCAAAACTCATCCCAAATGAGGTCTTATAAGGGAGGGGTCTTATAATGGAGGTATTTTTAATACTTATGAAGAAGGGTAATGTATCTGGGAAGTAGGTCTTATGTGGGAGGGAGTCTTATAATGGGAGGTTCCACTGTATATTATTAGTCATATTATAAGGTGCAGGGGTCTCAGTCTGGGGAAAAAAGTATCGCCTTTTAGTCTGAAAATATGGTAGAAAGAGTCATCCGGAACCATGTTCTTATAAAATCTACCATTTCTGCCAACATTGATGGCATAACTAAAGATACAGCAATGTCCCATATGGCCTTTGGCCGAGAGGACGTAAAACATTAACATTTTCTCAACATTGATGGCACATTAAAACAAGATGACGGATATATGCAGTTCTAACACTGTTCCCACCCATCCTGTATAATACACAGACACACACACATTGGAAATAATTTGTAATGCGGTCGCCAATTCAGACAAAATGGGGAGATTCAGAGAACATTAAAACATGTCATTTCAGGGTTGAGAGATTGTTTTACCGTATTTTACTGACTTCAAGGCGAACCTGATTATAATACATTCGAAATAGTTTGTAATGCGGTCACCAATTCAGAAAAATGGGAAGATTCAGAGAACATTGAAACGTGTCATTTCACTTTCAGGGTTGAGGGAATGTTTTTCTTTCTCCCATGGTTGTCTGAGATTCTGTTTCGATGAACGGAAGAATGAAGAGGAGTTTGTGGGTGGGGAACCTGAATACTTAATACTGTAATATGAATTTTGGTGTGTGTGTGTGTGCGCTTTGTGTGTGTGTGTGTGTGTGTCAGGCATCAGAACGGCCCGTGGATCAGCGGATTTCCGCTGTTTTGGTAGCCACTGGCCGCGGTTTTGGCACTGCTGGCCGCGGTTTGTACTTCATGAATGAAGGCAGCACGCTCTTATTCTCAAATGGTATTCTTAAACGGTTTGTTTTCATACTGCGCCTCTGAAGCGAAAAATCGCAGCCATGTTTGTTTTTTCTTCCGAGTTTAGATCTCTCTAGACTCTTACTTTCACTGTTTCAGAGTTTGTTTTGATGACAGTGATTGTGATTTGGGTTTTAAATGAGTCGATTTAGAGGATACTACGCGGGAGACTACGATGATGTGAGAACATTGAACTTTTCCGCAAGAAATCGGGTAGCGAATGATCGCAATGATGCCGACTACGGACTAGAGTTTTGTGGGGTCCGACTCGATGTCGACTCCGAGTCATGGCGAGTGTTGTTTGTACGCGGATTGGACTCTGGAGTATTCTGATGCCTGTGTGTGTGTGTGTGTGTGTGTGTGTGTGTGTGTGTGTGTGTGCGTGCGTGCCTCAAGTCAGACTTTTTTCTGTTGTTTTGTCATTGGGGCACTTTGAACTGACTCGTCGCTGCACTGATAAAGCTGTGGGCGAGAGTTTAGTGTTGTGTGGTTGTTTGTGATGGTGATCTACTTGGACTGTGATGAGCTATTTTGATCTGAATATTACTGTGGTGTGTGTGTGCGTGTGCGTGCACTTGCATGCATGTGTTTGTGTGTTTGTCCAAAGTGAGTAGGCTTTTTTTGGTGTTATTTTCTCTTTTCATAACAACAGCTATCATCATCATCATTATTCACTCAATTTGTGTGATTTAAAACACAGAGGCTCACTTAAGTGAATCAAACACCAGTCAAAATTTACACCATATATAGTTAAATAAACCAGCCAAAATAGCCTTTGAAAAAAAATCTTCAATTTGTAATTGTTAGACATGTGGTAATTACAGGGTTCATACAGGGTCCTTGAATCCTTGAAAAGTCCTGGAAAATTGACATGGCCTTTTCCAGGGCTTGAAAAGTGCTTGAAAAACAGCAAAGGCCCCAAATCTCCTGGAAAAGTCTTGGAATTTTCAATATCGTCTGACCATGTCCTCAGTCTCAATCCATCAAAGTCAAAATCTGTCCACAAAAAATATTGAAGGTTAAAACTAAATTCAAATGAAAAAAACCCTTTCAAGGTCATAACGATATCGCGATCATAGCAGACGTTATTTGCGCGAGTTGTCTGCCGCTGAAGTTACTTCCCTTTACCGTACTTCCGTCTTCCGGTAAAATGGAGAAAGGAGACTGCAATTTCAACGATGTTTGGCTGCCCAATTTTTTTTTTACGTGCACGTTATCATAAGGTACCATCAACGTTTATTTGTTTGTGTGTATTTGACACTAAACTGACCCTAAACCTATCCCTAACCCTGTTTCTAACCCTAAGGGAATACGACATAGGGTTAGGGTTAGGGTTATAGGTTTAGGGTCAGTTTAGTGTCAGCGGTAATCTGAGAATGCAACAGCGGTCGACGGAACAGCCTGAAATGAATGGAAGAGTGCAGAGGAGGGGGCTTTTCTTAACATTTGCCAAGAAACAAAACAAAATAAAACCCTACTACAAAGATCTTTTTCTGTTGAATAATGATCAATTCTTATGGGGGGATATTATGTGAACATTGGCCTGAAATCTCTCAAACGTTTGCTGATGATGTTCATGTGTTGTGGTTGGTTTGAATGTGTGCCGTTGTTGCTTTTGGATATTGTGTGGTGTCATGTTGTATGGTGTGTCTCTGTGGATAACTTGTTTATAACCTGGCATATAATAATAATAATAATCATGAACGAAATTTAAGCTTTACGTCCTCCCGGCCGAAGCCATATGGGACATTACTTTTTACTTGTGGTTTTTAAATAATCATAATAATAGGGGTACTTATATAGCGCCCTTCTAGGTAAAACCTACTCGGGACGCTTTACATTTATAAATTAAACTTCACTAAACCACCATTCACACATTGAATATATACAACTAACAAACCAGACTGCATCACTCACTCCCTCACACGCACAAACATGCACAAGTGTGCACGCGCGCAAGCATGATGCACACATGCACACGTGCATACGCACTCACACACAGACACACACACACACACCAAACACACAGAGAGACAGACACATATACACGGGCGCGCACACGCACACGCACACGCACACGCACACGCACACGCACACACACACACACACACACACACACACTTTTTATCATATGGTTTAAGCTATTTAGTTGAAGTTTCTATTTGTTACGAGAGTGAAACTTGAGATGCTAGAGAGAAAATTAATAATTATTTGTGATGTGCTTGTGCAAGTACATTTAGAAGAAATCTTATATTAAATTTATAACATGAACAAGATGTTAAGAGGAACAAACTTTTTGTGTTGATGGGGTTTTTTTTCTTCCAAATTTATTATTGTCTGTTCAGCATATTAGGAACTGATGGCAATTATTAGCTTGTTGATCGTTTCAAGACTTTCAAGCAATTGTAAACGGTCAGTTGTTGTGACAAAAATGGGCGAGGAACATTAGAAAAGTGGTGAAATAATCAAGTGCTCTTTAGAAATATGTCTTCATCTAAAATAGTAAAAGAAGATTCTTTGTAATGTCCTGACTGTCTATAGTGATAATCAATGACAATAG
Source organism: Phymorhynchus buccinoides (assembly GCA_017654935.2). NCBI lineage: Eukaryota > Metazoa > Mollusca > Gastropoda > Neogastropoda > Raphitomidae > Phymorhynchus > Phymorhynchus buccinoides. The sequence continues at coordinate 19,084,357 of CM065700.1, read as the reverse complement.
CTAATATCTTGATCTGGAATCACCTAGCATATTTTATGGACTGTGAAAGGCACTTCATGTTATAAGGCGCACACCCTAAGTTGTACACCCAAATCAGGTTTTTGTGAAATAGTGGTTTTTTTTTCTACACTATATTATTAGTCTTAAGACTGGAAGAGAGAAAAATAAAATGACCTTATCTCTTCTAGTACCATGGGTGAACATATTCGCCCAATAAGACATCACTCTACACTCCCACTAAATGCAAAGACATTCACTGCCAAGCACCATGCCATGTGTTTGTCTATTTATAGAACTTCTGTCACTGTCGTTTCTGCCGTTAAAGCAATGGATGTGCACTCAAAAAATAGTTACTTCTCTCTTGTTGGTTGAGATGCAACGGACAACCAAGAACATGAAAAAACACATGGCGCCAGAAGAGTTATAGTCCGTAATTTATTCGTTACATAGGAAATATGAGCTTCTGTCTTAGAGATTTATAACCCAACACCTGCTGCTCCTCTCTTCAGGTTCCTAGGTCCACTACACCAGACCCCTACAGTCGGAAGGGCGGCTACCCGGCCAACGGCTTCCCTGCCCAATCCCCCTCCCAGTCCACGGAAGTGGACCTGCCCGCCCACCGCCGCGCCCTGCCGCACAGCTGCAGCCTGGACCAGGCCGGTCCACCTCCTCCTCCTCCCCCTGCGCAGAGGGTGGGCCGGCGCGCCAACAGCAGCCACAGCCTGCGCGACTCGGACCCTTACCACGACCGCCTGCCCCCACCGCCGCTGCTGCGATCCCCGGACCAGGGGGTGAGCCACGCCCCCATCGGCATGGCAGAAGACCTCAGCCCTCGCTCCCCCCCGCCGCCGCCCCACACCGGTTACTACTCTAGAGAGAGTGGTGGTGCTGGGGCTCGCCGCTACCGGGACCAGTCCCCCAGGCCTCAGCCCATCACGGTCCTGTCGCCTTACGCCCCTCAGGGGGGAGTCTCCTCGCCCAGGGAAGCGTCTTCTTCAGGGGGTGGTGGCCTCAACACCACCAGCTCGTCAATCCCCACGGTGGTTGCCCGGGGGGCGTACCATCACCAGCAGCAGCAGCGCGCCCGCAGCAGGTCCCAGGACAGCCTGGGCCGCTCCGGAGACAACGTGGCGGGGTCCCGGGAGAGGCTGGACCCCTACTTCCACCACAGACCCGGGGGGGCGGACACCAGCCAGGAGTGGGGCCAGCCTTCTTCGCAGGACTCCGCGTCTTACCGCTCCGTGCCGCTCGGCCGCCGGCGGGAATCGGCCGGTAAAGTTGGGGCAGGGGGCGCGGCTTCTTCTGTCTCCTCCGCCTCGCACAGACTGCCGCCTCTGCCGCCGCCTGGCAGGGACAAACCGGACGGGGTGTTTGTGGAGGGGGGTGCTGCTCCTCCTCCTCCGGACGTGGCATTCCCCCTCAACATGCGCTTGAAACGCAGCCGCAAGGAGAGCAGTCGTAGCGGGCAGAGTACAGTGACCACGTATGAGGCGTCAGTGTGAGTCAGTCTGTGTTTATTATGTGTGTGTGTGTGTGTGTGTGTTTTTTAATCAATATTGTGACACGGTGGCATGATATTGGAGACCTCATGTTTTGCTAATTATGGCTGCATCACAGAGGTCTTTAAGAGCCAGAGTAGTGTCAACCTAGCGTGAGAGTCTGGTCCGAGCCTCGGTGGTGGCAATCCAAGGCCTCAGGTTCAACAAAGCAAGATGGTCAGCTTGGCTGATTGAAAGTGCCAAGACACGAGTTGAAATCAGAGAGACTTGGATGCAAACCCCAGGATCACTGTTTGAGCTGCATAAGCTGCTAGATTTTGGTTGAAATGACTGAGCCTTTGATATGTCATGAGCTACTCAATTTCGTCTGCTGATTACTTCACGGAAACCCAATCCAACCAGTGTGAAGTCAACCTCACCTCATGCCATACATTTTTGTCATTCGACACCACCAGTGGTTTAGCTGTTCAAGGCATGTGTCTCAGTTTTAAAGCTCCACTCGCCGTCTCATCGTCACCATGGCTGCATTCTCTGTGTGTGGTCGGAGCTGTGAGAAGATGCGCGATTGGTCAGTGTGGAAGCGGATTGTCGTGCATTGCCATTCTTGAGGGTTTGGAATCAACGTGGGATCATCATGGCTACAACCAATTAACCCATTTTAACAAGCAAGACCTTAACAGGTGCTTGCAAGGACTTTTTTTTAATTGTTTTTGTTGTTGTGGATGGTTGGTGTACAAGTTAATGTTCTCATGCTTCGGTGTTGTCCATATCATCGGCTTCTGCTGTAATGACGTTGGTCGTTTCGATTCATATCATCGGTGCCAGCAACTAATCTGGTCTAATTCAAGAAGAGAATTGTAAAGAGTAATTGTTCTAGTTAAAGGTTCTAAAGTTGTTTTGTTTAAAATGTTAACGCTTCAGAGTTTTAGCTAAGATCTGGCTAAAGAGATTGTGTGTCACTTGTGTGTGTATGTGTGTGTTTGTACACGTACGTGTGTGTGTGTGTGTGTGTGTGTGTGTGTGTGTGTGTGTGTGTGAGACTGTGTGTGTGGCTATGTTACTATGTGTGTGTGTGTGAGACTGTTTGTGCGCGCGCACATGCATATGATTGTGTGTGTGATTTGAATGTTCTTGCTTTTTAAGCTTTATTTTATTGGACCAGACACAATGAAATGATTTATGCTCTTGGATAATACTTGTTTAAAGGGATTAGGAGTCCAAATACATGGCATGTTTCACTTTTCTCGGTTGATAATGATGTACATGATGAAGTAACGCTAACAGAGCTACGTAGAGCTTGAGTTTAGGTAGACTGTAGTGATGTACCAAGGATCGAAAATTGATAGGACAATCTGTCCCAGGACAAGAGAAATCGATGTCCTGGCTCTTGCAGAAATCAATAAGACAAAGCGTGCCAGTGCTACAAGTTTAATCAGACATTTGTCCTGACAGGGGAGAACACAATAACCTAAGACATTTTCAATTTTAATTGGTCAATGGCCTATGACTGGGGCCTCGGGACATCACTGAGACTGAATTCAAATCTAGACAAAACTTGGTAAATCTATTATGAACCGCAATTTACGTACAAATCTGTGTGTTTGAATGTCATTGTCGTACTATGTCTAAGTTCACAATTATGACTGTAATTTGTAAACTACTAAGTGTTCCTTAAGATGTATTGTGTTTGTGTGTATGTGTGTGTGTGTGTGTGTGTGTGTGTGTGTGTGTGAGAGAGAGAGAGAGAGAGAGAGAGAGAGAGAGAGAGAGAGAGAGAGAGAGAGAGAGAGAGAGAGAGAGCGAGCGACACCTGTGTGTACGTAATTGTTTGTGTGTGTGTGCGTACATGCATGTGTGTAGTGGTGCTGCTCTTGTAAACATGTACGTCAACATGCACATGTACGTGTGTGTGCTTTGAATGTAAAATTGAATTGATACAGAATTCGTTTTTCTGTTTTATTCTGTGATACAAACCATTTAAAAACCATGAAAGAGACAAGAAACTGACATCTGTAGCAAACTTGAATATATTATGTTATGTACATTGAATCAAATGATGATTTAAATATTCTCCACTTGTTAATAACAATGGTATAGTAATCTGTAAAATGTTGCAGAGGCCTGTATGGCTGCTAAAAGAGACATAAGTTTACTATGAAATAAAAGGGACTAAAAATAAAATTTAAAATTAAATACAACTTATTTTGTATCTTTTATAATAATTTTATTCCGTTTCCAAATAGTATTTTTTTTTTAACTGCTGTGAATTTTATGTTGAATTTCAATGTTTGGTTTGCGTGTGTTGAGTATAAAACCTTTCTTTTACTTTTTTGTTTTAAAAGAAGTATTAAATTTGATTTTAATTTAAAAGCGTATTTTGTTATTGATTTGTTGGGGGGAGGGGGGGGGGGGGGGGGGGGGGGGTGGGGGTTGTGTGTCATTGTGCAGGAAAACCCCACCAACCTCTGAATGTTTTATGAGAACTGAAAAATTTATTTATTACAGAACTGAGATTTCACTGAGAATAGCCCGACCAGCTTTTATTTTAATTTTTATATTTTTTCTACAGTGTAAGTCTGTGCATTAGAGAGAGAGAGAGAGAGAGAGAGAGAGAGAGAGAGAGAGAGAGAACATGTATATGTGTGAGCATATGCGTGCCGGCCTGCATACCTGTGTTTTATGGTGTGTGTGCGTGTGTGTGTGTGTGTGTGTGTGTGCGTGCGTGTGTGTGTGTGTGTGTGTGTGTGTGTGTGTGTGTGTGTGTGTGTGTGTGTGACCTCACATACTTGAGTACTTAATTAGTTAATGACCAGCACAAATAATAAGCCTGTGTGTTTTTTGTGTGCGTTTTAGACAAAAATCTGTTAAATCGTTGCTCACTGCCTAAATAAATTGTGAACTGGTCATGATGAAAGCTTAGCATGATCTGGATCATTTGTTGGATCATTTGTTGGCTGTTGTTGATGACTTTGAACATGATGTTTGTTATCTCAGATTTATTTAGCACAAAATATTTGTTGAAGAAAGAGAGAGAGAGTATGTGTGTGTGCGTGTGTGTGTGTGTGTGTGTGTGTGTGTGTGTGTGTGTAACTGTATGTATGTGTGTGTGTGTGTGTGTGCATGCGGACGCATACATGTGTGTATGTGTGTGTGTGTGTAAATTTGTATATGTACATGTATATATATGCATGCAAAGAACCAATGTAAGGAATGACCAACAATTTTATTTTTGTTTTATTTATTTATTTTGTTATTTTTTAGTGCACAATGATGAATCATTGAATGACCGTAAATCAAAATGACAAGTACTTACTGTGTCTTAAACTCTTCTTTTCACAGTAAGATATCCGAGGTTGACTTACTCAGACAGTCAGATGTTCTGTTGACTGAAAAATCTCCATATTTGACGGGAAAAATCTGGATTTGATGAAAAACAATTGAAGCTGTGCCCGTCACTGTGGCAGACAAAATCGGGGAAGGGTCGGATAGAGCATTTTGACCAGGAAGTAGGGTAGGAACGATCTAGGCTAGTGCCCCAGATCAGCTCCTCTACTGCTCAGCTAAGAGTAAGAGCTTGTATGGTGAAATGAGTGCAACCATTTTTGAAGCCTTTGGTTTAACCCATAACATGTCTGCTGTTCGTTTTCAGCGCGTTTTTAGCGTGTCTACAGTGACTTGGGTGCCTGAGTGTATTTGCGAACGGCAAGGTTTAAATGCAAACAGGGCCAAGTCTAAATGCGTCTGAAGAAACATTTTTGTTAAGCAAACAGACTCAAATACACCAGATGCATTATACTGGATTATCAAAATGAATCAGTTGGTTTTGATCAGCCAATCTCACAGGCCTATCTGACGTGAATGCCACGCGAAGCAGAAGCGCGCACCCAACGCATCGCGCGCTCGCGATGTTTACCGAACCCATTTCCGCCTGGAAAAGCCAAATAATGTTTTTTTCTCTACAGCTTGTTCGCAATATAGACGTGTGTCACGGTCAGTCTTGTACGTTTGTTGTTATTGTTAATGTGACTTTAGTTTTAATGCTGTGGAGTATGAGTACCGTTTTGCTCCGTTGTCTCAATGCGTGTCTCACGGGTGCATTTACACGTAAACCAGGGGGCCGTTTCACAAGAGCTAGCGTTACGTATCGTGAGCGTATATCGGCAAAAACGGTACTAAGAAACACCTGTATCGCCGACGTTTGCCAAAAACGTTTTGTGGCTACTCCCAAAGTATCTCTTGGCGACCTATCACGTGACTAGCATGGGGTGAATACTTTTCTTGTTGTTGATCGGTCCATTAAAGTTTGGTGAAAATAATAAAACAAATTGACCAATCCGACAAGAGCTTGTAATATTCTTCCGCAAACGTTTTCTAAAGTGTTTGGTGTAAGCGTTATTCGCGCGGTGACCGTTATCTAGAGAAACTCGACCCAGAGCTTCTTCTCTGATCCGTGGCAGTACAATTCAGTGGGGACGGGTGAAAATGGTCCCAGGATGGAAATTGTTTTTACCTCGTCCGTCACCTCGTATAAAAATAAAACCTAGCAGAACCTCTGTTACTATTTTTGAATACATGTATATACGTGTGTGCGAGATTGATCTTCGTGGAAGCGACCGTGTTTTCATCCCATCAGTGAGATATTGCTACATTCCATCTAATTCAAACTTAAAAAAAAAAAAAAATATGATAATATATTTGTCGAAAATATGTGTTTGTTTGACTTACAAAAAGAAAAGTTATACGCCAAAAGGCACTAGCATTCTTCTTAGGTAAAAGCCAGATGGAACTACTCGTATCACCTAGGAAGGAAGGTGGCAGAGTGGTTAAAGCGTTCGCCTGCCAATTTCAATTTGTCAGTGACCCGGGTTTGAATCCCGGCCTCACCCTTTCTTTCTAGTTCAACGGGAAAATTGAACTGAATGCTGTGTCTTTCGGATGGGGACATAAAGCTAGTCTGACCCTTGCGCTTTACGCACGTACAAATCCTACGGCAGTTGATTAAGAGTAGGGAGAAACCCTGCTGCCTGGCATGTACAAATCCTACGGCAGTTGATTAACAGTAGGGAGAAACCCCGCTGCCTGGCATGTACAAATCCTACGGCAGTTGATTAAGAGTAGGGAGAAACCCTGCTGCCTGGCATGTACAAATCATACGGCAGTTGATTAACAGTAGGGAGAAACCCCGCTGCCTGGCATGTACAAATCCTACGGCAGTTGATTAACAGTAGGGAGAAACCCTGCTGCCTGGCATGTACAAATCCTACGGCAGTTGATTAACAGTAGGGAGAAACCCTGCTGCCTGGCATGTACAAATCCTACGGCAGTTGATTAACAGTAGGGAGAAACCCTGCTGCCTGGCATGTACAAATCCTACGGCAGTTGATTAACAGTAGGGAGAAACCCTGCTGCCTGGCATGTACAAATCCTACGGCAGTTGATTAAGAGTAGGGAGAAACCCTGCTGCCTGGCATGTACAAATCCTACGGCAGTTGATTAACAGTAGGGAGAAACCCCGCTGCCTGGCATGTACAAATCCTACGGCAGTTGATTAAGAGTAGGGAGAAACCCTGCTGCCTGGCATGTACAAATCATACGGCAGTTGATTAACAGTAGGGAGAAACCCCGCTGCCTGGCATGTACAAATCCTACGGCAGTTGATTAAGAGTAGGGAGAAACCCTGCTGCCTGGCATGTACAAATCCTACGGCAGTTGATTAACAGTAGGGAGAAACCCCGCTGCCTGGCATGTACAAATCATACGGCAGTTGATTAAGAGTAGGGAGAAACCCTGCTGCCTGGCATGTACAAATCCTACGGCAGTTGATTAACAGTAGGGAGAAACCCTGCTGCCTGGCATGTACAAATCCTACGGCAGTTGATTAACAGTAGGGAGAAACCCTGCTGCCTGGCATGTACAAATCCTACGGCAGTTGATTAAGAGTAGGGAGAAACCCTGCTGCCTGGCATGTACAAATCCTACGGCAGTTGATTAACAGTAGGGAGAAACCCTGCTGCCTGGCATGTACAAATCCTACGGCAGTTGATTAACAGTAGGGAGAAACCCCGCTGCCTGGCATGTACAAATCCTACGGCAGTTGATTAAGAGTAGGGAGAAACCCTGCTGCCTGGCATGTACAAATCATACGGCAGTTGATTAAGAGTAGGGAGAAACCCTGCTGCCTGGCATGTACAAATCATACGGCAGTTGATTAAGAGTAGGGAGAAACCCTGCTGCCTGGCATGTACAAATCATACGGCAGTTGATTAAGAGTAGGGAGAAACCCTGCTGCCTGGCATGTACAAATCCTACGGCAGTTGATTAAGAGTAGGGAGAAACCCTGCTGCCTGGCATGTACAAATCATACGGCAGTTGATTAACAGTAGGGAGAAACCCCGCTGCCTGGCATGTACAAATCATACGGCAGTTGATTAACAGTAGGGAGAAACCCCGCTGCCTGGCATGTACAAATCATACGGCAGTTGATTAACAGTAGGGAGAAACCCCGCTGCCTGGTATGACCAAATTGACAGCTAGGTTTCCCAAGTCTGCTCGTCCCTTTCCTCCCCCCCCCCCCTAAAAAAAATGTGGCGTTGCACTCATAGCGACACGCTCTCCAGGTTGGGAGCAACCCAAATCTCACAGAGACAAGAGACTTTGTGACTGGAATATAACGTCGGCCGCATGCAAAAGAGACATAAGTCATTTTGGTCATTTCAGGTCAAACAACGTCATGGTTTGTTCACTTAGTGTCACCATCTGTGTTTTATCTTTGCAGAATCGTTGTTTCACAGCTTTGTTAGACGGTGCAGATTGTCTTGATCAACTGGTAAGTTCAACACTTTGAAGTTGACAAAGTTTTGAGTTACGTCTCTTTTGCATGTGGACAGCGATATACCAAATACGAAAGAAAGCTGAAAGTACCTACTGTCTTTCGCCTGAAAAAGAAATGTGTTCTGGATAATAATCTTTGACTATAGATAGTTTTGTCACGTGGAGCTATCACAGGCATGGATTATTGTTAACATCTATATAATGTGCCAGCTGCTGAGCTTCAGTGGTGCCTGTTAGTAGGTTTGAAGCAAAGGCATGACATGTGTGTCCAGTTCCAGAAATGTTTGATTTTTTTCTTTTTTTGAAATTAAGTAGTGCTTGTAGTACTTAGTGAACGAAAATGGGGTTTAACGTCCGCTTGACTGCAACCATCAACCAACCACCATTAATATTTTTGGTAGCTACTAGTAGTAGTAGACGGCCTTGTATTATTTATATACAGTTCAAACGCTGAATGTGTGCGAGTGGATGGAGGATAGAAAGGGTAGGGGTAGGGGGTGATAGGTGAGAGATAGGGTGGAGTGAAGAGGTGTGGGTGAGTTAGGGGATGGTGGTGGGTGGGATGAAATGTGCGCTTATATATATATATTTTTTTTCTTCTCAATTTGGATATCATCTCAGTAGTTGGCCCTTGTCATGTCTTAACTTAGTGCTGGTTTGGTTTTATTGTGGATTTTTGATTTGGTGCAAAGAGGATAGATACCATTCTCATGTAGAATGTCTTTCTCAAGTTGACATCCACTGGACAGTCAAATTGCAGGCTGATCATGCAAACTGATGAGATCTTCACAGATTGAAACAGCTGTCTTTGCATAAGGCACTGTTCCTCCCCCATTGGGAGAAAAAGTAAATCAGCACAGAACAATTCATAAAGTTAATGTTAACTGAATTTGTTTCTGAGGTTCACAATTACAGACATTTGACACAGAAAAGTTTTATCAAAGCAAATTATCTCTCTATATATATGTTCCGACAAAAGAGAGTGGGAGACGGTGATGAAGTTAATGTGTGCGGTATGCTCTCTGTGTGTGTGTGTGTGTGTGTGTGAGAGAGAGAAAGAGAGAGAGAGACAGATAGAGCAAGTATTATACATTGCATGCTTAAATAAATACAGGTCGAATGCTACAGGAAGTAAGCACGGAACAGTTGGGAGATAAATAAATAATTGCGGGCATACTATCAGCAAGACGTATGTGTAAGCGTACATGAACACCCCCCAAAAAGTAAGAAACTGGAGAAAATGAATGTTGTTGTGTGTGGTGCTTTCTTCTTTTTCTTTTTTTGGGGGGATGCAGACCTGCCTACTGCTACGATTTGGCCGTAGCTGCTACGAAAAATAAAGCTTGGCTACGGAGCTACGGCAACCTTAACATTGCTACGGAGAAAACAAAATGCCGCCGCATTTTATTTTTGCTTATGCCGTTCCCGGTTTTGTCTGTTTCTAAGAGCAGACGCCGTGTCACGCGCGATAACCTAGTCACTTCCGTTTTTATCAAAGTGACTGCGCATGCGTTCTTATTATTTTCTCTGAAAAAAATGGCGGACTCCAGCAGCAGTAGCGATTCGGGAGATGTTTCAAACGAAGAAAAACGAACGCAAACCAGAAAACGAAAATCATCTGGCACACCATCTTGTTCTAAGAAAAAACATCGGCCTGCCGCACAAGTTTTTAAAATAGCTTACACAGAGGAGTGGCCTTGCATCGTCAGAAGTTGACTCGGTGCGAACCATGCTCGCTGCAGTGCAACCTCTGCCATGCGGACTTCTCTGTGAATCATGGCGGTAGAGACGATTGCCGTCAACACGTTCAATCGGCGAAACATATTAAGCAGTGTGTTTCAGCTCATGAAGAGAACAAATCGATTGCCGCCGCATTTTATTTTTGCTTATGTCGTTCCTGGTTTTGTCGGTTTCTAAGAGCAGACGCCGTGTCACGCGCGATAACCTAGTCACTTCCGTTTTTATCAAAGTGACTGCGCATGCGTTCTTATTACTTTCTCTGAAAAAAATGGCGGACTCCAGCAGCAGTAGCGATTCGGGAGATGTTTCAAACGAAAAAAACCGAACCCAAACCAGAAAACGAAAATCATCTGGCACACCATCTTGTTCTAAGAAAAAACATTGGCCTGACGCACAAGTTTTCAAAATAGCTTACACGGAGGAGTGGCCTTGCATTGTCAGAAGTCGACTTGGTGCGAACCATGCTCACTGCAACCTCTGTCATGCAGACTTCGCTGTGAATCATGGCGGTAGAGACGACCGTCAACACGTTCAATCGGCGAAACATAAACAGTACGTTTCGGCTCAGTAAGAGAACAAATTGATTGCCGTCGTTTGTGGATGCTACGAAAAAATTTGCCATGCTACTGAAAATTGATGGCTGGGCTACTGATTGGGAAAATTCCAAGTAGGCAGGTCTGGGGATGGGGGGTGGGGTGGGCGGAGGGTTCAAAACTTCTTAAAAATTCCAATACCTCAGATCTCAAAACCAAGATCTTGTAGGATGGTGGTGATATGATGTGATCATTATGTTTTTGCTGTTGTTGTTATTACAGTTACTTGTACAGTTGTGATTGAGATTGTATATTAATGTGAGTGACTGGCTTGATAGTCTCGATCGAAGGTGGGCCTTTTTCCTGTTGGGTTTGGCTGTACAGAGAAACTGATGATAACTGTCAGTGTCGCAATGGTATCATTTTGGGATTGACTCAGAGATGATATTTTCCCTCCAATTGGAGGATTTCCTCCTTTTTGATGGCTCAATGGGTCATTTTTGAGATCAGTGTAAATCCATTGGGAACATTGGTGGGTTTGCGGGTAGGGTGTTAGGTTTTGTGTTGAATCGTAAATGCGGCAAGAAGTTTGATTGATATATTGTTCTCGGTTGGTTCATTCTCAAATGGACATATCCAGTTACTGCTTGGGGCAGCCAAGACTGCTCTAATTATCATTACTTTGCAGTTTGTCAAGCTTATGGCGGAATTGTTTTCCATTTGTTGATGTAGCCTACACCGGGCCACGGACCCAACTTCTTTTTTCCTCCTTCTTTGGTTTTCTGAGAATCTCATCTCTGATTAATTGTACTTAATAGTAATGATTATAGTTGGTCAATGTGCAGGTATGTAGTTTAAAGCTCTCTCTTTTTGCAGTGCCTGTTTTCGCTTAACCTTTTGATGCGTAGTTTGTGTGCAGTGATGTACCGAGGATTGAAAAGTGGTTTTAAAACAAACTGTCCTGAGATTAAAAAAAAATCAATAGGACAAGTCCTGGCTCTTGCAGAAATCAAAAGGACAAAGCATGCCAGTGGTAAACATTCAATCAGACATTTGTCCTGACAGTGAAGAACACAATAGCCAGGACATTTTCAATTTTAATAAGTCAATGGCCTATGACCGGGGCCTTGGGACATCACTGTAGTGTGAGATTGTGTGCTTTTGCGTGTGTAAGTTCATGTGTGTATGCATGCGATAATGAGTTTGTAACTTTGTTACTCATGTTAATCTGCATGTACATAGGCATGGGTGCAACTTTTCCTGGTATGCAAGGATTTCCTGTTTTTGAAGTTACCAGAAGAAGAATTTCCTGTTTTTTAAAATTTGTCAAGCAAGATCTTTGTGTGTCTACTGTATTCTTCAAACCCCTTAAAATAAGCATTTGTATCAATTGTAGAAAAAGCAAACTGAAATACCTTCTTAAATCAATTTTTCTTCAGCTGCAGGGGGACATTACCCCTAGACCCCGGCCTTTCAGGTTTTTTCATTTTGTGTTGTTGCACCTATGCAAATGTGGTGTGGTGTGTGTGTGAGAGAGAGCATACGTGCATTTGTGTGTAATATCTGGTGTGTGTGCTTGTGCGCATGCGCGCTTTATGCCTCAAGTAGATATTTGCAGGCAGTTCAACCAAACAGACCTTTCCGCTTTGTGTTTTTGTAATCTGTTGGCTTCTGTCAGTTTTGTACATTCACTGATTTAAGAAAGGTGCTTGGCTTACCCACCAGACAAGAAAAAGGAAACGTGGATCAGGAAACTAAATGGAATGGGGAAGACTTCACGTGTTTATTACCAGTTTCACCCTCCCCCTCCTAGTTGTCTTTGTAGGGCAACTTTCTTCTTCTGCGTTGCCAGGCCATATGGCCAAAATGCATGGGTGCAACTTTTCCTGGTATACAAGGATTTCCTGTTTTTGAATTTTGCCAGAAAAGAAAGTTCCTTTTTTTTTAAATTTGTCAAACAAGATTTATCTGTGTGTGTCTACTGTATTTTTCAAACACTTTAAAATAAGTTGTGGGAAAAAAAGCAAACTAAAATACCTTAATAGATATATTTTTTCTTCAGCTTCAGGGGGACATTACCCCTAGACCCTGGCCTTTCATTTTTTTTCATTTTGTGTAGTTGCACCCACGAATAATAATAGAATTTTGCTTCCAAAAGAACCAACTGTAGCAGTTGTTTTTTCCACACACACACAACAAGAACAACAACGCAGTGAAGAAAGAATGCAGGGGAACCTCCCTTATAAGACCTCCCATTATAAGACTCCCTCCCACATAAGACCTACTTCTCTGAGACATTGCCCTTCTTTGTAAGTATTAAAATCACCTCCATTATAAGACCCCTCCCTTATAAGACCTCATTTTGGATGATTTTTGAAGGTTTTCTGTAATAGAATGTGCAAGAAATTCAAAAAGAAGTCTGTCGCGTTGAGATGATGTGCAAAATTCCCCCCTCCCCCTTTCCCTTAACTCCGTGAGGAGTCATCGGGGCGCCACAAATTTTAGATTGCATTAAAAGATAGGGGGAACAAAAAAAGTATAGCTAATAGGCTTTTAAGTAGCATCTTTGTGTTCATTTTTTAAATTTATATAAAATTCGCTTTTAATTTACTTTCAAGATGAAGAAACACAAGTGACGAGATAATTTGAGTTTGTCTCACTCGTGTTGAATCTGCTAAAGGGATGAAGTGAGTGGATTTTTTCTAACCCTTCTTTGTAAGTATTAAAATCACCTCCATTATAAGACCCCTCCCTTATAAGACCTCATTTTGGATGATTTTTGAAGGTCTTCTGTAATAGAATGTGCATGAAATTCAAAAAGAACTCTGTCGCGTTGAAATGATGTGCACAATTCCCCCATCTCCCCCTTTCCCTTAACTCCGTGAGGAGTCATCGGGGCGCCACAAATTTTAGATTGCATTAAGAGAGAAAGTATAGCTAGTAGGCTTTTAAGCAGCATCTTTGTGTTTATTTTTTAATTTTTGTAATTTATATAAAATTCGCTTTTAATTTACTTTCAAGATGAAGAAACACAAGTGATGAGATAATTTGAGTTTGTCTCGCTCGTGTTGAATCTGCTAAAGGGATGAAGCGAGTGGAGTTTGTCTCTGGGAAGACTCTGTCATGTCTTAGTCTTCCTTAGAACTCTTATCCCCCCTCTTCCACCCCCCCCCCCCCCCCCCCCCCCCTCCCTCCTGGTCATCTTTCCGTTGGCTCCAAAAGTCACATTAATGTCTCTGTACCTGTGAACATTTTCCACTCTTTCCTCATGGAAGCGCAGCGAATGCCAAGTCGTAAGATTACTCGCATATATATATATCCCTGTGCTGCCATGGGGGAAAGAGTGGAAAATGTTAACATGTATTTTGACATACTTAATCTTGAAATGAGAGCACTTATGTTGAAATAATGAAACTTGTGCTGTAATTTCTTCTTCTTCTTTTTCGATCGCTCGGACAGTTTCCTGTCAATTATGAGCGCAGATGCGTCATGCTAGCCGTTATGAGCCTGAGTAGGCCCAGCATGTCCGACTTCGGTTGGAGGAAATCTTTCTGAAAGCGTGTCTAGAAAAAAAGGCAGGAGAATGGACCGGAAAGGCAGAAAGATAGTAGATGACAGCAAGCAAAGGGAAAAGGCAAGAGTCAAAGAGAGTGACAGATTAGAGGAAGTTACAAGCACAGAACTTCCAGAAGGTGGGGGAACTATGTATACAAAAGACCCCCCCGGTACCCCCACAGGGGAAGTGCTGTAATTTGACTTGTAATGATCTATGTATAAACTGCTTTGAAAAAAGTGTGTGTGTGTGAGCATTTTGTATTGAAATGGAATCAATAAAACATATACATGTATGTAATAAACGTATGAAATATATTGTTCTGACATATGATGATAAATCTGTGGTATTTCTGTTACTGAATGTGTACTGCGTTTAAAAAAAAAAAAAAAAAAAAGATACAACAAAAAACAGTAATTGAATAAAGAGATGTTGCTATAATTTAAAATGCAGTGTTTATTCAATGTTTGTTTGTGTTTGGCTGCGTTTTGTATATTGTTGAATTTGTGTGCCTTGTTTGTACATGCGTGAGCGCGCACGTGCACACACACATGCACGCACACACACGCATACACACACACACACACACACACACCACGCACACACACACACATACACAAGCACACACACATGCACACACGCATGCATACTCACACACACACACATACACACACACACAACTCGCATATAATTAATCTTGAACCTCAAAAATGCTGCACTGATATTGATACAACAGATTTGATTAAGTCTTAAAAAAATCTAATTCTTATCCTAATACTTCGTAATAAGCAAAACGAAATAATCACTCCAACGCTTTATTGATTGTCACTGTGGTTTTATTTCTGTAATATACATAATAATATAACGACCACAAATCCTCCAAAGTTGGAGTGTGGCGGGGCAATCAAAAACGGTCACACACGTAATACAGATGCTCTCCTCATGAGCAAAAATGAGCATGCATCATAATAAGTGTGTTACTTACATGCACAGGGCACTGCAACACTCGAAATGACACACTCCTGAACACATATACAGTGGGACCTCCCTTATAAGACCTTCAAAAACCTCCCTTTAAGACCCCTCCCTTATAAGACCTCATTTGGGACGATTTATGAAGGTCTTATAAGGGAGGGGTCTTATAAGGGAGGTAATTTTAATATTTACAAAGAAGGGTAATGTCTCGGAGAAGTAGGTCTTATATGGGAGGGAGTCTTATAAGGGAGGTTTCACTGTATACTCCAGGCATCAGAACTGTCGGAGGATTCGCAGATTTCGGAGGATTTCAAATTGCTGGCTGTCAGAAGATTTGTTCATGGGTGCAACTTTTCCTGGTGTACACCAGGGCTGCCTACCATTCCCTCCCAAGGGATATATATATTTGTCCAAGGGTGTTTGTGTGTGGAATCCACTTTTCTGTCTGGTGTCCCTGGAAACTGAGTGGAATAATAAAAAAAACACCTTGTCAAGTAGTCGCTTGTACTGTTAGCTGACCTTACTCTTGAACACAGGGACACCCCAAAACAACAGACACTGTTGACTTTTATTTTATAGTAAACAAGTTACCCATAGGTGTTTGAACGCTAAGGGATCTTAAATATTGAAATTGAAGCATTATTGGCCACTGAAAAGCATCAAGAAAAGGTTTTTTTAAAATCCTGAGTTGCAGACATTTTGCTAGATCACGAAATAATAGAGTTAATGTTCGTTTTGACCCTGATGCATGACATTACGATGTTTGTCCCTGGAATTATGCCCCTGTCCCTGGTTAGTTAGCAGTTTGTCCCTGGAAACTGCCGCAGGGGGTAGGCAGCCCTGGTACAAGGAATTCCTGTTTTTTAATTTTACCAGAAAAGGAATTTTTTTTTTAAAGATTTGTCAAACAAGATCTTTGTGTGTCTACTGTATCTTCCAAACACTTTAAAATAAGCATTTGTATAAATTGTGGAAAAAGCGAACTAAAATACCTTCATAAATCAATTTTTGCTTCAGCTGCAGGGGGACATTGCCCCTTGGACCCTGGCCTTTCAGGTTTTTTTTGGATTTTGTGTAGTTGCGCCCATGTGTTTTCGGGTGCCAGAGGATTTCCCCCTATTTTTCATGAGTAAGATCATTTACTGTCAAATTAGCATTTTAATTTATTATTTTTACTAGAAAATTCTTATTTTGATCATGTTGGGAACTGATTCTAGCGTTGTTCCCTCCCCTCTTTTGAGGCATGAGTGATGGCCCTTTTACTGTAGAACTTTCAGAGGATTGGACTTTAGACAATTCTGATGCCTGATGCTTCCAACCAGCATAATCTTCTTCTTCTTCTTCTTCGATCGCTCAGACAGTTTCCTGTCAATTATGAGCGCAGATGCGTCAAGCTGCCGTTATGCGCCTAACTAAGTAAGAAATAGTTAGGCCCAGCAAGTCCGACTTCGGCTGGAGGAAATCTTTTTGAAAGTGTTTCATGAAAAAAAGGCAGGAGAATGGACCGGTAAGGCAGAAAGATAGTAGATGACAGTAAGCAAAGGGAAAATGCAGAGTCAAAGAGAGTGACAGATTAGAGGAAGTTACAAGCACAAAACTTCCAGAAGGTGGGGGAACTATTTATACAAAAGACCCCACGGTATCCCCACGGGGGGTCAACCAGCATAATTATAGAGAAGCCTTTATCAAGTTGATCAAGTGATCAACGGTGATGTCACATAAAACAGGCTTCTGAATGCCTTTTTTCGGCTGTGCCGCCCCAAAGACGTAGGAGGTAAGAATTACGTGACAGTGGTACAAATTGCACAACAATTGCCCTATTATTTTTGCTTTGAATATTTGTATTTACAACATGGACAACATTGACCCAAACACTTGAAAGATTTTTTTAAGTGGCATTCCCAGTTTTTATTTTTGTAGTGGTGCATTGAATAACAAACAAAAAAAGTATTATCTAAAATAAACATTGGATGCTGCCAAAATGAAGTTTCTTTTGCCTTGCAAAGAGTTTTCCGCTTGTTGCATTTTGGTTGTGATAAGGTAGCATCCTAGGCCCCATTCTGTTCACAATTTTCATTAATGATCTACCGGATCAAGTAGTAAGCATATGTACAAAATTTTGCGGACGATACTAAAATATACAATACTTCACAAAATTCTAAAACAATTCAACATGACATTGACAAACTAATAAACTGGACAGAGAAACATAATGTGTATTTTAATGGTAGTAAATGTAAGGTGATGCATTTAGGAAAGAATAATCCAAGTATAAAATTTCACATGGTACCGACAAACATATTCTATAAACTTGCAAAGAAGAAAAGGATCTTGGAGTCATCTTTGACTCTGGATTAACATTTGATAACTACATTAACACGGCTATTGGTAAGGGCAACAAAATGCTGGGCCTAATCAGAAGAAGTTTTATTGGGTTAGATAACATAGTATTTTTAAAACTATATAAAAGTTTGGTCAGACCTCATCTAGAGTATGGAAATCAGGTCTGGAGTCCGTTTTTAAAAAGGCAATCGGCAGCATTAGAAAGGGTCCAAAGACGAGCAACAAAATTGATTAAAGGCGTTAGTCACCTTGATTACGAACATAGACTAAGGAAGTTGAAATTACCATATCTGAAAAATATAGAAGAATTCGTGGGGATCTGATAAATACATACAACATTTTTCACAGTGATAACAATACTAATAAATCTTTGTTCCAGCTAACAACTGACTCAAGAACCCGTAACTGATTTAAAAATACTAACCCAGTATAGCCGAACTAATATTAGAAAACAATTATTTTCTAACAGAGTAACAACGTTTTGGAATACTCTTCCTGCACATATTAAACGAGCACAGAATCTAACACAATTCAAAAACCTCCTTGGTGGATACACCAACATATCAAAACTACAATATGAGCATGACTAAAAGGCAGATTTGCCGAAAACAAAATATAAAAACCTCTCAGCTGTGCAAAAGTTTTTAAAAAAAGGACAGGACAGTGGCGAGGCCTTATGTCCTAACTACCTGACCTGACCTGATAAAATATATCACTTCCCCTGTCCAAACTTCACACACAAAATATTGACCCTCAATCTTCTACCGTTTGGTAGGAAACCAGGGGGTACGAATTGCGTGACAGGTATCATTATTAATAAGTATTCCCCACTTGACAGTCCTTAGCATGTTGTTGAATAAATGGTACACCCGCGCTTGAGGCAATTACCATTCATTCTACGAAATTTGAAGTGATTCTTTGCAGATTTTCAAGAGGCACAAGGAGAGAGACAGACAGAGAAAAACGATGTGAACGAAAACACAGTCCCTCTCCTCTATGTGACGGGGGTGGGGGGAACCCAACCCACAGCCAATAGTCCAATACATTGCTTGCATTGAAACTTGTCGAAAGTGATTGGTTTCGGGAGACAATCACATGTTGAAGGATGCTTTTGAAGCGATGACCTCCCTTGACTTGTTCTTTCTGTTTCTGTCCCGGTGCTTTTATTTTGGCAACACTTGCGATCACACGCACATCCCTGTGAGAAAGAGAAACAGATCTGACTCATTGTGTGTGTGTGCGCGCGCGTGCGTGCGTGTGTGTGTGTGTGTGTGTGTGTGTGTGTGTGTGTGTGTGTGTGTGTAACGTGTGTGTGCGCTTTGATTTGATTTCTATCAAGATTCAGCGCCGTATAAATACTGTATGTTGTTGTTGTTGTTGTTGTGTGTGTGTGTGTGTGTGTGTGTGTGTGTGTGTGTGTGAATGCAAGTATCAATGCTACCACGACTACTATAATTGACTGTGTGTCTGTCTGGGCGTTTGTGCCCAAACCGCTGGCCATAGACCCCTATAACTGCCCCCCCACCCCCACCCCCCACCCCCACAGCATGGAACAACCTATTCAGATTCTGAATTTTGAATCTCCAGTGCAAACCTCGGCCAAGGAAGTCTCACAAAAAACTACATTTCCTTGTTTGTGCTGTATATTTCATGGCAGTATCTCATGAACTAGTGTGCAGAATGGCTTCAGATTTTGTGTGGTGGCATGTCCCGGCGCAGGGATGGCATCAAAGAAAACCCCCCACATTGTGATGACCTTGATCTTTGACCTTGACAACAAATTTTTTTTCTTGAGGCCTTATTTTTCCCATCATTGGACTTACAATGTTCGAACTTAGCATGGGGGTGCATTAATGGCTTATGCTGATTTTAAAAATGGGGTAGTGATAAAGGTCAAGGACATAGGCCTTGGAGGTATCAAATTGGGGTCTTGGCCATATCTTTCACAGATTTTCAGTTATTGGCTTCAAAGTTGGCAGGTTGGTAGACTGACTCAAGGTCAGGCATAGTGCAAAGTATTTATTCGGTAAAGGTAAAGATGTGCCCCCCCCCCCTCCTCCATTTCTGGTTGTTTCCATTTTTTTTCAGTCTTGCCTTTCTTACTGCAGATTGAGTACTTCATCCTCTAGGGGAAGACGGGGTAAAAAGCGCATGGGCGGGTAAGAAGCCCACCCCAATTATGTCATGAAATAAAGAAATTTCAGTCAAATTTGCCCATGAGACGAATGCTAGACATTAACGCTCGTCTCATGGGCAAAATGAGACTGAAATTTGCTTCATTTCATGAGATAATTGGGGTGGGCTTCTTACCCGCCCATGCGCTTTTTACCCCGTCTTCCCCTATCGTTTGCTATATTTAAGGCTAATTTTCATCCATTTACATAATTAAACATATGCATTCAATAATAGTAGACGATAAAGGCAAGACGGAAAACCCCCATTGAACCAGGACTGTGACAAATGCTCTGCGGTTGTTGTGTGTACTGCACTACACGGATAAGATAATGGTGTGTGTGTGTGTTTTTGTTGGTGTGTGTGTGTGTGCGCGTGCGAGTGTGCGTCTTTGCACGTCTTTGTATAGCGTCTTTGTTTGAATGCATTATGAATGTTTAACGTGTGTGTGTGTGTGTGTGTGTGTGTGTGTGTGTGTGTGTGTGTGTGTGTGTGTGTGTGTGTGTGTGTGTGTGTGTGTGTGTGTGTGTGTGTGTGTGTGTGTGTGTGTGTGTGTGTGTGTGTGTGAGAGAGAGAGAGTGTGTGAGTGTGTTTGTGTGTGTGTGTGTGTGTGTGAGCGTTTGTGTATCTCTTTGCTCGTCTTTGCATAGCATAGCGTCTTTGTTTGAATGAACAATGAATGTTTAACGCGTGTGTGCGAGCGCTTCGATTTGATTTCTATCCAGATTTAGCGCCGTATAAATACGGCTGTATGTTGTTGTTGTTGCTGTTGTTGTGTGTGTTAGCTACTATACAGAGACAATGTGACACGCTCAGAAGGAAGACAATTTCACACAGAGAGAGACAGACAGACGGACGGACATCAGACAGATTAACAGGCAGACACAAAGCCTCACCATTTAAGGGGTCTGAACAAGTGGACGGACTCACACAGGGACATAGCACTCCAAGGTCCGTGCCACAGTCTGCAAGCACAAGCACAAAAATGAAGCTCAACTGACTGGACTGCTTGGTAGATCCTTGTGGCGGTACCATAGCCGATGAGGTTTAACCGAGGCGTGGTTACTGCTACACATATCTGTATTGTTTTTAAAAAATCGGGACTTTACTGGTGTTGCACTGCCTCTGGGCATTGCCTCCAGTATTGTTCCCACCATCTTTGTATTTACAAATGTCCCATATGTGTCTATGACCGAGAGGACGTAAAACACAATTTTTCTTTCATTCTGGACTGCTTGGTCGTTGGTGTTTAACCCTTTCACCGCCAATGTCACATTTATGCACCACAATGGTTTAACTCCCATGTCACTATAAAAGGCATCAAATCAGGGCCTGTTATCCGAAAACCATATTATATGTTCGTAATTTTGGGAGGCAATGATAGGCCTAATATGTTATATTGCAGATCATTTTTTTTCTACCCAGACTAGTTTAACCCTTTCACCGCCAGCCATATTTCAGCTAAATATTTCCATTAAATTTACCTGGGTAAACAAAGTCCATTTGCAGTAGTGGGGATTCTTCTGTGACATATATAAAATAAGGTCTATCCTTACTTCCCAAAACTAAGACAATAGGGTCTTTGGACAACAGACCCCAATGTGATGCCTTTTAGTGACATAGGTGTTGTTAAATCACCGTGGTGCTAAAAGGCGACTTTGGCGGTGAAAGGGTTAATGGTATTTTTGGGGCTGAGAAATGGCCGGCGGCGAAAGGGTTAAAAAGCTGGCTAGTATGAAACCCCCCACAAACAAACAAACAAAACATTCAAAACACGACACTCCATGAGAAGAACATCAAATCAATGATTTGTGTTCAATCTTGCATAGTACCCAACCACACCATCTTATAATATGTTCTTTTACTTTATCACGCTTTGCGGACCGTGGATGCACTGTGCACACACAATCGGAAACTCATGCGCATATTTCTTATGTTCTTTATCACGCTTTGCGGACCGTGGATGCACTGTGCAAACCCATGCACTCGGAAACCCATCCGCATATTTCTTATGTTCTTTATCACGCTTCGCGGATCGTGGATGCACTGTGCACACACAATCGGAAACTCATGCGCATATTTCTTATGTTCTTTATCACGCTTCGCGGATCGTGGATGCACTGTGCACACACAATCGGAAACTCATGCGCATATTTCTTATGTTCTTTATCACGCTTTGCGGATCGTGGATGCACTGTGCACACACAATCGGAAACTCATGCGCATATTTCTTATGTTCTTTATCACGCTTCGCGGATCGTGGATGCACTGTGCACACACAATCGGAAACTCATGCGCATATTTCTTATGTTCTTTATCACGCTTTGCGGACCGTGGATGCACTGTGCAAACCCATGCACTCGGAAACCCATCCGCATATTTCTTATGTTCTTTATCACGCTTTGCGGACCGTGGATGCACTGTGCAAACCCATGCACTCGGAAACCCATCCGCATATTTCTTATGTTCTTTATCACGCTTTGCGGACCGTGGATGCACTGTGCAAACCCATGCACTCGGAAACCCATCCGCATATTTCTTATGTTCTGTATCACGCTTTGCGGATCGTGGATGCACTGTGCAAACCCATGCACTCGGAAACCCATCCGCATATTTATCATGTTCTTTATCGCGCTTTGCGGATTGTGGATGCACTGTGCAAGCCCATGCAATTGGAAACCCATCCGCATTCTTATGTTCTTTTACTTCATCACGCTTTGCGGATCGCGGATGCACATGGGTTCCGCGTATATAATGTGCACACACCCTTACAGGAATTAGTAACTGTACAATGGTCTAGTCTATTACGTACAGTACTGACTTTCTTCTGGAACCAGAGATAGTATATACATTGCCTATTTCTGTTTCCTAAAAAAAAAAAATGTTTCATATAATTCATAAAAATGCTTTATTGTACAGTCTGTTACAGAATTTACTTACTTTCTAAGTAATTAAACTAGAACTTGTAGATTGTCTATTTTGTTTTGTTTTTCCTTTAAAAAATAATTGCTGTATATAAATTAATATGCATATTCGTACATAGACTATCAAGGACCCTAGGTCATGTTTCGTACACACACACAAAAAAGAAGATAATTGTCTACTATACTGGTCTCCAAAAGTTAAGGGCCGGCTTCTGTTTTCAGTAGCTTGATATCTATTTATTGTACACTAAGACAACAATGAAGAAAATGGCAAAACTTAGGCTACTCAATAACTTTCCTTCCTGTTGCACGTGCCTGAACCAGTTTTGCAGACATTGCAGTACAGCAACAGCGTTTTCAGGTACGCTTAAAATGTGGCAAATTCACGAGAATGTCACGAAAGTTTGGTCTCTTTTCGCTGAAGAATCAGGGCCGATGCAGGTTTCTTGCCTATTGCACGTGCAAGGCATGACTGTAGTGAACACTGCTGAGCAAAAGTTAGACACGAATGTGTATTTAAGGGCGGCAACCAGAGCTCTCCATAAGCATGCCTCCAAGACAGAAGAGAGAAGATCGTTCTTCCGGCCCTTAAATTTTGGAGACCAGTATATATTATTATAAGACTAAACAAAAAGCACAAACGCCCATCATATCATTTGAGGCAAATGTTCAAGTGAATTTCTCACTTTTCATCAGGCCATATCTATGGTTGTGACACAAACATTCAAAAAGATGCCACACATGATAATTATGATGGCCGTTTGTGGGTTTTTTGTTTAGTCTACTAGGGGAAGACGGGGTAAAAAGCGCATGGGCGGGTAAGAAGCCCACCCCAATTATCTCATGAAATGAAGCAAATTTCAGTCTCATTTTGCCCATGAGACGAGCGTTAATGTCTAGCATTCGTCTCATGGGCAAATTTGACTGAAATTTTCTTTATTTCATGAGATAATTGGGGTGGGCTTCTTACCCGCCCATGCGCTTTTTACCCCGTCTTCCCCTATATCATTTTCTTACTTTCTCTTAGAAAAAGGTTGACTTTGAGTTGCACAGAAATTAAGTAATTGTCCATGATGTATTCGTTCCTCATCAAAAAAGGTCGTGCTTGACAGGAATTGATAGGCCATGGTCTATGTATT
>CM065700.1:19044675-19055148 GCA_017654935.2 Phymorhynchus buccinoides | reverse complement strand
GAATACAGCCAAACGTCCAATAAATTGAGAACAAAAATTGTCCTCTGTCATAAACGGTTAAACACGAGGTAAATCCGTTATCAATCAGCACTTTACGCATCTGTTATTTGCTAAAGAATCGGGACAATTCCTGGTGTTGCAACTGCCCTCCGGGCATTGCCTCCAGACCGTTCCACGGTCTTTCATTCTACTGATGTCCATACTGTCCTGTTCCCGACCGGAGCGTTAATCAGAATTTCTCCTACGGTTACGCAGGAATGGAACTGTCTCGGCGAGGGTCCACCCTCTTGATTACTTTCGAATTCTGCTAATGCAATCAATTTTGGTGTTCCATCTCGCAATTCCGCTAGGTTGCCGCGTGTCATTTGATGTCGGCGACACGGATCCTAATGATAACGACCATGTTTGTTTCCACTTTTATTTTTTGTGGTTTGGCTTCAGAAAAGAACGTTTTTCTGATACTTGTGATTTGTGGGGGTGTGATGGTGCTTTTTCTCTCGTCCTATGCTGGTGGAATGAAACTTGTAACCTTTTCACCGCCATGTCGCATTTATGCACCACAATGGTTTAAACGACCCATGTCACCTAAGGGCTCAAATCAGGTCTGTTATCCAAAGACCCTATTTTCTAACTTTGGGAAGGTAAGTATAGCCTAATGTTGTGCAGGTCACAGAAGGGATTCGCATATTGCAGATGAAAATGTTCACTACCCAGTTAATTTTAATCGTATTTTTTTGGCTGAGAAATGGCTGGCAGCGAAGGGTTAATTATTTTTTCGTTTTGTTTTTTCTCGTTTTCTCGTCTCTCTCTCTTTCTTTTGTTTATTAGTTTTCAAATTTGTAGCTAGCGCTGAGTGAGTCTGTTTGTTTGTTTGTTTGTTTGTTTAAGGCACACTGAACGCACGCAACGCTTAAGTCCTGGTTTGTTTGTTTTTTACATGGTGCTGTGACGCACGTACAACGTCCCAACTTCAAATTGAGGCTGCTCTTTAAAATTATTTCGTTTAATATTTGGGGAAAATTTTTTTTGGGGGGGGGGGGTATGGGAGTTTAAACCTGTCGAAACAAGATTTCCTTTCCTAGCTATAAGAGGGAAACACAACGTGAACGTCCGTGATTTTGACACGTTATCATGGTGGATCTTTATACGTCTCGCTCGTGTTGTTCGCTCTTGACTCTTATCTTGGTCTAATTTGTGACCCCAGCCCCCGTCCCGCCCCGCGGGCAACTTTCAGATATCACTCACTCACTGCTCAAAAAGTTGCTCCGGTTTATTTTTTGGAGGCGGTCAAGAGACCGACTCCCCTTATCGTCGGGCATGGTATTCACATGACTTTTTACTCTGATGGTCACGTGCTTTTTTGGCCAGTTCTATAGTATGTGGAGAGCACGTGACCTGCTGGGCGAATCAGAGTTGTCTTCCCTTTGTCATGGAAGTTGTCTGGTCTGCCCTTTTTAATTAGCGTGCGACTCTACCTGTAATGTAGGTCCCTGTGCGAACGCGGTGGTGGATTCATTGAGAACTTCATGAATATGCATCACCTAAAAACAGAAAAAAACCCCCCACCCCCCCGGGGGGGGGTGACCAGAACGTTAGCCTACAGGTTAGGGTTTGTGAACTGGCGGCTCTCTCTCCTCTCTCTCCTCTCTCTCTCTCGTCTCTCCCTCTCTCTCTCTATCTCTCTCTCTCTCTCTCATCTCATTCTCTCTCTCTCTCTCTCTCGGTTTTCTCTCTCTCTCTCTCTTTTCTTTTTCTCTGCCTTGCACGGCTTCTCATTTTGTTTCACATACTATGTCCTTTTTGTCTCTGGCTTTCGCCCTGTCTTTCCTGCCCTCTCCCTGCTCTGTCTCTGTCTGTCTAGTCTGTCTGATTGTCTCTCTCTCTCCTCTCTCTCCTCACATTCTTCTCTCTCGTTCTCTCACTCGTTCCTCTCTCCCCTCTCTCTCTCTCTCTCGATACCGGGTGCTTCCTGGTCTATTTTACCAGCTCAGGTATAAAGTTACTATATCTCTGGAACTATTTGAAGCTACGCTTATGACATTTTAGGTTATCTTTCAAGAACCTTATTGCCATTTCCTTCAGCCTAATTTCGGGTGATTACATCAATAACTCAATGGAGTTATTTAACATACTGGTGACCTGAACATGTTAGCCTACAGAGTTAGGCTCTCTCTCTCTCTCTCTCTCTCTCATCCTCTCATCTCCGCATCTGTCTCTCTCTCTTCCTCTTCTCTCTTCTCTCTCGTCTTCTCGTCTCCTCTCTCTCTCCCTGCGTCTCTCCATCTCTTCTTCCTCGTCTCTCTCCTCTCCATCTCTCCTCTCTCATCTCTCGTCTTCCTCGCTGCCTCTCTCTCTCTCTCTCTCTCATCTCTCTATATATATATATATATATATAATCTCCTCTCTCCTCTCTACTTCTCACTTTCATTGTCCTTCTCTCTCACTACTGCCTCTTTTTGGTCTGTTGTTCTTCTTTCTGTCGCTTTTCTGCCTTGTCTGCTTTCTCTCTTTCTCTCTCTCTCTCGTCTCTCTCTCTCTCTCTATCTCTTCTCTCTCTCAATCGTCTCCTCTTCTCTCTCTCTCAACATGTCTCCATCCTGTCTCTCGGTTCTTTGTTTTTCATTACTCAGAAACAAAAACTCTTTCTTCTCCCCCCCCCCCCCTACCCCCCTGGGGTGTGCCTGTGTAGTGTAGCCTACTGTAGCTGTGATGTTGGCCATGCTTTTTTCTATGCCTAGTCTCTTGTTATGCTTACAACAATGCCTGGCGTGTGTGCGGTAGCAGCCTTGTTCATGGAGTTCGTGTCGTCTGCTTAAAACTTGCTTCCCCGTGCTCAACAATTATGATGTATAGCAACGAATAGAATGCAAAAAGATTTGCGAATTTGAAAGCCAAACGAATTATATTAAAGTTGTGTATTACGCTTCTGCAAAGAGTATGTGAATGAAAACAAATTTTTGTGACCTCATTTTCATTGAAGCACTGCGCCGCAAAGCGGTGCCATTTTATGAAGATCTTGGCAGCAGTAGCAACACACTCACAGTAGGCTCTCCGCCTCTGCCTCTGTCTGTCTGTTTGTCTCTCTATCTGTGTCTGTCTCTCTCTGTTCTGTCTCTCTCTCTGCTGTCTCTCTCTCTCTCTCTCTGTCTCCTCTCTCTTCTCTCTCTCCTCTCTCTCTCTCTCCCTAGGTCTGTGTCTCTCTATCTGTCACTCTCTCTCATGTCCCTCTCTTCTCTCTCTCCCTCTGTCTGTCTCTCCTCTCTCTCTCTTTCTCTCTCTCTCTGCTGTGTCTCTCTCTCTCTGCTGTCTGTCTCTCTCTCTCTGTTCTGTCTGGCTCATTCTCCTCTCTCTGTCTCTCCCTCAGTCTCTATCGGCGTCTCTCTCTCTGTCTGTTATCTCTCTCTGTGGTCTGTCTCTCTCCTCTCTGTCTGTCTCTTTCTCTCTCTATCTTTCTCTCTCTCTCTCTCTCTCTCTTCTCTTTCTCTTTCTCTGTCTCCTCTCTCTCTCTCTCTTCTCTCTCTCTCTCTCTCTTCTCTTACTCTCTGCCTGTCTGTCTGTCTCTCTCTGTGTGTCTCCTCTCTCTGTCTGTCTGTCTTCTCTCTATCTCTCTCAATCTCTCTCTTATGGTCTCTCTCTCTCTCTCTGTGTCTGTCTCTCTCTCTCTCTGTCTCTCTCTCTCTCACTCTCTCTCTGTCTATCTCTCTCTCTGTCTCTCTCTCTCTCTCTATCTCTCTCTGTCTCTCTCTGTCCCTTGTTTCTCTCTGTCTATCTGTCTGTCTGTCTGTCTTTCTCTCTGTCTGTCTGTCTATCTCTCTCTCTCTTTTTTTGTCCCTCTCTCTCTTCTCTCTCTCTGTGTCCTCTCTGTCTGTCTCTCTTTCTCATTACTCTCTCTGTCTCTCTATGTGGGTCTCTGGTTATCTCTCTCCGTTCTCTCTCTCTCTGTCTGTCTCTCTCGCTCTCTCTCTCCGTCAATCTCTCTCTGCCTGTCCTCTGTCTCTGTCTGTCTCTCTCTTGATCTCTCTCTCTCTGTCTCTCTCTCTCTCTCTCTGCCTGTCTCTCTCTCTCTCTCTCTCTCTCTGTGTCTCACTCTCTCTCTCTCTCTGTCTCTCTTCCTGTGTGTCTCTCTGTCGCTTTGTCTGTCTTTCTGTCTATCTCTTTGTCTGTCTCTCGATCTCTCTCTCTCTGGCTGCGACCCGCTCTCCAGGTGGGAGCAACCCGAATTTCACATTGACGCCTTTGTGACTATAAAGTACCAAATACCTAATACCTTCACCCACCCTATTCAAAATGGCTTCTCTCCGGTACATCTGCTTAGGAGGAATTCACGGCTTGTTTTGACAGATTAATGTCTAGGGAAACCACAGCGAGAAGTGAGTTTTTCTAAGCCTTAAAAGGCTGTATTCTGGTGATCTCGGACGTGTTTCTTTGCAAAAAACTCATCCGTCGGGGTCCACCTTTAAAACTATGTTCATTGCTAACCCCCCTCCCTCCACTCGTTGCTAATACGCTAACTATACTACTGTCGGCTATGCTCCACCACACCCTACTCCTTCACTCCACTGACGTTCGTTGTTGTCTGCTTAAACCTTTGCAAAAAATCTACGGAAGTGCCTTGCCAACACCAAAAAAAAAAAAAAAAAAAAAACTGTTTTTTTTTGCTATTTCACAGCAAGTGCATTGTCAAAAGAGATAAAAATGCATTCTTTATAATAATAACAAAAAACAAAAATAAAATGACTGCACACTTAACATTTTTATTTTTCGCCGTTTTGGCAGGATAATCCTTTACAGGGCCTCAAAACAAAGCGAAATGTGTCATGTTAAATGGATTTCATTTAGCAGACAATATTCGCTTGGGGAAGTGTGTGGTGTGTGTGGGGGGGGGGGGGGGGGTACTGTGACAGGAAGGCTGTTCATTTTGCTATTACTCGGATATTAGAAACAAAACATTTTCTTTCTATATTGCTTGGCATTGTAAATTCATCAAACCCTTTATTTTGAAGAAAGACTTACGGATTGATTTTATATTCTTCTGTCCTCACGTTCATTTATCATTTGACTATTCCTTGACCCCCCCCCCCCTTTCTTTTTCATTGATGCACACACTACCATTGAGAGACTCATGAATATGCATTAGCCTAGCAACTGACCAAAACCGTTAGGTAGGCCTAGTGCTGCGACTCTCTCTGTGCTGTGGTGTTGAGCTATGGAAGCAGGGTCAGTCCCTGTAGGCCTAGGCCTAGTACAAAGGTTAGCAGACGGACACAATCAGGTGACAGTGAAAACAAAACAAAAAGGGGGGATTTTTGGGGGGGGGACCCCATTTTTTGGGGGGAGCCAAGTTGGTTCTTTTCAGTTTTATTCACACAACCGTAGGCTGAGCCTAACCATACTCTCTTTGTGTTTATGACTCTCTATCTCAAAAGTCTGGTTTCTTTCAGTTTCATGACAACAACCATGTAGGGGGGCCTTGGGATTTCCTTTTAACCCTATTCTCTTCAGACTCTCGATATCAAAGTCTGATTATTTTCAGTTTCATGACAACCCGAGGCTGATCCTAACCCTATCCTCTTCGTCTTTATGATTCTCGATCTCAAAAGTCTGGTTCTTTTCAGTTTAATGACAACAATTGTAGGCTGAGCCTAGTCTTATCCTCTTCGTGTTTATGACTCTCGATCTCGAAGTCTGTTTTATTTTCAGTTTTCTAACAATAACCCTAGGCTGATCCTGGCCCTATCATATTCATGTTATGGCTCTCAGTGTCAAAGTCCGGTTCTTTACAATTTCACAACAAACCCTAGGCTGATCCTAACCCATATCCCTCTTCATATTTATGACTCGATCTCAAACTCTGGCTTATTCAGTTTCATAACAACATGCATAGGCTGATCCTGACCTTATCATATTCATGATTGCGACTCTCGATCTCAAAGTCTGGTTCTGTTCAGTTTTCATGACAACAAACCTAAGCTGATCCTAATCATATCCTCTACATGTTTATGATTCTTGATCTCAAAGTCTGGTTCTTTTCAGTTTAATGACAAAAAAACCCAGGCTGATCCTAGCCCTATCCACTTCGTGTTTACGGTTATGATGTCAAAGTCTGGTTTCTTTTAGTTTCATGGCAAAAACCCCAGGCTGATCCTAACCCAATCTTCTTTGTGTTTATGACTTGATCTCAAAGTCTGGTTCTCTTCAGTTTCGTTACAACAACCCTCCCTGTCAACAACTTAAGGCTGATACTACCCTTATTCTCTTCATGTTTATGACCCTCAATCTCAAACTCTGGATTCCTTCAGCTTCATGACAATAAACCCTCGCTGATCCTAACCCTATCCTCTTCATGTTTATGATTATCGATCTCAAAGTCTGGGTTCTTTTCAGTTTAATTACAAACATTCCTTAGGCTGATCCTAGCCATATCCTCTTCATGTTTAAGACTGTCGATCTCAAAGTCTCGTTCTTTTCAGTTTCATGACAACAAACTTAGGCTGATCCTAACCCTATCACCTACTGTGTTTACGACTCTCGATATGAATGTCTGGTTTCTTTCAGTCTTACGACAATAACCTTAGGCTGACCCTAGCCCTATCCTATTAAATTTTATAGCTCTCAATCACTCAAAATCTGGTTCTTTTCAGTTTCACAACAAACCTAGGCTGATCTTAACCCTATCTTCTTCATGTTTATATGACACTCGATCTCAAAGGTCTGGTTTCTTTCAGTTTCATGACAACCTTAGGCTGATCCTATCCTTGTCATGTTCATGACTCCATATCTCAAAGTCTGATTCTTTTCTGTTTCACAACAACAACTAAACTTTCATTTGCAGCAATATGATCTCACTTTACTGTATTGAACTTCTTTTTTGTTCTTGTCTGAACGGTCAATGACAAACGTATTTCATAACACGTTCATAATTTTATATAACTTTTATTATTTTTCTTCTCTAAAGTACCCAACTGCATCACGTTGAAGATATTTTGAAAAGACATATATGTTCATACACTTTTGAAGTGCAATACACTATTCTACATAATGTTAACACTGTTTGGCCTCCATTAGTTGATATCTATCAACTGAATTTCTTGTATAGCCTTGCTTGGAGTAATGAGGCGTCATACTACTCCTTGCCGACACGAAAGGGTGATTATTTTAGGCCCGAACTGCCGAACTGCCGATGCCCCCTGGTGAAAAGTCAGGAACAGATAATCTTCTGTGGCTACATACCACTAGTTCCTGACAGGAGGCAAGGGCGATAAACTTAAGTAGGTGGCGTTCGCATCTCAGGTCACGAGACAGGGGCACGAGAATGTTCGGTATAAAGTCTCATTGTAAGCAATGGATATTATATGACTGGAACGCGTAATAATCCGTTCACTCAGACTTGTGGACGGGCCAACTTCCTGTTCCACGTGAATTCCATTGCTCATTCCAGCTCATAAGCAGCACTGTGTTTTGGAGAGTCCAGAACCACGTCATCTGGGCATTATGAAACTGGACGTGAATTCTTCTTCTTCTTCTGCCAATAATAATAATAATAATAAGAATAATTGGCACTTATATAGCGCACAGATCTAGAAAATTCTAATCATGGCGCTTTACAAAGAAATAAAACTAAAAACATTCACACACACACACACATTCACACACACACACACAAACACACACACACACCACACACACAAACACACACACACCACACACACACACACACCCACACACACACACACACACACACACACACACACACACACACACACAAAGAAAGACGATGAAGGGGAGAGGATGAGGGTGAAGGGGGGGGCGCGGGGGGGGGCGGGTGGGGGGGGGGTGGCGCACACACAAATACAGCGAATGCATGCACACACAACACATACAACAACCACGCACGCACCGCACGAACACAAACACGCACACGCGCGCGCACGCACGCACACACCACACACACACACACACACACACCCCACAAACAACAACCACACACACCACTCATTTTCCCATGCGGCACAATCAAAAAACACAATGCAACACACACACATTGCACGCAAACACACACGCACACACACACACGCGCGCGCACATACACACGCACACGTGCGCGCAAACAAACACACACAAACAAACACACACACACGCACACGCACACACACACACACTCAATATGTCCACACTGCACAATCAACCTATGCATGTCAGCTACAACTTGGAAAAGAGATGAGTTTTTAGACCGGCCTTGAACGCGTCCAGAGAGTCGGAGTGTCTGAGAGACAGGGGTAAGTTGTTCCACACAGATGGAGCCTGGAACGAAAAGGACCTTTCACCATAGGTTTTGGTTTTGACAGTAGCTGGTTGCAGGAGGCGTGTGTCAGAGGAAGAGCGGAGGACACGAGAAGGTGTGTGGCCTGGGGGGGTTTTGGTGTGTAGAGATGAAGTAGGTCAGACAGGTAATCAGGGGCAGAACCAGAGATGACAGCGAAGGAAAGAGTGGAGAGTTTATAGTCAATCCTATCAGAGATTTTTAACCAGTGCAGAGAGTGCAGAAGTGGCGTGACATGTTCATACTTAGAAGACTTAAGGACTAATCGGGCAGCATTGTTTTGAATTCTTTGGAGGCGACTGAGAAGATACTTTGGGAGGCCAGCAAGGAGAGAGTTGCAGTAATCGATTTTAGACAAAAACAAAAGCACAGACCAAAGTTTTCGTGGCGTCAGTAGATAGATAGTGGCGAACAGAACTTATTTTGCGGAGCTGAAGGTATGCAGATCGACAAACATTTGAGACATGTTGTTGGAGAGAGAGGGTCTGATCTAACGTGACTCCGAGACTGCGAACAGAGGGGGACAGAGAGACAGGAGTGTTGCTGATTGTAACAGAATCTGGAAGAGATGGATGGCCAAGTAATCTCTTTGGACAGGCTAACATAAGTTCAGTCTTGTCTTCGTTCAACTGCAGTTTATTAACAGTCATCCATGTTTTTGATATCTGCTATACAGTTCTGTGTCCTTGATACTAGCCCATCAACTTCGGCAAGAGAGGCTGACTGATTGATCTGAGTATCGTCAGCAAAACTCTCGTGGGACAATGCATGCTTACTAACGACATCAGAAACAGGAGCAGCATACAGTACAAAAAGAATGGGCCCCAAGACAGAGCCCTGGGGAACACCAAAGGAGAGGTCGGAAGGCCCTGAGTATCTGCCATTCACACAGACAGTCTGTATGCGATGTTTCAGGTAGGACTCAATAATGTCGACTTACCGTAACCGGCAATTACTGACATGTACTGGGGTTCAAAGAATTATGCAGCGCATGGAGAAACAAAAACAAAAATATAAACCTAGACAGATAAGAGGGCGTGCACGACCGAGCACCCCTGGCTAGTCCGAGAACACCCAGCCGCACATGGGGAAAAAAAGGAGGGGGGGGGGGGGGGGGGGGTAGTAGTAGTGTTTTAGTCAGGGAGTTTCAAGCACCTTCGAGATGAAGGAAGCTGAGGCGTGGGGGATTGGACTGTTCAGGGGAAGAAAGAGTTGTTGCGGTAGTCGGGTTCTAGCGGGGAGTTTTTGGAACTGTTTCACCGAGTTCAGGATCAGTCTTTATTTCACTGATTCCGGTGGTCTTGCCAGGGTGTGGAGGTTCTCAAGAAAGCGTTACCAGGAAACGTGAGTCAGAGAGAGATGACTTTGGGGTGGGTCTTGGGGTGGGTCTTTGACGGTTTGGGCCTGTATCAGTATGGTCGGGAAAACAGTGTCACAAATTATTCAAATGGAATCTCTGAGAGATGTTCACTACAGGGATGAGTTCATCGATATATCCACGTCAAACCTTCCGCTGGCACGGTCCGAGATTACCACATTTCCATGGATGATAATGCGCCTTTTTATCGAGCAAGGGTCGTTTACACGTACCTGCAACAAGAGACCATCGTCCATATGAGGTAAATTACCCGATCCAGAGACCTCAGTCTGATATAACAATGTTGGAGCATGCTCTAGGCAGCCGTTAGAAGCCGTTTACAGCAACTCAGAACTGTACAGGACCCAGAACAGTGCCTGGTAGAGGGGTGGAACACCCTGGATCAGCAGGAACTTCAAAAGCTCCTCCAGAACACGAAATGACGCTTCCAAGCTGAAATCGCAGTGAGGAGGTCTCGCACATGCTTATCCATGACTTTTCTTGCCACAGAAAAAGCAAAAAATCTAAAAATCAAAATTTCGCTCCATTCGGTTGTTTTATGCATTTTCTAGGGGTAAAAACGACAACTATCCTTGAGAGAAAGCAAATCAAAAAACGCTACTTGGGACCTCGGGTTTTTTGTTTTTTGTTTTATTTTAATATCAAAAATGTGAAGATGGAAATTTAATGTCAATTAAATTAAATAAATGAGGGGGGGAAACGTAATGGCTTTATATTTATATTTTGATAACCTGACATGTTTAAGATAAATAGACCTAAGCCAATTTTGAGCAGC
>CM065700.1:19032175-19039675 GCA_017654935.2 Phymorhynchus buccinoides | reverse complement strand
CTCTCTCTCTCCAATCTACTCCTCCGACACACACACTCCTACTCGTACCAACTCAGGTCTCCTCTCTCCTCTCCACTCACACACACACCACACACACTCTCACACACCTCTCGTCCCTTCTCTCCACCACAGTCTCTCCAACACACATCCTCTCCTCTCTCTCACACACACACATACACACATACTACACACCACACTTACCCTCTCACACACTCATCCACTCGATCCCCCTCTCCACACAAGTTCCATCTTCTCTCTCTCCTCTCTCTCATAAAAAAATCACTCTACACTCTCTCTCTTCTCTACCACACTACACACACAGCTCCCTCTCACACACACACTCCTCACATCTCACTCTCCTCGTCACCACATACACACATACACACACACCACTACACACCACAGCTCAGCTCTCTTTTCTATCTCTCTCCTCTGATCTCATATCTATGACCACTCACACTACTTACACACACACACAACATACGCACGCCGTCACCCACAATACATGTATATCTACTTTCTCTATAATATGCACATGATCTTATCTCTCGTGCAACGTCGATCTAAACAGGTTTCAATTAAAATTAGATCAATTATTTACTTATATTGTAAGAATGGGGTTGCAAATTAACATGCGAAAAACTATAAGTAATAATATTTTCTAAAACGTCTTTTCTCTCAAGAACCTAAAACTCGATTATTCTTTAATTGGTACAAATTCATTGAAACGATAGAACAACAAATATCTCGGAATAATTTTCATCAGGCTCCCAGTTGAAAACTTGATATGGCGCAGCAGAACATCTCTAAGCAACAAGGGAACAAAGCAACATATACCTAAACGAACGTTTAATCACAAAATGTGAAAATGACATTGTGTTCCCTTGACAATATCGTTTTAAAATTATTTGATAGTCTTTGTGCACCAATAATTTCTTGTCACGACCTTAAAATAGAAAAAGGTAGATATACTAAAACTCCAAGGGAAAGAAGATTATGTTTGGAATGTAATGAAATCGAAGATGAAATTCATTTCTTAGATCATTGTATTAAATATGACGATATAAGAAATCACTTTTTAAAACATGTTCAAGACAAATACAAAATACAAAACGCGCTACCAACCAATTTAATATTAAATGACAATGTTATCAGCGAGGTTGCGAAATATGTATATGAGTGTCAGCAGTTACTAAAGTAGAACGGGGAAAAAGTACAAACAAGAACAGAATGTTTGATGAAAAAGTTCATTTTACAAATGCTTTGTTTCTTACATTTAGTGTTTCGTTGTTTGTTTGTTTATTATTTTATTTTAGTGTCATATAAAACCTGTTACGGTTTTCAAAGACAATAAATATCTGAATCTGAATCTGAATCTGAATCTGCTAAGACCAAATGATGAGGAATTATACATTAGCTTAGGCCTAGACGTATAGCTGGTCATGTTAAACACCCGTGCTGTAGTGTGTGTGTGTGTGTGTGTGTGTGTGGTGTGTGTGTGTGTGTGTGTGTGTGTGTGTGTGTGTGTGTGTGTGTGTGTGTGTGTGTGTGTGTGATTGTGTGTGCATGTGTGTGTGTGTGAAGTGTGCGTGCGTGCGTACGTACGTGCGTGCGTGCGTGTTTGTGTGTGTGTGTTTGTCTGTCCGTATGTCTGTTCGCATGTCTCTATGTCTGTGAGTGTATGTGAGAGAGAGAGAGAGAGAGAGAGAGAGAGAGAGAGAGAGAGAGAGAGAGAGAGAGAGAGAGAGAGAGAGAGAGAGAGAGAGAGAGAGAGAGAGAGAGACATATATAGACACTGAACACTGAACACTGAACGACTTTATATAATGAATAGGCCATTGGCCCATGTCACGAGGAATGGTTGCAAAAGAAAGTGGGCTAATCATCATTGATTTCAAAGTACATGAACATTCATAATTATAATGTACAGACGATTAATCAAACAGTCTCGCGCATTCGATACATATGGATACAGGATTCACTCAAGCATATTCAAATAACGTACCTAGAATGCCTTATCTAAATACACAGCTGAACGTCAAACCACAGATTTGTTTCCACATGCTAATAATAAAGTCAATCTAAAGAGAGATGGAGTATTATAATATTTAGCAGGGATATACTGTTGCCTTAGGTTATCATACATGGGACATCGTAACACAAAATGGACCTCTGTTTCTCTTTGGGACTTACAAAATGGGCATGCTAAGTCTTCCTCTCTTACATTGATTCTGAAACGTAATTTGTGAATATTAAGTTGTGACACACCGAGACGAAACCGTATAAGAATGATTCTCGCTTGAATGTGTTTCAGATCCAACAAGTAATGTGAAAGTATTAGGTCACTTTTGAAAGTGCGGTAACATGAGAAACGTTCACTATCATGAAGTTGAGAACACAATTTTTCTTTAACTTCGTTAACCAGTCTTAAACGTAAGAGTGCAAGAAAATGCTTTACATTTCCAACTCCCTGATTCTCCTAGACTTCTTGAAAACCATATTTATGAAGCATAAAACAGACAAATGTGGCCCACGTGTTTCTATTCTGACTAGCGCAACGCCGAGTACCAGTAACGCCTTGTAACGGTAACGCCTTAGTAACGGTAACGCCTTGTAACGGTAACGCCTTGTAACGGTAACGCCTAGTAACGGTAACGCCTTGTAACGGTAACGCCTTGTAACGGTAACGCCTAGTAACGGCAACGCCTTGTAACGGTAACGCCTTGTAACGGTAACGCCTAGTAACGGTAACGCCAAATACTGGTAACGCTGAGTACAGCAAATTTGAAGCGATTCGGTTAACAAATGGCGGAGTTATAAGGCCCTGTTTCCCGTTGGCGCTGCTATGAGAGTGACGCGCTCTCCCTAGTAACGGTAACGCTAAGAACTGGTAACGCTGAGTACAGCAAATTTGAAGCGATTCGGTTAAGAAACGGCAGAGTTATAAGGCCCCGTTTCCCATTGGCGCTGCTCTGAGAGTGACGCGCTCTCCCGATTCTCTTCAAATTTGATGCCAGGCTTTGACCCGGCCACAGCAAGCCTGACAGTACATGTGAAGTGATTCGGTTAAGAGTTATTTGTGAAAAGGTGAAGCGGCGTATATCGCGCGTTTCTGAATCATTCGCTTCCGGTTTGGCACATCGATAGACACCGTCCCCGGTCATCTACCTTCCAAATTCTAAGGCAATCCGTCCAGAAATACCGGAGATACGGGCGCCGAGAGGCCGGTGGATACGCGTTTCGCGCATTTGCTAAACCGCGCAAATGACACGGCCGCATCGGTTGCCATTGCCATCGCCCCGTTAGGGCTCATAGCAAATTTGAAGCGCTTCGGTCGAAACACGGCGTGAGTTATAAGGCCCGTTTTGTGTTTCAGACAGACACACACGGACACTTGGCTTTTTACTATATGATGTAAAAATATTATGTGTAGAGTGGCACAGTGGTATCGCGTTCGCTTCGTGTCAAGTAAACCCGAGTTCGAACCTGGGTACAGGGGATTTTTTCCTCTCATTCTGCACTAGGCCTTAACGGTCTGAACGTGGAGTCTTTCGGATGAGACGATAAACCGAGGTCCCGTGTGCCCATGCACTTAGCATACGTTAAACCCAGTGGCAACGAAAAAGTTGTCATTTGGTCAAAAATTTACCCCCCCCCCCCCCCCCCCCCCCCCCCCCCCCCCCCCCCCTCATCAGTGACAAAAATCGCAAGCAAAAACCCCCCAAAAAAAAACCATTGGGTGGCGCGCCTCTGGCTGCGACGCGCTCTCCAGGTGGGAGCAGCCCGAATTTCACAGAGACGCCTCTGTGACTATAAAGTACCTAATACCTAATACGTAATGATGATGATGCAGGAAAAGCAACAATTTATAAGCTTTTAGGGGTAGTCTGCATTCTGGCATCTTATTAACTTTCAAGACAGACAGAGACACAGACAGAGAGAGAAGATGGAGGCGCATGAAATGTTGGGAACGGGAAGGGACCCAAAATATGTGAAAGCTTGGGGTAACTTGGAGAGGGTGGGGGTTTTGGGGTAGGGTTAGTTAGGTTAGGTTAGGGTAGGTACATTATAGTCACAGAGGCTTCTCTGTGAAATTCGGGTTGCTCCCACCTGGAGAGCGCGTCGCAGCCAGAGGTGCGCCACCCCAATTGTTTGTTTTTTTGGTGTGTTTTTTGCATGCGATTTTCGTGTGACTGATGAGGAAGGAAGGGAGGGGGGTAAATTTTTGACCAAGTGACAACTTTTTCGTTGCCACTGGGTTTAACGTGTGCTAAGTGCATGGGCACACGGGACCTCGGTTTATCGTCTCATCCGAAAGACTCCACGTTCAGACCGCAAGGCCTAGTGCAAAGTGAGAGAAAAATCCGCTGTACCCTGTACCCAGGTGGGGTGGGGGTTGAATAAATGAATGCGAGGATAGAACTGGTGGGACAGAGGGCAGTTCTTAATGTTTTTGTATCGACCCTAACTATGTTCAATGTTTTGGCCAAGCATGATTTGTTATCCATTTTCCCTTAGTTTTGTTTCCATTTTTAATGCATGCAAATGTGTTTCTTTGCTTGTATTGTGCTTGTACTAGACCACACTGTAATTTCACCTGTCGTGATAATAAACTATTTGTGACTTTTGACTTTGACTTTGACTTGACACATGCGCGAGCGCACGCATGCACACACATCCTCGCACACGCACACACACACACGCACGCATGCACACACATCCTCGCGCGTGCGCGTGCGCGCGTACACACACACACACACACACACACACACACACACATACACATAGGCGCGCGTGCGAATAACATACATGCATCTGTGCAAACAATCATCAAATTAAGACACACGTTCATACAATAGGGCTACTCCCTAAATGGGTATCTACACAGAAAAGAGAGTTGTTCCCCTTGTTAGTAGGTACAACCAGGCCCAAGAGAGTAGGCAAGGAAAAGGTAGAAATATGTACTGCAAGTACGAAAATACGCAGTCTCTGTCTTTCTTTGTCTCAGTGTATGTCTGTCTCTCTCTGTGTCTCTCTGTGTGTCTCTCTCCCTCCCTCCCTCCCTCTCTCTCTCTCCCTCTCTCTCTCTCTCTCTCTCTCTCTCTCTCTCTCTCTCTCTCTCTCTCTCTCTCTCTCTCTCTCTCTCTCTCTCTCTCTCTCTCCTCTCCCTATATATGTCTGTCAATCTGTCTCAGTCTGACTCTTATTTTCTATCCTCACTCGCTCTGTCTCTCTTTCTTCCGTCTGTCTCTGTGGTTTGTCTGCCTGAGTGTTTCGTCTGCCTGAGTGTTTCGCCTCTTTGTCTCTGCCTCACTGTCTTTGTCTGTGTCTCTGTCTGTCTCTCTTCCAATCTTCCTTGTCTGTCTCTCTGCCTTTACCTCTGTCTCTCTCATTCTCTCACCTGTCTGTTTCCCTGTCTGCCTGTCTATCTCTTTCTGTCTCCCCTGTCTCCACCCCCGCTCTCTGTCTATGTTGTGTGTGTGTGTGTGTGTGGTCGTGTGTGTGTGTGTGGTGTGTGTGTGTGTGTGTGCTGTGTGGTGTGGACAGTAGACATAGGCCTAGGCGTGTATGCGTGTTGGTATCTGCGCACGCACGCATTTATGTTTATCTGTTTTCGCGTGTGGTGTGTGTGTGTGTGTGTGTGTGTGTGTCTGTGTGTGTGTGTGTGTGTGTGTGTGGTGTGTGTGTGTGTGTGTGTGGGTGTGGTGTGTGTGTGTCTGTGTGTGTGTGTGTGTGTGTTGTGTGTGTGTGTGTGTTGTGTGTGTGTGTGTAAGTGTGTGGAATGCTTGTGTGTGTTGTGTGTTTGTGTGTGGTGTTTTGTGTGCTGTGTGGTGTGTGTGTGTGCGTGTGCGTGTGCGTGTGCGTGTGCGCGTGTGTGTGTGTGTGTGTGTGTGTGTGTGTGAGTAGACATTGTGTGTAGCGTGTTGTCTCTGCGCACGTCACGGCTATTATGGTCTTCTCACTGCTTATACTATTGAAATTTGCATCTAGGAAGGCGATAGGTAGGCCCTACAGGTGTATAGGTAGCTAAGCTATGATGCATATAACTCATCCTTGCAATGGTGTAAGGGGAGGGGGGATGTTATTGTTGTGCGTGTTGTATGTGTTTAAACAAGAAGCAGGTGGCCTTAACATGTGTCCACTCTGCGTACTCGTGACTTCGCCTTTGTAATTATTGTCGTGTCTTGTCCACTCCAGGTCCTTCGTAAGCGAACAGCTTGCCCCCGTTTCCTCTTCCTTTCTTTTCTGATTTCTCGCGTTACTCTCAGCGTAGTAAACCGCTTGATATAACGTGCTACATCCATTGTGTGCGAATCTTCGGAATATATTAGTTGATCATCAGCCTCCACTTTGCTCATACTGCTCCCTGAACCGTCCTCTCATCTCCTCATCGCAACTACAGTCTCTGTCGCAGAGTCTCCCTTTAGCCGACCACTCTCCGCAAAGCCCGCCGTGCGCCACCAAACACGTGAAATAGTTCGGTCGATTTCTCTTTGTCTTCCTCGGTCTACTCAATAATCTTTACCCGCCCCTCTTCCCACTCCTCGTCCTCACGTCTCCCGCACTCCTCCTTTCCTTCCTTCATTCAGTCACTATACAAAATCGCATGCTAACCAATAACTGGGTGGCGCGCCTCTGGCTGCGACGCGCCTCGCTCAAGGGGACTTAATTTTATGAAGTTCTACTAAAGCTTAATGGGAAACTAAACCGTTGTTACTTTCTGAAATTAAGTAAACGCGATATACGTATTTAGAAAGTAACAACGTTTATTTCCCACTTAAGCTTAGTAGAACTCTCATAAAATTAAGCACTGGTTGGAACAACCGCGAATTTCAACTAGAGACGCCCTCTGTGACTATAAGTACCTGAATATCTAAAAACAAGTACCTAATCGAAAATGTGGCGCGCAATGTGCAATCATGAAAATATTTGGTTTGGTTGTGTTTGAATTTGTTGTTGTGTGCCTTTGTTGTCCAGTATTGATTGTGATGACGAAGCGGTACACAGGCCTACGTTCATTTAAACATACAGCAGCGTTAAAACAAAATGTGACATATCATATCAATTGAATTGAAAAAACGGCGGGGGGGGGGGGGGGGGGGGGGGGGTGGCGGGGGGCGGGGGGGGGGGGGGGGGGGGGGTGGGGGAGGGGGAGGGGGGGTGGGGTGGGGGGGGGGGGGTGCTTGTGTGTGTGTTGCTATTATTAGTCCGTGTGCGTGGTTTTAGCGACAGGGCCCGTATTCAGCGTTGAGATAGCATAGACTTAGGCATCATGCTAACTTGAAGCTCTTCCAAAAGTTCCTACATGAAATCTCTATAGGTCGACCATTGTGAAGAGCTTCTAAGTCAACATCATGCTAGTCCTTCATGCCCTATTCAACTGAATACAGGCCCAGAAAGATGAGACACGAGATGATTTTATTACCGGTCTAGGCCTTTTGTTGTTGCTGTTGTTGTTGTTGTGTTTGTTGCTTGTTGTTGTTGATATCCCCTGGCTTA
>CM065700.1:19024175-19031675 GCA_017654935.2 Phymorhynchus buccinoides | reverse complement strand
CACCCTGGAACAGCGGAGGGAGCTGATCTTAACATTAGCCAGGAACGTTTGATTTATTAAAAGAAAACTCATTTAGAAACAAAGTCCCCCAAAGTTCCTGCCTGGATCGTGTATTATTCTCGAAATAATGAGGCTTTATACCGAAATTTCTCTGCCCCTGTCTCGTGCCCTGAGATGCGAACGCCACCTACTTAAGAGTATCGCCCTTGTCTGTCAGGAACTAGCAGTATATAGCCACAGAACAAATATTATCTGCTCTTGACTCGTCACCAGGGGGCATCGGCACTTTGGGCCTAAACTTATCGCCCTTTCGTGTCGGCAAGGAGTAGTATCAAAGATATTCTAAAAGGGTAAGATGGATTACTCAAAAGCTCGGCGAACCGGGCTGATAGAGTTATCGTTAGTGGGGACGTGTACACTATTCACAGTGGAGGCTATCCAAAAACTCGGACTGGAACTTGAACGGAGAATTCAACTGGCCTATCGATGTGTAAAATGTGTCACGTTTCAAAGGAACATAACCAGTGTTTCTGTCCTCACTACTCATATAGGGAAAAGAGACCGGATGTTTATCTTCCCCTGTACAGTCTTTGGTAGTATAAAGCCTCGTTGACATTGACTTTCTGAGCCTTGTAATTACATCCCATGACTTACGTTTTGGACAATCGTGTCAAAAGAACATTAACATATTTCCTATTAATCAATGTGACAGCGACACCCAGGATGTCTAAGTGTGAGAAAAACTGTATCCTTTTTCATTTTGAAACCAAAAATGTCAAAAAAATTTGAGCGTTCGAAAACATTTGAAATGTTCAATAACTTGAAAAAGTTAAGA
The DNA here is from genome assembly GCA_017654935.2 of Phymorhynchus buccinoides. NCBI lineage: Eukaryota > Metazoa > Mollusca > Gastropoda > Neogastropoda > Raphitomidae > Phymorhynchus > Phymorhynchus buccinoides. The sequence goes on along the minus strand of CM065700.1, from coordinate 19,030,840 downwards.
TACAACAAGCAAACATCTATAAGTTGAAAAAGTTAAATTAATCCCCTTGAACAAAGCTATGTTTAGTGCTTTTTTTTCTTCAAGTTTGGGGCATTTTTATGGGTATTGTCAATAAAGAAAGAAAAAGCCGTTTAACCCTTTCGCCGCCAGTCATATTTCAGCCAAAAAATGCTATTAAACTTGGTAGAGAAAATAAAATATCTGCAATATTGCAAATTCCTCTGTGACATATATAACATTAGACCTATCCTTACTTCCCAAAATTAAGAAAATAGGCTCTTTGGATAACAGGTCCTGATTTGATGACTTTTAGTGACATGGGTATTAAACCATTGTGGTGCATAAATGCGACATTGGCGGTGAAAGGGTTAACGCCCTAGATATGTGGACGCTTTTAAACAAATATTGTTTTAGCAGACTGGTAACTGAGAATGTAAATACATTTCAGGAAATACAAGTCACAAGTCATACAATTTCGTGTCCAAAATACATGGAAATACATCTGTGATGGCACGTAAAAGTTAAACAATAAATACTATCACAGCTCAACGATATTAAAATCCAAAAGATATAATAAATGTGACCCTTAGTCGGTTAGGAGGGCGCTAAAGCAAATCAAACAAAACATATTAAAAATAGAACATTCACGCAAAACTCAAGCGCACACAACCCCCTGAATGATACCTAAACTCCAATAATGTATTTCTGAAAAAAACACAACCAACTTTTCCAAGAATGTTATGAAAATGTGCTTTTATAGTATATCATAACAAATCACATGTGTATAAAAAAGAAGATGATAACTGTAAATAAAATGATTCATGTTAGCTTCGGAATGACAGTCCGAAATATATTCCAAATTCAACAGCATCGGTGATGTCCAAACCTCCTCGAAACTGAATCTGAACTATACTGGTCTCCAAAAGTTAAGGGCCGGCTTCTGTTTTCAGTAGCTTGATATCTATTTATTGTACACTAAGACAACAATGAAGAAAATGGCAAAACTTAGGCTACTCAATAACTTTCCTTCCTGTTGCACGTGCCTGAACCAGTTTTGCAGACATTGCAGTACAGCAACAGCGTTTTCAGGTACGCTTAAAATGTGGCAAATTCACGAGAATTTCACGAAAGTTTGGTCTCTTTTCGCTGAAGAATCAGGGCTGATGCAGGTTTCTTGCCAATTGCACGTGCAAGGCATGACTATAGTGAACACTGCTGAGCAACAGTTAGACACGAATGTGTATTTAAGGGCGGCAACCAGAGCTCTCAATAAGCATGCCTCCAAGACAGAAGAGAGAAGATCGTTCTTCCGGCCCTTAAATTTTGGAGACCAGTATAGTTTCCAATATTTTGGAAAAAACCCAACCAACAAACAAACAAACACACACACATGAAAACAAATCACGAAAACATGGCTTCTCGTTCCGTGGAGGCTGAACAATAAAAACAACAACAACTCAACTTTATAATTAACAAAGTTCTATGCGTGTGCAGAGACAATATATATCCGTTTATGCATGTTGTTCATGTTGTGTGTGTGTGTGTGTGTGTGTGTGTGTGTGTGTGTGTGTGTGAGTGAGATGATTTCTAATAATTTCTTTCTTTGTATGTGTCTCTGTTTCTCTAGATCTTTTTGTGTGACATACGTCCCCTCTATTTCAATCCCCAAACCCCTAAAAGTTCACTTCAAAAGACAAAGAATGATGAGACCTATTTATATATTGCTACTAGTGGTCTCAATACCCATTGGCCCTTTTCATTCTTTCCCCATGGAAACACAACGATATGCAAGTAATCTTATGACTGACATATATCACTGTGTTGCCATGGGGGGGGGGGGGGGGGGGGGGGGGGGGGGGGGGGGGGGGGGGGGGTGCGGGGGGTAAAAAAATCTTAGCTTGTCTTGAGACCTTACCCATGTCGAATTTTACAATGAAAACACATTTTTCCATACTGTTTTAACCCTTTCAACGCCAGCCATTTTTCAGCCAAAACTTTCCATTAAGCTTAACTGGGTAGAGCACTGAATTTGTCTGCAATATTCCTCTGTGACATGCATAAAATATGGCTTATACTTACCTCCCAAAAATAGAAACATAGGGTAATTGGGTAACAGACCCTCATTTGATGCCTTTTAGCTACATGGGTGTTAAATCATTGTGGTGCCAAGAGGCAATAGTGGTGATGAAAGGGTTAAGTTTCCATCTGCACTCTGTCTTTATGTTTCGTTTTTGTTGGTTTGTTTGGTATATCCGAAGAAAGAAAGAGGGAGGAGGGGGTTTGAGGTGGGGGAGGTTGTGGTGTTGTTGTTGGTGGTGGTGGGGTGGGGGATGGGTGAGTGATGATGGTAGTGGTTGGAATGATGAGTATCAGGCTGGGGGAGGGGTGAAGGGGTGGGGGGTGGGGGGTGAGGGAAGGAGAGACTGAAGCCCAAGGATCAAACGATTGACGTCAGTCAGCCCTGTGACACTGGACGGCCTCTGGCGATTTAAAGGAACACCCTGACGGATGAGGTTTTTGTTGTTGCAAGAAACACGTCGAGATCACCAGAAAGACAGCCTTTTCAAGGATCGGAACACTCACTTTGCTCTGGTTTCCTAGAAATTAAACCGTCAAAAGGGCGTTTCCTCCTTGGCGGAGATGCCGGAGAAAGTAGTAGCCATTTTGGATGGGGTGGGTGGAGGTCACTCATTGTGGTTGAAGCGTTTTGTTTTTTGTTGTAGTGCAGTAAAAAAAAAAAAAGAAGAGCTGTTTCCTTTGTTGTGAGCGAAACTCCTTTAGATAATCTGTATAAAATGTAAAAAAAAGAAGAAAAAAAGGCTTGTATTGCGAAACTTTCGTGCAAACGCTTTGGTCTAAACGCAGGCGGCCATTAGAAAAGAGACGGCACACGCTTTCTCTTTGGGTGAAATAATTTGACTTCCAGCACCTTCGCCAAGGAGGAATCGCCGATTTGACGGTTTGATGTCTAGGAAACCAGAGCAAAGTGAATGTTGCAATCTATGCAAAGGGTGTTTTTCTGGTGATCTGGACGTGTTTCGTACAAAAACTCATCCGTCAGGGTAGCCCTTTAAGTATGTATTTGTTTTTTTAACTGCTCAACATAGTAAAGGGATAATGAATAATCAAACTTATAAACATGCGTAGGAAATTGATATCGAAATGTATGCAGGCAACGCTTTTAAGGATTAACAGGGAGTAAACTGTGACGCAATTCACGCCTGATTTCATTGCGTCAGAGCTGTATAAACGATTAGATAGATAGATAGATGTGTAGATAGATAGATAGAGAGAGAGAGAGAGAGAGAGAGAGAGAGAGAGAGAGAGAGAGAGAGAGAGAGAGAGAGAGAGAGAGAGAGAGAGAGAGAGAGAGAGAGAGAGAGAGAGACAGAGAGAGAGAGAGAGAGAGAGAGAGAGAGAGAGAGAGAGAGAGAGAGAGAGAGAGAGAGAGAGAGAGAGAGAGAGAGAGAGAGAGAGAGAGAGAGAGAGAGAGAGAGAGAGAGAGAGAGAGAGAGAGAGAGAGAGAGAGAGAGAGAGAGAGAGAGAGAGAGAGAGAGAGAGAGAGAGAGAGAGAGAGAGAGAGAGAGAGAGAGAGAGAGAGAGAGAGAGAGAGAGAGAGAGAGAGAGAGAGAGAGAGAGAGAGAGAGAGAGAGAGAGAGAGAGAGAGAGAGAGAGAGAGAGAGAGAGAGAGTTAGAGAGAGAGAGAGAGAGAGAGAGAGAGAGAGAGAGAGAGAGAGAGAGAGAGAGAGAGAGAGAGAGAGAGAGAGAGAGACAGAGAGAGAGAGAGAGAGAGAGAGAGAGAGAGAGAGAGAGAGAGAGAGAGAGAGAGAGAGAGAGAGAGAGAGAGAGAGAGAGAGAGAGAGAGAGAGAGAGAACACTGAACACTGAACGATTTTAATGAATAGGCCATTGGCCCATGTCACGAGGGATGGTTACAAAAGAAAGTGGGCTAATTATCATTGATTTCAAAGTACATGCACATTCACAAATATAATATACAAACAATTAATCAAACAGTCTAGCGCATTCGATACATATGGATACAGGATTCCCTCAAGCATATTCAAATAACGTACCTTGAATGCCTTATCTAAACACACAGCCAAACGTAAAACCACAGATTTGTTTTCACATGCTAATAATAAAGTCAGTCTAAAGAGAGATGGACTTTTATAATATTTAGCGGGGATATATTGTTGCCTTAGGTTATCATACATGGGACATCGTAGCACAAAGTGGACCTCTGTTTCTCTTTGGGACTTACAGAATGGGCATGCTAAGTCTTCCTCTCTTACATTGATTCTGAAACGCAATTTGTGAATATTAAGTTGTGACACACCGAGTCGAAGCCGTATAAGACTGATTCTCGCTTGAATGTGTTTCAGATCCAACAAGTATTGTGAAATTATGAGGTCACTTTTGAAAGTGCGGTAAAAGGAGAAACGTTCACTATCATGAAGTTGAGAACACCATTGTTCTTTAAATTTGTTTACTAGTCTTAAACGTAAGAGTGCAAGAAAATGCTTTACATTTCCAACTCCCTGATTCTCCCAGACTTCTTGAAAACCATATTTATGAAGCATAAAACAGACAGATGTGGCCCACGTGTTTCTATTCTGATGATGCAGGAAAAGTAACATTTTATAAGCTTTTAGGGGTAGTCTGTATTCTGGCATCTTATTAACTTTCAACCAATATTTAACTGATCTTATATATAAATTAATGTATAAAGGAAAACGTCCAAGCTCACCGCATACCATTGCATTGGGCGTTCTGATACTCACATTTAAAAATATTTTCTATGCAAATAAATGCACTTTCTCTAAGATGTCTACGTTTGCAATAATACCCCAGATTTCAGCACCATAACTTAACATCGGTTGTATTTGTGCATCAATGTTTTTGAAAAATATACTTGGAGAGAGAGAGAGAGAGAGAGAGAGAAAACGAAAACGAAAACGAAAACGAAATTTTATTTAACCAGGGAACATGAGATAAGCAAGTTAAAAGAAAAGAGAGAGAGAGAGAGAGAGAGAGAGAGAGAGAGAGAGAGAGAGAGAGAGAGAGAGAGAGAGAGAGAGAGAGAGAGAGAGAATACGAATACGAATGTTTAATTGAGGGTAAAAAGGAGAGAGAGAGAGAGAGAGAGAGAGAGAGAGAGAGAGAGAGAGAGAGAGAGAAGAGAGAGAGAGAGAGAGAGAGAGAATGGATACGAATACGAATACGAATACGAATGTTTTATTGAGGGTAAAAAGGAGAGAGAGAGAGAGAGAGAGAGAGAGAGAGAGAGAGAGAGAGAGAGAGAGAGAGAGAGAGAGAGAGAGAGAGAGAGAGAGAGAGAGAGAGAGAGAGAGAGAGAGAGAGAGAGAGAGAGAGAGAGAGAGAGAGAGAGCATTTAGTGTCAAACTGCTTTTCAAGGAGAGAAAAAAAGCTTATGTCCCCCCCCCCCCTTACAAACACAATAACAAGCACACTCAGTATCGAATTACGATCTCATGACGTCATATTTGTTTTCTCAGATCATTTGCAAGATAGTCATGACGCTGAGAGGACCACATGTTTCAATGACGTCATCGTTTCTTCTGCTGCTGGCAGTCCACGTCATTTTCGTTTCGTCACAGTTTCCCTCGTATCGCTTCAGACGTAAGTAAGCATGGTTATTTTAATGAATTTGATTTTTTTAAAGTTAATACAGTTATCCTTTGTTTGTTTGTTTGTTTGTTGTTCTTGTTGTTGTTGTTGTTGTTGTTGGCGTTCACTGTGTATCTGTTGATATGTTCTTGTGAAACGAGATAAGCAAAGGTACAAAATACGGAAGAAGGGAATAGGTGTTTGTGAGAGAGAGAGAGAGAGAGAGAGAGAGAGAGAGAGAGAGAGAGAGAGAGAGAGAGAGAGAGAGAGAGAGAGAGAGAGAGAGAGAGAGAGAGAGAGAGAGAGAGAGAGAGAGAGAGAGAGAGAGAGAGAGAGAGAGAGAGAGAGAGAGAGTGTGAGAGAGAGAGAGTGAGTGAGAGAGAGAGAGAGAGAGAGTGAGAGAGAGAGAGAGGAGAGAGAGAGAGAGAGAGAGAGAGAGAGAGAGAGAGAGAGAGAGAGAGAGAGAGAGAGAGAGAGAGAGAGAGAGAGAGAGAGAGTGTGAGAGAGAGAGAGAGTGTGTGTGAGAGAGAGTGAGAGAGTGAGTGAGAGAGAGAGTCAGGGGGGGAGAGAGAGAGAGAGAGAGAGAGAGAGAGAGAGAGAGAGAGAGAGAGAGAGAGAGAGAGAGAGAGAGAGAGAGAGAGAGAGACTTGAAAACTTGAAAACGTGAACTTTATTTTTCAAGGATAAAGATTTTAGGCAACGCCTAGTCTTCCAATCTGTCCTTGGTACATATACGAACATAGAATACAAGCATGGCAAGGCATAATATTACACATACATAATTTGAACATAAAGGTAGCAAAGCAGGTATTATGATAAAGACAGGTTGAAATACGAATTTATAGAATTACGTACGCACAGGTATAATTGTTAATACTTGTGCGGGCATACATGCGTGAGAGAGAGAGAGAGAGAGAGAGAGAGAGAGAGAGAGAGAGAGAGAGAGAGAGAGAGAGAGAGAGAGAGAGAGAGAGAGAATAACAATAGGCTTTTAATATCATTAGCTTCACAAGCTCTTACCACATAGGGTAAAA
>CM065700.1:19011675-19019175 GCA_017654935.2 Phymorhynchus buccinoides | reverse complement strand
GGGACATTTCGCAATGACTCCTTTGTATCGTATCCGATGGTCACCAAGCCGGGAGTAGCTATGCGCCTTGCATACTTAATGGAATATCCCGTGTGTGCCTGCTCCCCAGTAACACAACACGGACTTCCAAGGCTGGAGCAGGGCTGCTCTCGCGTTGATGGGGCGGGCGTGGCTGGTGCATCTCTGGGTCCCATTAGCACCTCCGGGTGTTTCTATTTCACAGGGTTTTGTGAAGACTATAGGATGTGGTGTGTTGGTGTTACGTTAGTGTTTTGTTTTTGTCCGGTAACTTAGCTTGAGGTGATTCCCGAGATGAAGTACCTGATCTTGAAGTGCAGCACTTCGTTTGCTGATCCTCATGTGCTGGTGTTCAGACGTCGCACGTGGTGCAGTGATGACCACGTACTGGAGAGGAGTCGTACTTGCATCGATGACGTATTACTGTAGACGTCTTGGAATACAGCTGTCCGTAGCCGGTAGTAGGAAAAAAACCCTGCAAGGAACGTGCAGTGTCACTCCGATTTAAAGACGAAATGAATGGCACTCCGATTTAAGGACGAAATGGCACTCCGCTTTAAGGATGAAATGGCACTCCGACTTAAGGACGAAATTAATGGCACTCCGACGTAAGGACGAAATGACACTCCGATTTAAGGACGGAATGGCACTCCCATTTAAGGACGAAATGGCACTCCGATTTAAGGACGAAATGGCACTCCGACTTAAGGACGAAATGACACTCCGATTTAAGGACGGAATGGCACTCCCATTTAAGGACGGAATGGCACTCCGATTTAAAAGGACGAAATGGCACTCCGATTTAAGGACGAAATGGCACTTCGACTTAAGGACGAAATGGCGGTGGGGGGAGGGAGTGAGTGAGAGAGGGACGCATCTGACCTTACCTGCACTTAGTGCAGCTACAGGAGGATTTCGCAGTTCACCCACTACTGCTGACCCGGGTGAAGGATTGATTACCTACCTCCGTGTTGCATTTTGACAGACGAAGAGATATTTATCCATCGTTCCCCGTGGGGATACTGGGGGGTCTTTTGTAAAAAAAAAAGTTCCCCCGCCTTCTGGAAGTGATGTATTGGCAACTTCCTCTAATCTGCCACTCTCTTTGACTCTGCCTTTTCCCTTTGCTCTCTGTCATCTACTATCTTTCTGACTTATTGGCCCATTCTCCTGCCTTTTAAAAAAAATATTCCAAATAATTGTTCTCCTTCGAGCTCCTCCTAAATCGGAATGTGTCGGCTGTACGCAGCGGGGGGATCAGTGAAAACTGAAAACCGGACACATACGTACCTTACCTATTATGGGCCATATGGCCTGGGAACACCGAAGAAGAAGAAGAAGAATGTATCCATGGCCACAGTACACCAATTCCCCTCATTCTGGCTCCTTTCAGTTTTCCACAGAGAGCTATTTGTTTCAAGATATTTCCTATTACAGAGGCAAACATTCTTATCATTGACTGTGGGTAGGGATAGAAAAAGACCTTACAAGTGGCATACCACCATAAAACAATGTAAGCCTAGTGGATAAAACACTTTAAATTGGTTTATGCTGGTGACGAATGTCAACAAAAGGAAAGGACTGAAAGGAGCTGAGAAAAGCTGATGTGTGGTAGGCCCAACACGCCCTTTGACTCTTTATACAACTTCCGGCGAAATGCGTGTTCAACTGGAAGAGAAGTATAAAAAAGATGTCGTGTTCTGTTTTGAGAGGAACATGGATTACAACTTTATCAATACAAAATTTTGTTTCCTGGTATTGCAGTACATCCAGGATCGACCCACCGTCTTCATAGTGGACAATAGGATCTATCTATATAAGGACAAGTGTAGAGTGGCACAGTGGTAGCGCGTTCGCTTCGTGTCAAGTAAACCCGAGTTCGAACCTAGGTAGGCCTACAGGGGGATTTTTTCCTCTCACTTTGCACTAGGCCTTACGGTCTGAACGTGGAGTCTTTCGGATGAGACGATAAACCGAGGTCCCGTGTGCTCATGCACTTAGCACACGTTAAACCCAAGTGGCAACAAAAAAGTTGTCATTTGGTCAAAATGTACCCCCCTCCCTTCCTTCCTCATCAGTCACACAAAAATCGCATGCCAAAAAAAAAAGTGCGTGGCGCGCCTCTGGCTGCGACGCGCTCTCCAGGTGGGAGCAACCCGAATTTCACAGAGACGCCTCTGTGACTATAATGCACCTAACCATAGTATGTACCTGTTCCAGGTCGGAGGACATTACCTCTTCTAGCGCCATGTATTTTTCGGTGCGCCCCGCTTCGCATACTGCCGCTTCGCATAAAGCCGATTCACATACTGCCGCTTCGCATACAAAGCTTTGTGGACATGGCATTTCGCATGAAACTCAGAAAGTTAGGGATAGGGTTAGGGATAGGTTAGGGATAGGTTAGGGATAGGTTAGGGATAGGGTTAGGGATAGGGTTAGGGATAGGGTTAGGGATAGGGTTAGGGATAGGGTTAGGGATAGGGTTAGGGATAGGGTTAGGGATAGGGTTAGGGATAGGGTTAGGGTTAGGGTTAGGGATAGGGTTAGGGATAGGCTAGGGATAGGGTTAGGGATAGTGAGAAAGTAACAGAAAGTCACGTAGACATTAGAACCTGCAAGAGCGCATGATATGCGAAATGGCAAACCCGTTTATGCGAACTGCCAGGTTTTTTTTGAAGAGACACTCGACTTGCGCCCGCGGCTCTGATCAAAGGATTATGCGAAACGCATTATGCGAACCGGTGGGCACCCGTATTTTTTGACGTTCTTAGTGGTTGTCCATTGCATCTCAACCGACAAGAGGATAGTAACGACTTTTTTTTAAATATAAAAAACATGCACGCGTTTCTTTAACGGGAAGAAACGGTGACATAAGCTCCGAAAACAGACAAACACATGGCCTGGTGCTTGGCAGTGAATGTCTTCACGCTTTGGTGAGAGCGTAGAGTGATGTCTTGGGCGGATATAATATAAAGTATATTCTCCCATGGTGCTGGAACAGTTCCTTGAAAACTTCTTGCCAGAGAGGTTTTCCTTCAGAAGTGGAAATAACCAAAAGTCACATGGTGACAAGTCTGGACTGTAAGGTGGATGTGGAAGAACTTGGACAGAAAACCCCCAGATTTTCATTCATTCAAGTTCAACAATACATATAAGAGTGACACGGGTCTTTCCTGGCACCTCCAGGATTGACCCACTATCTGTACCTTTAAAAAAACCCATGTCCCTTAGTATGTGCCTGTGTCAGGTCGGAGGACGTTAACCCTTTCACCGCCAAAGTGGCATTTTAGCACCACAGTGATTTAACACCTATGTCACTAAAAGGCATCACATTGGGGTCTATTATCCAAAGACCCTGTTGTCTTAGTCTTGGGAAGTAAGGATAGACCTTATTTAATATATCACGTCACAGACGAATCCCCAACACTGCAGATGGATTTTGTTCTCTACCCAGGTCAATTTAATGGACATTTTGGGCTGAAATATGGCTGGCGGTGAAAGGGTTAAACTCGTTTTCTTATTCTAAGTTCAACAACAGGAAGCGAAGGGGAGGGAGAGACGGGATAGAAGGGGGGCAAGATGGACATTTTTCTGAAGAAAAAACCTTGGGGAGAGCATTTCGTGAAAATTAGAGTTGATTACCTCGACTTACTCGATCAAAACCATAGCAACAATGACAGCATGGCGTCGAAGCTTCAAACCGCAGGATGCGAGTCAGCGACTTGCAAACATTTAAACAAAAAAATGATATGGCGGCCAGTATCCGCAAGCTGAGAGAACTTGCAAAATGTGACGTAAAAATATAAATGACATCAAGTTTAGAATGACGCGCGGAGTTCTAAGTGATGTAAGTCTACTCAAACACACGAGGCGAGAGCTGGGGATCTACCTGAAGGTAGAGTAACTTCCCCTGTTTGACCGATTGATTATGGCAAGATCATTCCCACACACAATGAAATTACTCCCCTTAATTATTATTTCCGAACAATGGCCCCCCCCCCCCCTCACCTGCGTGCGCATCTCGACCCTTCCAACGGAAGTGTCGCCATCTTAGTCAGATTTGTGTGTAAACAGCATCGATCTGGCATTTTTTAAACAAAGTTACTGACTAGGATGGCGGTCTCCCATAATATGGCACGCTCCTTGTGGCCGGATATGACGACACGTGGGTACAAGCCATTCCTATTTTTTCTAAAATTGAAATTTAACGGGGTAAGCTATTTCGATACAATTAATGATTATGAAATCATTTTGCTTTATTAAAGCTTTTTGCTGCTCTTTTTGTTCCAGAGCCTAGGGCCTATATCTTGTTTTATTCTTATTTTATAAAAAGGACGTTGAATAAGATTTGTTTAACCCTTTCACCGCCATCCATCTTTGAGCCCAAAAATTCTTAAACTTACTAGACAATATTCTATCTGCAATATTGTTGGATTTATCTGTGACATATTTAGAATAGGGCCATTCCTTACTGCCCAAAAAGGAACACAAGACCATTGAATAACAGACCCTGATTTCAAGAGTTTTAATGACTTGGGTGTTTAAATCATTGTGGTGCAAAAAGGCGACGTTGGCGGTGAAAGGGTTTTGCATTTTGAAATCCTTTCTTTGCAATGCGTCCAAAGCCCAGATAACCCCGCTCCTTTCTTTTCACTGTTTCTTCTCACACCTCCCCCTTCTTCCCCCATTCACCATCCCGTCACCCCCCCCCCCCCCTATCTGTCCCCTTCCTCCCTCCCTTTCCTCGCGCATGACATTGTTTGTTCTCGAGATCTTTGAAGAGCACGTGAGGGCAAAATGTTGAAGCATGCGTCAAGCGATACGATACGTCATTAAGCGTGACGTCTATACATCACGGCTGTCACGCGCGTCATCATCACGTTCATGACGTTTATCAACTTGGCGTCTCGCGCTGCTGCTGTTCTCAGTAGTGAAGAACTCTCATGTCGTCAGGCTTATAGAATAACCGCCTATATATCCAGACACGGTTATCTTCAGAGAATTCTCTGAATTCAGATAAAAGTGAATTGTAGACAAATAAAATGTCAGATGGGGTTTACTTTTAAGCATGAAGAGATGCTTTTTCTCACACAGTTTTGTTTTGTTTGTCCTCAAGAGAAATAACCCCCCTGATCACCATAAAGGGTTATCTACCAATTGAGACCACCATTAAACAATGCCTCCTGATATTTTCAGAGAGAAATGCTTTTCCTCGAGGACATTACCACGCCTGATATTATCTCAATTTTTGTACTTGTGAGAAAAAATGAGAGAAAATTCGTCATTGTCTCACTGGCAGTATGACTTTGAGCTGTTTAAGCACTAGTGCTGCAGTCAAAGGGATTAGTATTCAATGATCACTGCTCTTAAACTATCAACTCCACCCTCGTTTTGTCTTTCTTATCTTACAACTGAAACAATTATGTTGATTCCAATTTGTACTGGATTCCATTTCCTACTGGCTGTCAGTACAAATCGGAATTCCGATTTGTACTGGCAGAAATCAGAATTCCAATTTCTACTACAAAAAAAGTCCAGTAGAAATTAGAATTCCGATTTCTACTAGTATAGTACCGATTTGTACTAGTAGGATTCCGAATCCTACTGGATTCCCATTTCTACTGTGACATACGTATATAGAGTACTAACAGGTCAGCATTTCTACTGTGACATACGTATATAGAGTACTAACAGGTCAGCATTTCTACTGTGACATACGTATATAGAGTACTAACAGGTCAGCATTTCTACTGTGACATACATATATAGAGTACTAACAGGTCAGCATTTCTACTGTGACATACGTATATAGAGTACTAACAGGTCAGCGCGTTGCTTGGGTACGTGCGTAGCCCCCCCCCCCCCCCCCCCCCCCCCCCCTTGAAATCATAGAGACTGTAGAAAAATCACGTCATGCTTACGTCATTTGCCTTAAGGAGTACGCAACCCCCCTTAGCTACTCTCACTCTCTCTATATTTTTGTCATTACAATAATTACTAGTATAAGTCTACTTTATTATACTCTTACAGGCATGCAGTTTCAGACAGCAGGCGCCGCCTTCCGACAACCTTACAGCGCTAGATTTAGTCCTGCACCAGCATCGCAGGCTGGACGTCTGCTGGGGAGAAGAACGATAACTCGTGCCGGAAGTTCTCTACAGGACCCATCACTGCTACAACAGCAGAGAAGAGTGGCTTCCCCTCACCGAAGTCTCTTATTGAACAATCGGCCGAGTTATTCCAGTCGAGGCACGGGGTGAGTATTATAGTTTAGATGCTCTCTTTGAATATAGATGATTGATCTTAATTAAAGCGTGTTGACGACGATGTTATTCAAGTTTTTATCAGATAGATGGTGGAATAAATACGGGAGAATGGTTAATATTAGTGTGTGTCTGCATGTGAGTCAGAGAATGCAAGCGTTAGAATGTTAGCATTGTTATACTTCTTCTTCTTCTTCTTCAATCGCTCAGACAGTTTCCTGTCAATTATGAGCGCAGATGCGTCATGCTGCCGTTATGCGCCTAACTAAGAAATAGTTAGGCCCAGCAAGTCCGACTTCGGCTGGAGGAAATCTTTTTAAAAGTGTGACTTTTTAAAAAAAAGGCAGGAGAATGGACCGGTAAGACAGAAAGATAGTAGACGACAGTAAGCAAAGGGAAAAGGCAGAGTCAAAGAGAGTGACAGATTAGAGGAAGTTACAAGCACAGAATGTGAGGGAACTATTTATGCAAAAGACTCCCCGGTATCCCCACGTGGGGGGGGCATTGTTATACTAACACAAGAACATTTTCATTCAGTAACAGAATTGCACCCTTATGGAATAAGACACCCACTAACCTTAACAGAGCACCAAGTACTAACTCTTTCAAAAATCTACTAGATAATTGAATGATTACATTTCAAGAACTGATATGCGATAATTAATTCATAAAAAACAACACCTGAGCAATCGACGACCTTGTCAACTTAACAAAATACATGAAAAATGATGGGACTTTAAAAGCCTAAAGGCTATATCATCTTATCCCTATTATCTGACCTGATCTGATCTGATCTGACTGATGAGCTTGATTCATTTAAAGTAAGATGCTGCATGCATATAGATGTTAGAGTACTGAAGGGGGTTGCGTACCCCTTAAGACATTATCGTAATATGACGTCAATTTGTGGATCTCTAGTTCGCTATTGGAAAAAGACATAGATCACCAGACCCCTGTGGGGATACCAGGGGATCTTTTGTATAAATAGTTCCCCACCTTCTGGAAGTTCTGTGATTGTAACTTCCTCTAATCTGTCGCTCTCTTTGACTCTGCTTCCCCCCCTTGCTTGCTGTAATCTACTATCTTTCTGCTTTTCCGGTCCATTCTCCTGCTTTTTTTTTTAACGAAACACTTTCAAAAAGATTTCCTCCAGCAGAAGTCGGACATGCTGGGCCTTATTATTTCTTACTTAGGTGCATAACGGCAGCATGACGCATCT
>CM065700.1:19001305-19006175 GCA_017654935.2 Phymorhynchus buccinoides | reverse complement strand
GTCAATGTTTACATGTCATCTTTAAAGAGTTTTTTGTCAATGTTTACATGTCTCCTTTAAACATTTTTTTGGTCAATGTTTACATTACTCCTTTAAAGAGTTTTTGTCAATTTGCATGTCATCTTTAGAGAGTTTTTTGTCAATGTTTATATGTCTCCTTTAGATAGTTTTTTGTCAATGTTTACATGTCTCCTTTAAAGAGTTTTTTGTCAATGTTTACATGTCTCCTTTAAAGTTTTTTGTTAATTTTTACATGTCTCCTCATTAAAGAGTTTTTGTGTGTGTCAATGTTTACAAGTCCCCTTTACATGTAAAGAGTTTTTTTGTGTCAATGTCAACATGTAGAACAGGTTTGTTGTAGAGTGGCACAGAGGTAACCTACAATAAACCCGAGTTCGAACCTGGGTACAGGGGATTTTTTTAAATCTCACCCTGCACTAGGCCTTACGGTCTGGAACGTGGAGTCTTTCGGATGAGACCTTATAAACCGATGTCCCGTGTGCCCATGTGTGACGTAAGTGTCCCGCGCGACCCCTCTTTCTTATCTACACCCCCCCCCCCCCTCTCTCCCCTTTTCATTTCTTCTCTCCAGCCGCCACTTTAATTACCCGTCACCATCAAACAGACGCCGATTAAGGCATTTGTCTCTTTGAATCCCGATCTACCTCCCCATCACGAGAAAGTGAACCCCACAGTCGGCGCCCTTTTGAACCCTTCCTTTTCAATCACGAGAAGGATAGGAATGTTTACGTGATAACAATGTAACCAGGCGCGTGATTGTTCGGTACTAGTATGCATAAAATTATAGCATCATCTTGTGACGTGTCAATTGCTATAAACCAATCACAGGCTTTCATTGTTTGAAAGTGAAGGCTATAATTTGAGTAGTGAGAAAAAAGTTAGCCTACACATACTTTCACACAAGACGCTGAAACCTAGCTAGAGCAACATTGCAGACTCAACCTCTCTCCCAGCCAGACATAATAGCCCAACTAGTGAGTATTATTGATGGCTGGTGATTGAGATTTTGTTTTGTGTGATCCTATTTTTGATCTAGATCCTATGTTCAATGATGAATAAGGAGTAGATAGATATGTTATTGAAAAGAAGTGGTAAACATTCTGTTCTATTTATGTGCACTGATTATTTGTGTTTTTGTTTTTTTTGACTTTAACACTTTTGGTACCAGAACCGGATTTTATGCCTACTAACCCTTTTGTCTATTTTTAGTAGGAAGCCTGTGGGTTGCAATCTTGCACTTTATGATACCATTCCTTTCCAGGTGTTGGATGGAGAGTGATGTTGTTGCTTGATCACCTTTTATGTTTTACTGATCTCAGTTTGTTAACTGAAATTCAGTTTATGTGTTCTTAGTGCTATTGTACAAGGGAAGCCTTCTAGCCGGTTGGGATCCACTAATTCCCTGCCGACTGAAGCCCCTTGTCTCTAAGCCATAGAGACCTACATCCACCTTCTCCTGTGATTATCAGCAGGGCATCGTGGGCAGGAAGATTATCCCTGACTCACAAGCACCAAGACGGGAACGCCGCCAAGACGCCCCGCACCCAGAATCCGCGAGGAGACCACGCCTGAACCGTGCCATCCCGCGAAGCCGTAACCGGAACGACTGGGAGCTACTCTCACCTGACGAGCAAGCCCAGCCAACCCAGCACTCGCCGATCCCTACGGAGGAACTTCAGCACAGCCATGAGTTAAGTCCCCACGACAGTGCCAAAGATCACTAACTGGAAACCCAGGACACTTAGTGACCCTTCCTGTTTGGGGCTAACCTTCTAGAAAGACAAAAGTCTTGTAAATCCTTTCGGATTTCATTGTTTTTTCATTCACATTTTGTTTTGGCGCCATTGAGCTGCTTTATTATTATTGTTGCATAATCTTATGCAGATTTTGTGAGTAAATAAAATACAAGTGTCAAATAATCCTGAACCCTTTGGTCAGACTGATGAGAGTGGGAGTCTTGTAATTTCATGTAAAACCCTACTTCTCTCTGTCTGCCATTTAGAGCAATTCAACCACTTGTATTTCTTACAACCATACGAGCCAGAACCCGGGCACAAATATAAATTTATTAGATGAAAAGGGGCCGGGAAAGTTGCTCATCTCCCATACCCTAGAGAAGTGGGTTAAAGGCAAATTTTCTACTTGAAAATTTAACACACTAAAAGTCTTCCCTAGAGGCTTAGCCTTTTAACCCATTACCTCGTCCCACACCATGCACACGTAAGTTGTCATTTGGTCAAAATTTAACACACACACACACACACCTTTTTTTCCCTTCCTCATCAGTCACACAAGAATCGCAAATAAAACCACAAGAGGCAAAGCCTTCAAGGCTCACTCGAACATGAACATTGAGGGGGGTGTCTAAAGTACAAGATTGCCAATAAAATATTAAAGTAGAGATGAAACTATCGTTAATGGATACAACAACAACAAAAAAGTGCCCGTGCCGAGAATCGGAACCGGAACCATTTGCATGCCAGACAAACACTCTACCAATGAGCTTTCGAGGCTTTCAGTGTTGATGAGTTTCTTAACTCATGTTGCCTGTTGAATGCTCTCTAACCCACTAATCTAAAATGTTATCTGTTTGTTATCTGTTTACAGTGTTGTTTTAAGTATTTAATTATTCAAATCATTATTGCTTGAAAGCTTGCATAGACATCTATATGTGTGCACAGTTTGAACAATGTGTGCCTTCTATTTCCCGAGAAAATGCCAACGTTAAAGTTTAGAGATTAGACCACGGACGCAACACACACACACACACACACACACACACACACACACACACACACACACACACACACACACACACACACACACACACACACACACACACAACCGAACAACTATCACACTATAGACTCACTTCGTTAACACGAGTCAGCCAAAAATGGGTGGCACGCCTCTGGCTGCGACGCGCTCTCCAGGTGGGAGAGCAACCCGAATTTCACAGGGACGCCTCTGTGACTATGAAGTACCAAATGCCAAATACCAAATAAATCATGACCAACAAACATCATCACAATCGGATCGCTTCCTGTGCAGTGCATCTTCCCCTTAAAGGGGCACCCTGACGGATGCGGTTTTGCAAGAAACACGTCGAGATCACCAGGAAAACACCCCTTACAGAGATTGCAATACTCGCTTTGCTCTGCTTTCCTAGAAATCAAACCGTCAACTCGGCGATTCATCCTTGGCGGAGTTGCTGGAAGTCAAATTCGTTCACCCCAAAGAGAAGGCGTGTGTCGTCTCTTTTCTAATGGCCGCCTAATCGTTTGCACGAACTTTTCTCAATACAAGCCTTTTTTTTTATATACAGTTTATCTAAAGGAGTTTCGCTCACAACAAAGGAAATAGCTCCAATTTTTGGTTGTTTGCTGCACTACAAAAAAAAAGAAAACGCTTCAACCACAATGAGTGTCCTCCACCCACCCCAACCAAAATGGCTACTCTCTCCAGCATCTCCACCAAGGATGAATCGCCGTTTTGACGGTATAATTTCTAGGAAACCAGAGCAAAGTGAACGTTCCGATCCTTGAAAAGGCTGTCTTTCTGGTGATCTCGACGTGTTTCTTGCAAACACTCATCCGTCAGGGTGCACCTTTAAGAGAAACCGTAAGAAAGAAAGTTGAAAAGAATGGAAGAAAGATGGATGGATGGAGAGAAAAAAACAACAGAATGCAAAGACGAGAGAACGACAGCGATGCTAATGTTTTTATTATTTAAAATTACCACCAGTATGCATTGTATAATGGTACAAAACGACATCAAAGAGCAACACACACACACACACACACACACACACACACACACACACACACACACACACACACACCACACACACACACACACACACACATGCGCATGCTCACGCGCTCACACACACACACACTGTGCACTCTCATTAATTTTGTCCCATATTCTTTGTTGTTATTTTGTTCTCTTGAGGACAGGATGTAAAAAAAGCTGTGATGCTTATTCCTGTTATCCTCAATAAAGATCATTTTGACATGACTTGACTTGACTTGACACGCGCACACGCGCGCGCGCACGCACGCACGCACACACACACACATACACACACACACAAACGCGCGCGCGCGTGAGCACACACACACATACACCACCACTACCATACACACACGTGCGTGCGCTCACGTACACACACACACATGCATACATATACAAACATGCATGCTCACATACACAGAGATAGAGAGACAGAGATAGACACAGACGATCAGACTGAGAGAGAGAGAGAGAGAGGAGAGAGAGAGAGAGAGAGAGAGAGAGAGAGAGAGAGAGAGAGAGAGAGAGAGAGAGAGAGAGAGAGAGAGAGAGAGAGAGCGAGAGAGAGAGAGAGAGAGAGAACACTGGAACACTGGAAACACTGGAACACTGGAAATTTTATTGTCATTACCACACGGGTCTGATGACAAGGGGGGGGAGGGGTACTTGAATATTTTCAATGAAATAATAGTATTCGACAACATAAACAAAAGTAAAATAAACAAATGAAACAAAAGAAATGAAAACTGAAAGAAAACATTCATGGTTACCGACCATCCAATATATAATCAACATATAAAATGATCAAGAACAACATAGATTGTTTTCATCCATCTATCTACACATTCGTTGTTATGTTAGTTAGCCTGATTTTTTGAGCTTTTGCTATAAAACTAGCCACTGATTGAATAATTTCTTCGTTATCAGATTTTAGCAGAGAAGCAACATCATCCCTTTTGGCTGCAGCTGAGCTGGAAAAGAAGGATTTATTTCTTAGTTCTTCGTAAGCTGTACAATGAAATAAAAAATGTTTTTCGTCATCAATACTGGATTT
>CM065700.1:18968805-18983805 GCA_017654935.2 Phymorhynchus buccinoides | reverse complement strand
GTCCTTTCATTTGCCTGGCAATTAAGCGCTTAGAGCTTAAAGATTAGGCGCTATAAAAGTTGTTTTAATAAATAAATAAATCTTAAGAACCATGTCACAGGATCACTTCGAATTTGTGTGCTACTATTTTAATGAAACTGATGTGCCCCTCAGTATGCCTTGTTGACCTTGACCTTTGACCTTGAGAATGTGATTTTATTGTATTAACTATACTTTTTCAACGTTTGCGGCACTGCTGTCGTAAAATAAGTATGTGGTTTTTTTTCTATGCTAAGGTGTATAGAGGTTTTTGAATTACTGATACCTATTTTATGTTTAAGCCTTTCATCTTAAATGCTTGACCTTGAATTTGCACAGAATATTTCAACTTTTTGTTTTAATATATTTTAAATCTCTGCAGTAACGGTATCATAATTGGTACATTAGCCTATGGTTATATAGATGCTAACCAAAGTACCGATGACATCTCTAACCTTCATTTTAACGCTTGGCCTTTGTTGCTATGCGCCAAGCAGTACAATACAGCGATCAGTGTCGATTTTTTTGATTTTTTTTATTGAACTTTTTTTTCCTCATTTCCACATTTTTCACAAGGAAGAAAAACAAACAAATAATAGGCAAAAATCAAATAAATACATACAGAAGACAAACAAACATATTTACACACATCTGTGCCGTGGAAGTCATTGAAAAATGTTATCACAACATCTTGAGGTAACAATTTATCATCACTATGTGGAGTAACTAAAAACAGAGAGCTCAACATTTCAAATTGTGAGTTTCAAGCTCTGAACAGGTATTACTCATATTTTAAAATGTTTAAAAAAACACTAAAAAACAACAACCCACCGAAAGTTCATATATGTATAAGAATAATCATTACTAGATATCTTATTAGTAAAAGTTTTTTAATATCAATTTATATCATTGAATATTGCAGTGAATGGAGCCCACCTGGCAGCAAAATCATTATACAATAAGTTTTTGTGTGAAATGTATTCTTCTATTTTGTATCTGTATTTCAGTTTTTTAACGTAAATTTTTAAGACAGGTATGCGATCAGTG
The DNA here is from genome assembly GCA_017654935.2 of Phymorhynchus buccinoides. Classification (NCBI taxonomy): domain Eukaryota; kingdom Metazoa; phylum Mollusca; class Gastropoda; order Neogastropoda; family Raphitomidae; genus Phymorhynchus; species Phymorhynchus buccinoides. The sequence goes on along the minus strand of CM065700.1, from coordinate 18,982,740 downwards.
TCGATTCATTATTTTATAGGTGGGTAAAAAATCATTTGATCATTTTCAGAATCTCTGATGGCCACTGTCATGAGATTTTTCACACAAAGTCTCCTTTTATTTGCAGAATTATGTGCAGATGGGTGCTGCCCTGCTATGCACCCATTGCTGCATTACAGATTTCTGATTGTCAGGGTGCCAACAATTATCCCAGTAGTCAATGTTGTGTAATAAGTGCTGACCCACGCATTTCCAGCTACAGTTGAAAGGAATGACATGTTGTTCAAAGTGAGTCTGCTTCCACAAAAAAGACTCATTGACAATGAGCTTAGAAGCATCGTGCTTCAAAGTTAGTCATACTTGGTGGAAGATCACTCTAACAAGCGTCTTATCCAAGTTCTGGCCATCGTGAACACTTCTATGATGAGGCAATGAGATATTGTATCCGCAGGCTTGATACCAGTGCTTAGCTGGCATGGGGTTTTGGTATGTGGATGTATTAACGTGATAATAATAGCAGCCTCAGCAGCTTCTCAACGATGAAACTAATACGAGTCTTGATGCTCCAGTCTCATTATGAAAGGAGCTTTAGTACTTCAGTACTATTGTAATGTCCAGACTCTGCTCTAAGCGATTAACACCCACACCCACACCCACACACACACACACACACACACACATGCACACACACATGCATGCACGCACGCACGCACGCACGCACACACACGCGCACACGCGCACGCACACACACACACACACACACACACACACACACACACACACACACACACACACACACACACACACACACACACACATCCAATCACAATTTCCCTAGCCTGCCAATACAACCAAGTAGCTCTTTAGCATGATCACCCCCATAGCCAGGAATAAAGTAATTGTACTCCCCACCCCTCCTTGTAAATTGCACAACTACAACTATCCAGTACAGCCGTTTTCACTGGTGAACTCATTGCACGTCTGTTCAGCCATGGATAACAGAGGCTGGAGGTACGTCCAGGAAGATACTGTACATAGGCACCATTCTTTGCTCCTGGCTGCTGTCGGGTTTTCTTTGTCTTTTGGCTGTTGTGTCCTCCATATTCAGGACAAGGGACATCACTGATAATTGTGCTCATAAAGGCAATATATTCTTTGGCCACTTGATGCAAATAAACCTGAAGTCTGGCTACAGATGGAACAGAGATGACACTCGATGAGCTTTTTTGAAATGGGAATTCAATTTTATTCATCCTATTACAACCGTCTTCCAAGTACACCCAAATGAAAGAAAGGTGAAGGGAAATGCGACTCAGTGTCATTTTAGTGATATATTCGGGTGGATCCCACAATAGCGAGTCCCGAAACAGCGCATCCCAAAACAGCGAGTACAAAACCGTGAATGCCCCAAATCAGCGAATCCCAAAACAGCGAGTCCCAAAATAACGAGGATACCATAACAGAGACAGTCAAAAGAGCGAGTCCCAAAACAGCGAGTTCTCCAGAAAATATAAAAGCAGCCAATTGTCATATGTTTCAATATTTGTTACTTTATTTCAAGTTATTAAAAAGACAAACACAGGTAAAGGTGCAAATTGAAATGACGAAAAATGCACATGGAAAGTTTAAAAAAGAAAAGAAAATTACTCTCTCTCTCTCTCTCTCTCTCTCTCTCTCTCTCTCTCTCTCTCTCTCTCTCTCTCTCTCTCTCTCTCTCTCTCTCTCTCTCTCTCTCTCTCTGAGTGCAGACGACTGTTACTTGGGTCATTGAAGTGCCTACGCTACATTGAACTCTAGATTGTAGGACACAGCACCCAAAACGCAAGTTTGTCGTCCCCAGTGTCGTCTTGTATTAGTTGTTTCAGTCGGGTGTTGGTTGCCTCGTGGGTGGCCGATTTGGTGGCTGCATGGCCGCCATCCATCCGGACTTTCATCGCATGCTGAAGCGCTTGTTCTTTTTGAATTGCGACGATGAACTTCCAGATCGTCGGATGTGCGGATTCGCTATCCACGCTCAAATAATTAAAAAATCACTCACGATTACCTAAGTAAACTCATCGTGAAAAAAAAAAATCGCTGTTTCGGGACTCGCTGAAATAGCACTCGCTATTTCGTCCCTTTCGATGGTATGTCCCACTCGCTATTTTGGGACTCGCTGTTTTGGAACTCGCTTTTTTGGGACACTCGCTGTTGTGTTCTCACTGTTTCGGGACTCGCTATCATGACCCTCGCTCATACGTCGCACAACCGATATATTCCACCACAGGGGCGGACCAGTTGGACATGGAAGGGGGAGGTTTAAATACTCGCATGGAGGGTCTTAGGAGCAAAAAGCCCCCCAGAAGTTGACAATAATTTGATTTTCAAAGATGCAACCAAGGCCTCTTATAAGAATAAATGAGATAATACACTAAAATGACACTGAGTCGCATTTCCATTCACCTTTCTTTCATTTGGGCATACTTGGAAGACGGTTGTAATAGGATGAATAAAATTTAATTCCCACTTCAAAAAAGCACATCGAGTGTCATCTCTGTTCCATCTGTAGCCAGACTTCAGGTTTATTTGCATCAAGTGGCCAAAGAAGATATTGCCTTTATGAGCACAATTAGCAGTGATGACCCTTGTCCGGAGTATGGAGGACACATCAGCCAACAGACAAAGAAAACCCGACAGCAGCCAGAAGCAAAGAATGGTGCCTATGTACAGTATCTTCCTGGACGTGCCTCCAGCCTCTGTTATCCATGGCTGAACAGACGTGCAATGAGTTCACCAGTGAAAACAGCTGTACTGGATAGTTGTGCAATTTACAAGGAGGGGGAGGGAGTACAGTGACTTTATTCCTGGCTATGAGTGTGATCATGCTGGTGAGATACTTGGTTGTATTGGCAGGCTAGTGAAATTGTGATGGGAGGTGTGTGTGTGTGTGTGTGGGGGGTGTAATCGCTTAGAGCAGAGTCTGGACACTACAATAGTACTGAAGTACAAAAGCGCCTTTCATGATAAGACTGGATCATCAAGACTCTTATTAGTTTCATCTTTGAGAAGCTGCTGAGGCTGCTATTATTATCACGTTCATACATCAACATAACAAAACCCCATGCCAGCTAAGCACTGTTATCAAGCCTACAGATACAATATCTCATCGCCTCATCATAGAAGTGTTCACAATGGCCAGAACTTGGATAAGACGCTTGTTAGAGTGATCTTCCACCAAGTATGACTAACTTTGAAGCACGATGCTTATAAGCTCATTGGCAATGAGACTTTTTGTGGAAGCAGACTCACTTTGAACAACGTAGCTGAAAATGCGTGGGTCAGCACTAATTGCACAACATTGACTACTGGATAATTGTTGGCACCAGTCGAGGCCCTGACAATCAGAAATATGTAATGCAGCAATGGGTGCATAGCAGGGCAGCACCCATCTGCACATAATTCTGCAAATAGAAGGAGACTTTGTGTGCAAACATCTCATGACAGTTACCATCAGAGATTCTGAAAATGATCAAATGAGAGCATTGTGGACATTTAAATTACCCCCCTTGAGGACACATTCAAACACCATGTTTGTATAATAATATGTATCTGATCAGTTTCTAAGAACTTGGCCATTGTATTTTGTGCTACAATGGCCGACAGGAAGAAGACTCTCTGATTCACTAATAATGGTCTTATTGAAGTTGCATGCTGCTTGACATTAGTCTGCAATCCAAATGAGACCACTAAAAGTACACCTTTCTCTAACAAGAGTGGAAAAGCAAGAAGTGCGATTTATCCTCTGATGCTTTCGCCACTCTTTCCCTTCTTCCCTCCGTCGGCCATTTTACCCACCTATAAGATAATTAATCGACACTGATTGCTGTATTGTACTGCTGGGCGCATAGCAACAAAGGCCAAGCGTTAAGATGAAGGTTACAGATGTCATCGGTACTTAGGTTAGCATCTATATAACCATAGGCTAATGTATCACCTTTACTGCGACCTTTACTGCAGAGATTTAAAATATATTAAAACAAAAAGTTGAAATATTCAATGCAAATTCAAGGTCAAGCATTTAAGATGAAAGGCTTAGACATAAAATAGGCATCAGTAATTCAAAAATCCTCTATACATCTTAGCTTAGTAAAAAACACAACACATAGCTTATTTTACGACAGCAGTGCAAAAGTTGAAAAAGTATAGTTAATACAATAAAATCACATTCTCAAGGTCAAAGGTCAAGGTCCACAAGGCATACTGAGGGGCACATCAGTTTCATTAAAATAGTAGCACACAAATTCGAAGTCATCCTGTGACATGGATCTTAAGATAATTGCCAGGCAAATTAAATGACACGAACGATTATGATAGCCCTCTCCGCAGAGTGGCTGGGGGCTATTAAGTACTAAAATAGGATATAATTCACATAGTTTGAATCATTTCAGCAAATTATACTATTGTTCTTACCAAAAAAAGCATTAGATACAAACTAATTATGTTAAGTGCGTGTTTTTACAGTTCTCTAGAGTCCCATGGCGGCCATTTTGAATATGACGTCATAACTCAAAATGCCCAACATTTACAACTTGGCCTCCAACGGATTTGGATTCAGCACCCTCAAATCATGTTAGGTCGACATAAAAACCTAATATATATAACAAAATAAGGTCAAGCTTAATTTCGCCTAGACTATTACGGCGAAACGTTCTGAACATAAAAAGGTCTGAGAAGAGATGCAGTGGGTTGTTTTTCTATTATAATCTACATTCAGACATGCATACATGTGACCCGTCACCACAAACTGAGTCTTGACGTGCCAGGGGTCACTTGAGTTATTATGAAAATCATTATTATGCATTGAAAAAGCTTTCCAATAAACCAAACATTTTGTAAATCACACTATTTGTTGCAAAGTCGTATACTCAGAGAATCAGCAAAATGAGAAAATGCAAGTTTCAAAATGTGTACAACACAACCTGATATGTCTGATAAAAACACACCTTTAAGGCAGAAAGGATCGTTTTTACACTTCAATGCTTCTGTGTAAAGTAGAGAAAGACCTATAGTCAAAATCTAGGAATTGATGATTTGACCCCTTTCCACCTAAAATTGTCCCTAGGGGCTAAGTGAGCTTGGGACAAAACGACTCATTTTGTGGCGACGGGTCACATGCACACACACATACATACATACATACATACATACATACATACATACATACATACATACATACATACATACACACACATACATACATACATACATACATACATACATACACACACACATACATGCATACATACATACAGACATACATACATACATACACACATACATACATACATACATACATACATACATACATACATACATACATACATACATACATACATACATACATACATACATACATACATACATACATACATACATACATACATACATACATACATACATACATACATACATACATACATACATACATACATACATACATACATACATACATACATACATACATACATACATACATACACACACACACATACATACATACATACATACATACATACATACATACATACATACATACATACATACATACATACACACACACACATACATACATACATACATACATACATACATACATACATACATACACACACACATACATACATACATACATACATACATACATACATACATACATACATACATACATACATACATACATACACACACATACATAATACATACATACATACATACATACATACATACATACATACACACATACATACATACATACATACATACATACATACATACATACATACATACATACATACATACATGCATACATACATACATACATACATACATACATACATACATACATACATACATACATACATACATACACACACACATACATACACACATACATACATACATACATACACACACACACATACATACATACATACATACATACATACATACATACATACATACATACATACATACATACATACATACATACACACATACATACATACATACATACATACATACATACATACATACATACATCTTTATCTTATTGCATCGACCTACTTGCTGAGTAGTCGCGGGCTGCTGCTGATGTTGAACGTGCACCGTCTGATGAGGGTTGGGATGACTCTGGGACGATGATGCTGCTGCAGGCACAGCTTGAACAACAGTATGAGTTGGGGGAGACCTCACCCTTTCAGGTTGGACCTGTGAAGACGTGTGTACAGCGTAAGACGGCTGCGATAAAGAAGGCGAATGGACAACCGCAGTAGCGGTAGAAGGTTGCACGCGCACAATATTTTGATGTTGTTGTTGTTGCTGCTGCTGCTGAGAAATCACAGCTGCTTGAGGTTGTTGTTGTTGTTGTTGTTGTTGTTGGGGTTGGGGTGGGGGTGGAGTTGATGGATGGCTGCTAAGGTGGCGTGGGGCGGTGGGGAAGGGCGGTGGAGGGAAGTGGCGGCGGTGGGTTGGGGGTGATTCAGCAATATAATATTATATTTTTACAAGCATTCATAAAGTTTTATGTGTTTCCTTGTCTTAGTATATACCCCCCCCCCCTCCTCTCCCCTCTTTCTCTGCCTTCCCTCCCCCCCCCCCCCCCCTCTCTCCCTCTGAGTGTAGGCCTTTTTTTGCGCTTCCAGTCATCTTTACCTTTTAAATTCTTATTTGGTCGTATCGAAATGTGGTGTTTTTTTAATGTGATAATTATATTCTTTTTGACCTTATCCCATTTCTTTTCACGTGATGTATCATGTTGTCTTCAGACCTATATGAGATGCACAGGTACTAGGTGTATTACTTATTATAAGTAAATGGTCGTATTGTTTTCATTTTTACATGTTTCTTAATATTCTCCATTTATTAGTGTATTGAGTTAGGCTGGGTTCACATTAGACGCGTAAGTTCCGTACGGAAAACCCTAAATAAGTGGAAGAAAGAAGGATCAAAGTGTACGCATACAGGGGAAATTCGGACACGTGCGCAAATCTTTCCCCTTCTTTGTTTCACTTATTTATGGATTGCGCACGGGTTTCCGCATGGAATATCCGCTTATGTGCGTACACGGCCTTATGTTCTTAAATGTACGTGGTTGTTATGCCCGGGCTACAACAAATTAATTTTTCTTTATAAGATAATAAAGTAGTCTTGAGTAACCGACCGACAGTAATGCTATCTATATCCACCCCGCCTACCTGCGGAGACTGGGCCTGGGGCTGCTGCTGATGGGGCACGTTGATGGAGGCTCCCCCACCACCCCCAGCAGCATCAGGCGGATCAGCGGGAAGGCCCTGCGCCGTGGAGGAGGGGGGTGCCCGAGTCTGGATCTCCTGTCGGATGATCCTGCCGTCACGATCCAGGAATAGCACCCGTTCCAGCTGATGGGTAGGCGCCTTCTGTAAAGGTAGGTCATTATCCAATCCAATCCAATCCAATCCAATCCAATCAGTCCAATTCAATCCAGTCCAATCCAATCCAGTTCAGTCCAATCCAATCCAATCCAGTCCAGTCCAGTCCAATCCAGTCCAATCCAATCCAATCCCATCCCATCCACTCCCAAACGTTTATTGATTAGGCCTTGCTGCTCCGAAATCGGAATGTGTCGGCTACATGGAGCGGAGAAGACCAGTTAAAACATGAAAACCGGAGACATAGGCCTATGTACCTCACCTATTATGGGCATATGGCCTGGCAAGGCAGAAGAAGAAGATTAGGCCTTTCTGTCCGTAATTTTATGTAGGGGTGAGAGGGGTGAAGGTGAAGATAAAGATGTGATTACAAAACACAAAGATATAATTATATATCTTTATCGATTACAAACTCGGGACTTTCCTGGTATTGCAGTACCTCCACGATCGTCCCACCATCTTTATATCTATTAATGTCCCACATGCGCCTGTTCCAGGCCAGCAGAGGACATTAATCGGATTTTCATTCAGAACACAAAGAGACATAGGAATGCTCGTCGGGGGTGGCATTGAGGCGTTACGAAAAAACTCGTATAACAAAATTAAACATATTGAATGCCAAAGAAGATTAGATTACAAATATAATATTTTTCTTTAAAAAATCATTGCACGAAAAAGAGGGCAGGGCCAATCTGGCAAAATAGTCTGGGAATATGACCTTCGGTCTAAAGTGCAGCAGACAGTCATCGGTGACGTAATCAAGCACGCGCGTGATACGTTTATGTGGCAGGTGTAGAGTGGCACAGTGGTAGCGCGTTCGCCTCGTGTCAAGTAAACCCGAGTTCGAACCTGGGTACGGTTGATTTTTCCTCTCACTTTGCACTAGGCTTTACGGTCTGAACGTGGAGTCTTTCGGATGAGACGATAAACCGAGGTCCCGTGTGCCCATGCACTTAGCATACGTTAAACCCAGTGGCAACGAAAACGTTGTCATTTGGACAAAATGTACCCCCCCCTCCCTTTTCCTTCCTCATCAGTCACACAAAAAGCGCATGCAAAAAAACAATTGGGTGGCGCGCCTCTGCCTGCGACGCGCTCTCCAGGTGGGAGCAACCCGAATTTCACAGAGACGCCTCTGTGACTATAAAGTACCTAATACCGACAAAGTTTTTAAAAAAAAAGATTTAAAATGAAAGCTGTTGTCTTTGTGCAGGATAAGTCTCTGCTGTGTGGTCAGAGTCTGCGGGTGAGTTTGCTGGTGTGTGAATGCGTGTTGGTTAGATGGAACTGGCTGCTGTAAGGATTGATGCTGATGTTGCTGCTGCTGCTGCTGCTGCTGCTGCTGTAATGACGGTTGTTGATTGTGTTGCTGTAATTGTTGTTGTTGTTGTTGCTGCTGTAATAATTGTTGCTGTTGTTGTTGCTGTTGTTGTTGCTGTTGTTGTTGCTGTTGTTATTACTTTATTGAGTTATGTTCTTAAATGTGTGTGTTTTTTATGCACGTGCCACGACCGACAGTTGTGCTATCTAAACCTAGCCCGCGTACCTGCGGAGACTGAGCCTGGGGCTGCTGCTGATGGGGCACGTTGATGGAGGCTCCCGGGGCACCACCCCTACCACCCCCACCACCACCAGCAGCGTCAGGCGGATCAGCGGGAAGGCCCTGCGCGTTGGAGGAGGGGGGTGCCCGAGTCTGGATCTCCTGGCGGATGATCCTGCCGTCCCGATCCAGGAACAGCACCCGTTCCAGCTGATAGGTAGGGGCCTTCTGTAAAGGTAGGTCATTATCCAATCCAATCAAATCAAATCCAGTCCAATCCAGTCCAATCCAATCCAATCCAATCAAATCCAGTCCAGTCCAATCCAATCCCGTCCAATCCAATCCAATCCCGTCCCATCCACTCCCAAACTTTTATTGATTAGGCCTTTCTCCTCCGAAATCGGAATGGGTCGGCTGCATGCAGCGGGAAGAGCAGTGAAAAACTGAAAACTGGACACATACGTACCCAGCCCAGTATGGGCATATGGCCTGGCAACGCAGAAGAAGAAGAAGAAGAAGAAAATTAGCCCTTTCTTCCCGTATCTAAGTAGGGGTGAGAGGGGTGAAGGTGAAGGTAAAGATGTGATTACAAAACACAAAGAGAAAGCCATGGGAGCGTAGCCTACGTCGGGAGTGGAGTGTGGTTGGGGCGTTGCGAACAAACCATTATAGCAAGATGAAACCCATTGAATGCCAGAGCAAAACAAAAACATCTTTTCCAAAACCATTACATGAAAAGGTGAACTGACTGGGCCGATCTGGCAGAATGATCTGGGAGATAATTATATAACTCTCTTGACTGTCTTATATAAAGCAAAGAGCAACAGATCAGTGTTATTGCCCCTTATCTGATGACGTCATCAGTGACGTCATCAAGCACGCGCGTGATACGTCATATGGCAGTCGAGGGGTTTTAAAAATTGAAATTTAAAAACCCGTTCAATGTGTCAAAATTGTCCACGTCATAACATGAGAAGGAAAAGTGAACACGCCGTAATGAAAGGTGTTTGTACGACAATTATAATTATGCAAAGTAGCTTGAGTTTTTACGTTTGAAACTTACAGCAAGTTTCAAGTGTAAACTATTGGAGGCCGAATATAAGTAATTTTAAGCATAAACAGTTTGACAGTCTAACGGCTAGACTGTTTTGTCCCTATTTCCCTAATCATAACCCTAAATGTATACAGCGATTGAGAGAGAAGGGAGGGGGGGGGGGGGGGGAGGGGAAATCTTTGAGAAACATACAATTACCGTAATAAACACCCAAACAAGATGTCACTAAAACATAGCATCGCCATTATACATAACACCCAGAACATCACACTAATAAATCAGAATACAAATATGCACGAAAGTTCACCTCGTGAAATTAATGCATGATACCATCAGCAGATTTAGCTATTGGACAAAGGTACAAATGAAAGAACGCGTGGCCCAACGGCCAGACAAACGCAGCATACAAACGTTATAATCCATGCATTTACGTTCATTACACATACTGCACAAGCAGGGTAAGGGTAGATGGGGGAGAAGAGGTTATGTAATAAACAGTAGGTTGTTATGAAGGGTGATTGATTGTACCTTTTTTAAAACTCAAGCCACAGCGTTAACTTTATCAACCACGCCTCGAAGTGCATTTAGAAAAAGCTGTTAAGTGATCAAGCTTCCAAAAAACTTTATCAACCACGCCTCGAAGTGCATTTAGAAAAAAGTTGTTAAGTGATCAAACTTCCAATGAATAGCAATAAACATACAACAAACAAACAACTACACGACAAGTGTAAAGTGACGTTAATTTATTCACAAGAGACAATAATAAAATAACGTCACTTCACTTCAATTCAATTCAATTCAATTCAATAATTTTATTGTCTTCACAAAAAGCAAAGAACGCTTGTCGTGTAGTTGTTTGTTTGTTGTATGTTCCGGTGACGTTGCAGTCTGTTTCAGTTTTGTATTTATTATTGAACATATTTGATTCTTTTTCAATATCGATAAGATGAGTCTCTGTCATGTACTGAATGAAAAACAGTAACCACGAGGGCAAACCAAAGTGGCATCTAATTTTATCCCACAACGACAGCGACTGATTTCTAGCATTTAATGACCCACTGACACGGCTGGATTAAGTCCCTTGGGTGTTTTTTCTGGGTAGGTGTGACCCACATACAGTCTGCCCCCATACACGATCGAGGCTGCTCTTTAAAGTGATGTCTCGTTTTCATGCATGAGGGGTATGCATAGGAATCACACCTGGTCAAAATAAGATTTCTTACCAGCGAGAGAGCGAAACACGTAGACCCGTGATTTTCACTCATGTATCTGGTGGATCTTTAAGCACGTCTGGAAAAGGTTTGAAAGGTTCATTTTGTAAGCCCACAGAGAACAACATTTAGATGTCCTACTCAGCCCACCGATAACACGTCAAACCAGATCCTGTCTTTCTGTCTCACACACATTTTGCCTCCTTGGCTTAACCAACAACAAGGCTACTTCACAAAATGTTGTTATGCTATGCATAGCTATGTGGCACAAAACAGACGCCCTTCAATTCTCTGTCGCGGAGGTTATCCTCTCGCTTGCGGTATGTTCGACAGTTGAGACGGAGAAATCGTGGTGCAATAACAAAGGGAGCCACCAACTTCGAGGCGCACCGTATCGATACATCACAGACAAAGCGTGAGGCACGCATGATCCGCCTAAACACTCGCAGCTCTGCAATCCCGACAGATCCCCCCAACTCTTTCTCCTGTCCTCACTGTCAGAGGTCCTTCCTGGCTCGCATTGGCCTCACTAGCCATATGCGAACTCATCCAGCATCCTAGATTTCCACAAGGACGAACTGTTGAAGCATGGTCATCGTCCTTCGCGACGGACGAACGAACGACGAGTTATGTATGGATTGTCTTTAGCCATGACAAGTTCCTAGCATAACATCATCAGTCTCCAAAAAAACCCAAATACGGAGTGTGCTTGCCCCGTGGCAGGGTAATCAACAACGGTCACACACGTAATGTTCTCATCTGCGGCTGATCTCATCTGTTCTCACTTGTTGGCCTACCACAGTGTTCAAGTGCTTTTGCTGTTGGGATGATCCCTGGAGTCCTTTAGCCAATGTAAGCCAAAAAACAAACAAAAACGCTTTCTAAGTTGTGTCACGCTACGTGCTGTAGCTTGCGTGTGAGTTGAACGTAAACAAGTCAATCCAAAATATCTTCTTCAACATCTTTTCAAGCATTGATTAAAACAACGCTGATTAAAAAGCATGATTGTACCTACGATTCACAGGTTGCATCGTCCTTTAACACAACCATACATGACAATGATTAGCGAGATTATGAAAACTTGCACAGTACGTGGTCAGTACCGGTAATGCCCAAAGTGGGGTTTTGCTCAATGCTGGTATTGTCCCTTTTTTGTGCTCATTATCAGTATTGAGTAAATCAGCACTGCTCATTTCTGGCAATGAGCTCATTTCTGGTAATGAGCAAAGAATGTGGGCATTACCAGTAACGCGCAAATTACTGTAATTGAGCACGACAAATATAACTTCAATTCTACTTGCCACATCACCCTTGAGCTTCCATTGATCCAAGCTACTCCACTCTACAGCCATGTCTAATTTGGAGGCGACTTGCTCTCCACAACAGCTCTCTGTACATGTATTATGCTCATTATCCAATAACGATCTTCTTCTTCATGTCGTTCGCCAGGTCAATACGACCAAACCCGGCTCTTGACACAAATAGTGCTGTTTTTTCCTGCTCTTGGTGGTTTTCATAGAGCTTAGTTATCAAGGGAATGCTACTGGGAACACTAGTCTTCTTTCTCGTTTTGTTAATGTGAGGGGCATCTTTGAAGCACATGCTCCGCTGTTTGTTCTTCCTGACCACAAGGACAGGTTGGAGACGCTCGAAGGCGCCACCTTCAGTTTGCTGTTCAGAATGGAAATCTGATGATCTCATAATGGTCAATCTTCAAGTGACAGTGTGGATCCCTTTTGGTACATCAAGGCAATTTTGGCAAGATTTTGGTGACTGTCTTCTACCAGAACAAAGTGCTCATCAAGGCAGGATAGCATCACAGAAAATTTCGCCTCTAGTCCTGACAGCAGCCATTTTCCTGTCAAAGACCATGAGGACGATCTTATAATCATAGGTGAACCCTGCTTACACAATGATGGAGTGGCGAGCATCGTCCCCTAGAAATGCTAGAAATCAGTCGCTTCTTTGCGGGTTGAAATAAGGCACATTGGTTTGACAAATTGTTTCTGTTTTTCAGTACAGTGTAGGCCTACGTGTCAGTGACTAATCTTGTCAAAACAATGACTGAAACAGAGACATATGTTTTGTTCGGTTTGCTTCTTTTTTCTTTTGATTATCACCAGATGAATTATGAAATGCTGTTGTGGATTTCAAGGCTCAGCATTTTGGCTTGAGTTTTATATACGTAAAGGAGTCCCACGTTTCACACAATATACGGGCTCAGCTCTTTGCAAGCAGACCTCAAAATTATGCAGCTAAACAACAATGTGAAACGTTGCATGCACATGCTTATGTTGCAGTGTACAGTTTCTGTGAAACATGATGTTATAAAGCTTACTACTCGTGTCAGTCAACCTCTGGCAATGTTGCTGGGACACTGCAGAAGACGTTGCTACTATTCACTCACATCTACTGACTTCTGATTCATGATGCCCTTAGTAACTCTGTCAGTTTCATGCCTACGTATTTACGGATGTTATATCACCATTTTATTTTCTGTCTTCCGTGTCTGGGGGTTCCTTGTCGTGTTCTTTGCCGGGTAGTTTTTGCTTTGCAAGGCCTGGTGAGTGAAAGACATGGCCACACCATCTCAACTTCCTCTTTTTGACAATTGTCAGAATGCCGCCATTTCTGTTCAATAGCTTGACGAAAGTTTCTATGAATCTCCTAATTGGTCTCATGGTCGGTGTACTAGATGACTAAGAT
>CM065700.1:18933805-18963805 GCA_017654935.2 Phymorhynchus buccinoides | reverse complement strand
GAAGCATTCTTCTCTTGTTCTACCCCCTTTAGGCGAAATAATTGTGTATGTACGCGTGAAGCGTGTACTTAACCGCTTGTCTTCGTAATAAAGCTGGTGTACGGCAATTATGAATACCTAGACACAGTCTACTTCTCTCAACTGATAGTGAGAAATGCCTAGAACGAAAGGTTGATGGTTATGAAAAATGAAAGTTTAGAAGTGAGACAACTTATTTCATCAAATCGTTTTAAAATTCATCATCCTGGTCCAATTTCTGTGACGAGCTCTTGGCAGAAGATCCAATACCGGAAACGTGCACACCTTCCATATTTGTTGATCGTGACCTTGACCCATGTGGCGTATTTTTACAGCAACCCAACACAACGTTGCAGAACTCTTGTCGAAACTTGGTACCAGTCAAACAGTAAAGGTAGAAATTCCAGGCGAAGTTGATTAAACTGACCATGGAGACAATGTCGAAGATAAAATAATGCAGCTGTTTGGAATCCTCGCTTTTAGAGGCGAACTCCAAAAAGAAAATGTTGTAGGTCATGAAAGGGAGAGTGATGATAACGAAAGCTGTAGTTATGCTGATGATGGTAATAGTCGTCGAGGATGTGGTTCTCTTGCGTTTTTCTTTCACCTCTTCTTTGGTCGCAGGCGACATTTTCTGACTCGCTTTCGCAGAAGTGATCAACTTTCCAATCAAAATGCCGTTACTGATTATCAAAATCACGCAAGGACAAAGCGAATAAATTAAAATGTCTATCCACACCCACACGTCGACCCAAAATTTCTGATAGCCGATAAAACCGAACAAGCACCGCAGCGATGAGTCGCTTAGCGACTGAACAATCTGGTAACCGTATAACGTATGCGAATAGAGGAGACATGGCGTGACAGCGATGACGACGCTGACGACGATGCTTTTACTGAGCGTGCACATAACGTTAACACGGTAAGGCCAGGCCACAGAGGCGGCTCGCTGAACAGTCAAAGCGACCAACAACCACGCGGAAATTGTGGCCGAGCTGTTAATCAGCCAGACGAGCACCTTACACACCGCCACGCTGGTCGTGTACAGGTCAAAGTTCATTACCTTTCTGAACCAGTAGGTCAAGGCCAAAGTGTATAGCACCACGGTGTCTGACACAGCTAACCCCGTGAAATACACACTGGTGGCGGACCAGCCAGCGCGCAGTCTTCGCAAATCGATGATAGTCATCGTGTTTCCGAACGTGCCGAAAACTAGATACACTGACAGGCAAATTTTTCCAACCCATCCGTCGTCCAAACCCTTCGTGACCACAGGAATAGCTTCCAGTTCCAGAAAGTCGCCCCCTTTGGCGTCCTCTGCGTCTGGCGAGTGTTGCCATGACCGATTGCTACTATTATGGGGTGACCCGTTGCCGAGGGTTTCTGCAAAGTCCATCGCTACTGAAGTTTCCAAACCTCTAAAATATTGTCAAGAAAATATGTCCAAAAATGAACCACCACTCCACTACCACCAAAAAAAGTAAAAAGAAGCAATTTAATGAGGTTTCCATACTTCCATGCAGGTGAACAGTGTGTCGCTCAGAGACAGGGAATCGTCACATGCATACCAAAAGTAGGCAAACCTAAACGTTATATAAAAAAAAAGTGGCGTCTTATCTCTCTTTTGAACACAGCGTACAAAATTGCTTCTGCATGCATTGCAAACAGATTGAAAAATGTCTTGCCAGACATCATTCACGAAAGTCAAGAGGGTTTTTAAAGGGTCGATATATTGGTTATAATATTAGAGTAATTTATGACACACTAGTATACACTGAGAAAAATAATGTACCTGGATTGTTTTTGTTGGTACATTTTGAGAAGGCCTTCGATAGTGTATCATGGTCTTTCTTACATAAATGTCTGCATTTTTGTTAATTTTGGGCCTGACTTAATAAGGTGGGTTCAAACATTCTGTTACAATATTGCCACGTCTGTCTCCATAAATAGACAGTATACTTCTTGGTTTTCCATAAATAGAGGAGTGAGGCAAGGGGATCCATCCTCCCCATATTTATATCTGTTATGTGGCGAAATTCTTTCATTGATGATTCGAAACAATGTTAACAACAAGGGTATTAAAAGGGTTATAAAAGAAAAACTAAATTTAGTATAACAATTTGCTATTGCTACTACTTTGTGTTTAGATGGCAGTGAAAGATCTTTTAGGGAAGCAATCTCCATTTTAGGTCAATTTGCGGAGTTTTCTTGGCTGAAGATACATTTTAAAAAAACCGAAAGTAATTTGGATTGGTAGCAGAAAGAATTGCAACGTTAGATACATGAGAGACAAAACCTTTGCGTGGAATTCTGGTGACTTTAGCATTTGAGGAATAACATTTTCAACACACAGTGATAATATTGTAAATATGAACTTTAACTTTTAGAGATGAAAAGAATTCTTAGCTATTGGAGTAAGCGGCAGTTGTCACCTTTTGGGAAAATTACTGTAATGAAAACATTAGTTCTTTCAAAAATTGTGCATCTCTTAATTAATCTTCTTGATCCTCCGGAAACTTTTCTTGCCAATCTACAAAAAGAGTTATTTTCATTCTTATTGAACAAGAAACAGAGTAAAATAAAAAAGTTGATTGTAACTAAGCAACATGAATTATTAATGAGAATTATTAATATTTGCACATTTTTATCTTCTATGAAGATAAGCTCTTTAAAACGGCTATTAACTGAATCACATTTAGGGAATTTACAATCAACATGCATCCAGATTTCCAGAACATTGAAAACCTTGGTTCAAATTATGCAAACCTTCTTATGTTAAATATTGAAAATCCCTTCTGGAGAGATGTCTTAAAACATTATAAAATTGTATCTTTGAAATGCTTACCAACTAATATTCATGAATTTATGGTAGAATATATTCATTACAATCCAAACATATTAAGAGGCCATGCAGTTGTTTACTTACAAAAGTAGTATATTAATAGAATTTTTTATATCAAGCAACTTGTTGACGACACTGGTCATTTAAAACAAAATCAAAGCAACTTTTTGTCAAGACACCCAGAAGTTAGAATTGATTTTCTAACATATGAAGGTATTCTAAATGCAGTGAAACAGTACCGTCAAAAGCTGGATGTGAATTTAACTCCAAGGTATAAGCTGTTAGATAATAAGGTTTGGCTTGGATTAAAAAAGGAAATAAATTTGTTCAATCTAAATTAAATGAAAATAATGCTACCCCTACTGCAATTTCAAAATGGAACAACTTATACGGAAATTTGAATTGGATTAAAATATTTTCCCAATGCTATGAAACTACTGATGACGTACAACTAAGATGATTTCAGATTAGACTTCTACACCGTCTTCTTCCTACTGAAAACTACCTACATATCTGCAAAGTAGCAGACTCCCCTCTCTGTAATTTTTGCAAAAACTACGAACGAAGAATACCTCATTTGTTATATGATTGTAATATTGTTCACCAATTCTGGATTGAGTTGCAGCAATGATTGAATGTCAATTGCCAACATTATCAGGATGTCCACTTTGATAAAGAATTTGTAATATTTGGTATAAAAAACAATGTCTACACTAACGCAATGTTTACTGGATTCTTTTATATGCTACATTTTTCATTTGTACATGTAAATTACAAAACATAAACCCAGACCTTCAGATTGTTTGTTCCATGCTGAAAAAGAGATACAGTCTAGAAGATTACAGATCGTACATCAATTCAAACAATGTACAATTAAAAACAAACTGGTTATAATACAAGCCTCTGGTTATGTAAATCCCACTTTTTTTGTTATTGTGTTGTTTTTGTGGGTATGCTTCTCGTCTTCAGTCAGAAAATGGAAATATTACATGTATTACATATAATTGGTTTATACCTCGTGTCGCCCACAACATTAATGCACATGTAAAATTGATCACCTTACGATAGCGAAAGTGTGTGATTGGTTGTGTTTATGCTAAATGTATGGGAAATGCTTCATTACAACAATATGATTTATTTTGAGCACTGATTATATGCTCACGAGTCAAGAAATGTTCATTCAGTAGTTACTTATTATTGCTATGTCATTCCTCGATTTATTTATTATTTGTCTGTTTGTTTAATTAGAGTTGTGCTTTTGCAAAATGTAAGGGAAAATGTTAAATAAAAAAATTAAAAGATCAAGTGTTAGATGAGGTGACTTCTTAAGGGCCAGCCACACGTCAGCTAAAATCGCACGACTGTACGATACGATTCAATCACGTGATGTCGAAGCGCCAATCACATTTGTTCTTGGAGACCACGTGATCGAATCGTATCGTATAGTCGTACGATTTTAGTGGACGTGTGGCTGACCTTTTAGCCTTCATTGTGTGCATGTAACTGCCTTTGAAAGGTAGACCTCATATAATCGTAGGCATATTGTTTGTCTGATTCATGATTGTGTATTTTTTAATGACGAAGTTTTATTAAAATAATAGAGTGCCATGCTTTGGGAAACAGCACAGCGCTACAAGGCCATGAGTCTCTCTCTCTCTCTCTCTCTCTCTCTCTCTCTCTCTCTCTCTCTCTCTCTCTCTCTCTCTCTCTCTCTCTCTCTCTCTCTCTCTCTCTCTCTCTTGTGCAAATAATTCTCCCACCTTCTGGAAATTCTGTGCTTGTAACTTTCTCTAATCTTTCATTCTCTTTGAATCTGCCTTTTCTTTTGCTTACTGTCGTTTTCAATCTTTCCGCCTTATTGGTCCATTATCCTCCGAAGTCGGAGTGTGGCTGCGCACGTGGCGGGGTAATCAGAAGCGGTCACACACGTAATGTTCTCATCCGTAGCTGGTGCATTTGTACCATAGTATTCAAGTGCTTCGGCTGTTGGTATGATCCCTGGAGTTTGTTTTAAGTCAGGGAACAACAATAACAACAACAAAGGCTTGGGCCCTTTTTTTTTTAGAAACACTTACAAAGATGTGTTCTTCAGCTGAAACTGGGTCTTAATCATGCGCACAACGGCAGCATGACACATCTGCTCTCATTTGATAGGAAACTGTCTGAGCGAGTAACATTGCCAACGAAGAGTCAGGATAGTCATCTCCCGAAAAGCCACCAGATGGGCTCAGCAGGTGGAGATAAAGAGGCTGGAGTTTCCCATCACTAAGCAAATGTTCCGTTAAAAAAAAAGCTCAGCTGAGAAACTCACAACCTGTTCTTTACAATTAACTTGGTTCTAAAGTCCCAATGATAGTTTCTTTGCAGTCACCCTCAGCAGGTGGAACGTCAAGCATAAAGGTTTAAGAAAACAATTGACAAAACCTTAAGGCCTGTGTACACGTGAACATTATTCGCGATATATTTCTATTTTCCCATGGCAACACATTGATAGCCCACACTTAAAGGTATGTGTACACGTTAACATTATTCACGATATATTTCTATTTCCCCATGGCAACGCGGTGATAGCCCACTCTTAATATGACTAATTTTGTGGAACCTGTTAGCATTCATAAATCTGGAATAACATGCATCTGAAAACTAGCAGCAGTATACAAACAATAGTCGTTCTTTGTTCTGTGTTATAGTTTTTAGATGTATATTATCCCTTCAACTGGAAAGTGATTGGAACGAAACACACAGTATTTTTTTTATTGATGGGTAACTGCCCTGTAGGCGTTCTCCGCATTCTGGACACAGACACATAGGCCAAAACAGAAAATCCCCTTTCTCTCTCTCTCTCTCTCTCTCTCTCTCTCTCTCTCTCTCTCTCTCTCTCTCTCTCTCTCTCTCTCTCTCTCTCTCTCTCTCTCTCTCTCTCTCTCTCTCTCTCTCTTTCTCACTGTGTGTGTGTTAGGTTAGGTACATAATAGTCACAGAGGCGTCTCTGTGAAATTCGGGTTGCTCCTACCTGGAGAGCGTGTGAGTGCGCACGCGCACGCGCGTGTGTGTGTGTGTGTGTGTGTGTGTGTGTGTGTGTGTGTGTGTGTGTGTGTGTGTGTGTGTGTGTGTGTGTGTGTGTGTGTGTGTGTGTGTGTCTGTCTGTCTGACTGACTGACTGTCTGTTTATCTCGCTCAGTTTATATTGAACACTCTCACATACACCACGCGACAGACACAAAACGTTTGCATTGTGTTGCGTTCAAGCGTTCAATACTCTCTCTCTCTCTCTCTCTCTCTCTCTCTCTCTCTCTCTCTCTCTCTCTCTCTCTCTCTCTCTCTCTCTCTCTCTCTCTCTCTCTCTCTCTCTTTTCTTTTTTCTCATACACATTACCTTTGCATAATATATAATGTTCCTGCACTGCTGTGCTTTCTGTGTATCTGTGTGGGTGCATGCACGTTTCGTGAGTGTGCACATAATCGTGTAACATTTGAAAGCATTGATCTGCCTCTTTTTTTGCCAATAATTACTCCCAGTAGCCCAGATTTTTCCATTATTTCCTCTGTGTGTGTGTGTGTGTGTGTGTGTGTGTGTGTGTGTGTGTGTGTGTGTGTGTGTGTGTGTGTGTGCGTGCGTGTGCGTGCGCGCGCGCGCGCGTGTGTGTGTGTGTGTGTGTGTTTCTTTTTTGTTTGGTTGTTTTTTTGTTTTTTCTCCATCTTCATTTTTCTAACACACCATTCATTTTCACACACACACACATTTACTCACACTGACACGCATGTAAGCATACTGCTAATTAAAAACGCAATAGCGTATGCACGAACCCGCAGGAACACAATACATGCACGTGCGCACGCACACACATGCACGCACGCACACAAAACAACACACACGCAACACAACACACACACGCACACACAGACAGAGAGAGAGAGAGAGAGAGAGAGAGAGAGAGAGAGAGAGAGAGAGAGAGAGAGAGAGAGAGAGAGAGAGAGAGAGAGAGAGAGAGAGAGAGAGAGAGAGAGAGAGAGAGAGAGAGAGAGAGAGAGAGAGAGAGAGAGAGAATTCAATTGAAATAGACGAACCTGTTTCTATAATGAATCCAGGCCCCTGACCATTTTCAGGGAGCAAATGACAACATTGCAAGAAAAAAGGTAGAAACAACATCACATATGCGTATACATAGGACATACAACAAATACGAGAGTTCTCTTTCTCTCTCTCTCTCCGTTATAATTCTTAGACCTCACTCAAACTGTTTCAGAAAATGACATGATTTGTGTAAAAGAGCAGCCGAAAGCACAAATATAAAAAACGACAGGAAAGATGGGTATGAGCAGAACAATAAGAATAGGGGGGGGGGGGGGGGGGGGGCTAGAGAAAAGGGAATAGTGAATGAAACAAGGAAAATGTCAATGTATACAGAGTCTCGCCAAAACGTTTATTCATACACGATCTTCAAGAAACGTCTCTTCAAATACGATATTCAACAAACGTCTATTCAAAACACAATCTGCAACAAACGTCTATTCAAACACGATCTTCATCAAGTGTCTATTCATACACGATCTTCAACAAACGTCTATTCATACACGATCTTGAACCAAAGTCTATTCATATACTATACTCAACTATACTATACTCAACAAACGTTTATTCATATACGATCTTCAATAAAGACCTATTCAAACGCGATCTTCAACAAGGCGATCTTCAACAAACGCGATCTTCAACAAACGTCTATTCAAATACGTTATTCAACAAACTCCAATTCAAACACAATCTTCTAACACCGTCTGTTCAACAAACCTCTGTCCATTCACGACCTTCAACAAAGGTATGTTCAAACACGACCTTCAACAAAGGTCTATTCAAACACGACCTTCAACAAAGGTCTATTCAAACACGATCTTGAACAAACATCTATGCATACACGGTCATCAACAAACGACTATTGCAAACTTCAGCGAAATCAGAAGAATGCTTTTTTAATCCATAAATGGAAATCAGTGAAAGTGACACAAATAAAATTTACATAACTTTACATAGTCAAGTTGCGAAATTCGGTCTGTGGTGTAAAGAAAACTATCTGGACCTCAATGTGCTCAAAACAAAAGAAATGTTAATAGACTTTAGGAAAGATCCACCCCCTGTGCCAAAGGTAGAAATTGATGGTGAAACAGTGGAAAGAGTATCAGAATACAAATACTTAGGTACCATTTTGGACGACAAACTGACTTTCGACAAGAACACACACAACATACATAAGAAATGTAAATCAAGATTGTTTATTTTGCACACACTGAGAAATATTGGTATTAATTCAAACATTCTTCATACGTACTATAGTAGCTGCATTGAGTCTTTGCTTACTGTTTCCTTTACGTGTTGGTTTGGAAGTCTGTGTTTGAAGAACAAGCCTGTGTTGGATGATGTGGTGAATGTGTGTAGTAAAGTTGTTGGAAAAAGAGAGAGATGGGTTTGAATGAGATGTACGAAAGACGAACCAAGCATAAAGCCAGGAAGATTGTAAATGACACCTCCCATGTTTTGAACAAACATTACGAACTATTACCTTCTGGACGTCGCTACAAAAATTTTAAAGTCAACTACAGGGCACAAAAATCCTTCATCCCCAGATCCATCCACCTCCTAAGCTCATGATCCTTTTAGGTTTTAAATGTGTGTTCATTGTGTTAAAAGTAACTATGCATGCCTATCCTTAAATGTGTATGTATTCACATATAATGTGTATCTTTAAGCGTGTATTATGTGTAACTTTTGTTCCTATTCATGCATGCTGAATGTGGATGTCCTTGTTATTCTGGCACCTGAACAAAATTTGATTTGATTTGATTTGATTTGATAAATTTGAATAATTTCCAAACTCTTTAACATATCATCACCAGACGTCTTTCTACACTGGGCCAGAGTAATAGCTACAATATTCAAAAGTTAGTTTTGTGACGTCACTTATTGTTTTGGCTATTCTGTGTACCAAATGAAAGCTGCCTGACCCTAACTGGAGCATTTCCAGTTGGAACTTCCGGTTCGCTTTTATACCGGAAGTGTTGGCAATTTAGTTTTGAGTATATACTGAAAAAATGAAGGCATTCCGTTCAGCCTCATTGCCTCAGCCGTATGCCTCATTTTATTAGTTCGTTCACATTTTTGGAAGATGAGAAATAAAATGTTGATTCTAGATGTATTTTTCGCGCTAAATCCAAATCTGAGCAGTCCTCAAACATAAGTTTGGGCACTATGGCGGTACAAGGGGAAATAATTTACGACCTACGATCAATGTCATCAAAATTAATGATGACCACGACAAGGCTTGAAACATATCCCTACCATCAGAAACAGTCCAGTCCCCCACCCTCAGCTCCTTCACCTCGAGGGTGCTGAAGCTCCCTGACTAAAAACACTACTACCTACCCCCCCCCCCCCCCCCCCTTTCTTCTTCTTTTTTTCCCCTTCCCTTCTCCCGTGTGGCTGGGTGTTCTCGGACTAGCCAGGAGTGCTCGGTCGTGCACGCCCTCTTATCTGTCTAGGTTTATTTTTGTTTTTGTTTTTCCCGTGCTGAATAATTCTTTGAACCCCACTACATGTTAGTAATTGCCGGTTATGGCAGGTGGACATTCTTGGCAGAAGAAGAAGAAGATGTCTTGCTAAAGTTGCTGTTTCCAAGTCAGTTTCAAGTTGGTCTGTGTCCACATGTATAGATGTTGCCTATCATGCAGCGACTGCGTTTTTGAGGAGACCGACTGGTAGCCAGCTGTCCACACTTCCAAGGTTCGGTACCACAGCAACAACAGTGTGTGGATGCTGTGACTGATGTCTATTCGTGAGACCAGTTTGAGCATGTCACGTTCCATAACAGTTAGGAAACGAGAAAGTTCCAGTCTTTGACAGAATGTGTTCTGTCGGTTGATGGACTGCTTAGTGGCTTCCACGCCATTGTAGCTTGATGGAAAGCCAGGGGTTGAATTCTGACCCAGCCAAGAACATTGGAAGTATTCAAAGTACGACTGCACATTTTCCTGCAAGAAGACTGCCACTTGTCCAGATGAAGGGGGGTGATGCATGAAAAAAGTGCCGTTGTCTGGACACAGCTGGACCAAATTGCATGTTAGCCGAACTGAGCTGAACTGAAAACATCAAAACTGAATTACAAGCTTAGTGAGTGAAACGTCACATTTTCAGAGTGTTTGGCTGATTGATTTATTATTTGTTTCTGCTCAGAAGTGTATTATTTGTATGCATTCATCATATTTCCTGATCATAATTGTATTCTGTCAGAATATCCTATTTCGAAGTATTTGAATTTGTGTTTGACCATCTTTTTTGGTGGCAAATATTTTTTATTTCTGCTGAATTATTATTTGTCGGTTGGGACCATTATTTTTTCTGGTACTATCATCTTTTTCAGTGATGCTATGAATGTGTGCCTACAATAACCCTCTGCATCAACAGAAGCAGAAGCATTCTTCTCTTGTTCTACCCCCAAAAGTGCAGCAGAATCTTCAACTTGATGAAGTTGGCTTCCTGAGGCGAAGAAGAGAAGCGGATGACACTCCACTCTGGCGCCAGTTGTAGCGCAAACGCATGCACGCACACAGGGTACAGTGCGCATGCGCACACAGGCACACGTACGCAGTTATGGTACGGGAAGGGAAAAGGTTAGCAGGATGAGTTAGTTTCATCTTTTCACTCTTACGGTAAATGCTATGCTATTTGATTAGAAAAAGAAAAAGAGGACTCACAGATACAATGGGATCTGTTGCATAAGGGGGGCAGCCACACGTCCACTAAAACCGCACGACTGTACAATACCATACGATCACGTGATCTCGATGCGCCAATCGCATTTGTTCTTTGAGACCACGTGATCGAATCGTATCGTACAGTCGTACGATTTTAATGGACGTGTGGCTGGCCCTTAACAGATAAGACATTTGCCTTTCGTGTGAGAGGTGCAGGTTTCTAACCTGATGTTGGGCCTTTGTTTGCATGTGGGTTAAGGACAGTTCTGTTTCACTGTGTTTCTCATTGAAGTCGTTTCAGCCATATATGTGCGGAAGTAATAGATAGCTGTCAATTTGATGCATTTGCTTCAAGGAAAGTAAGTCTGTGTGCACACCATACCTTGGTCACTTCTAAATTCGCTTCTCTCCCTTAGACCACGATTTTGCCTGTGACGTTACTTTTGTAGTTGTTTGTTTTTGGGAGACCAATTGGTGTGGAGAGTTTTTCTATATAAAGTCTATGTATAAAAAATGTCTGATCTACCACTTCCCTATGTCTAAACCTGAAGTTAAAAACCTGTAATCTTCTTTCGTTTCTCCTTTTGTTTATGTATGTTTTGCTTGTGTGCATGGCTGGAGTGATTTGTGAGTTTTTTTTAATAATTCAAACTCGTTGCGATGCGAATGAGTTCAAGTCAACGTACATAATATGCACAAGCACAGGGCATGGGGGTGCTGAAGGGGAGACCAGAGGCGCACGTTTTCACAGTGCAAACATTCACTGCTATTCTGAAGGCCTGGCTTGGACTACGTTTATAGTTGTGTACAAAATGGCTTCCTTTCCATTGGTCCTACAATCCAAAGAGCCATTAAAATACTACATTCTTCGTCAGCGTCATACTCAAATTGCAGAGAAGCACACTTTCGTTCTAAAAAGCTGGACTGGATTTTTTTTCTACCTAGGGGAAAGAATTGTGTATGTGCGCGTGAAGCGTGTACGTAACCGCTTGTGTTCATAACAAAGCTGGCGTACAGCAATTATGAATACCTAGACACAGTCTACTTCTCTCAACTGATGGTGAGAAATGCCCAGAACGAAAGGTTGATGGTTATGAAAAACGAAGTTTAAAAGAGAGACAACTTATTTCATCAAAGCATTTTAAAATTCATCATCCTGGTCCCATTTCTGTGACGAGCTCTTGGCAGAAGATCCAATACCGGAAGCGTGCACACCTTCCATATTTGTTGATCGTGACCTTGACCCAGGCGGCGTCTTTTTACAGCAACCCAACACAACGTTGCAGAACTCTTGTCTAAACTTGGTGCCAGTCAAACAGTAAAGGTAGAAATTCCAGGCGAAGTTGATTAAACTGACCATGAAGACGAGCTCGTAGTAAAAATAATGCAGCTGTTTCGAATCCTCGCTTTTAGAGGCGAACTCATAAAAGAAAATGTTGTAGGTCATGAGAGGGAGAGTGATGAGAATGAAAGCTGTAGATACGCTGATGATGGTAATAGTTGTCGAGGATGTGGTTCTCTTGCGTTTTTCTCTCACCTCTTTGTTGGTCGCAGACGACATTTTCTGACTCGTTTTCGCAGAAGTCATCAATTTTCCAATCAAAACGCCGTTACTGATTATCAAAATCACGCAAGGAAAAAGCGAATAAATGAAAATGTCCATCCTCACCCACACGTTGACCCAAAATTTCTGATAGCTGGTAGAACCGAACGAACACCGCAGCAATGAGTCGTTTAGCAACTGAACAATCTGGTAACCGTATAACGAATGTGAATACAGGAGCGATGACGTGACAGTGATGACGACGCTGACGACGATGCTCTTACTGAGCGTGCAGATAACGTTAACACGATGAGGCCAGGCCACAGAGGTGGCTCGCTGAACAGTCAAAGCGACCAACAACCACGCGGACACTGCAGCGGAGCTGTTCATCAGCCAGACGAACCCTTTACACACCACCACGCTGGTTGTGTACAGGTCAAAGTTCATGACCTTTCTGAGCCAGAAGGCCAAGGCCAACGTGTATAACACCACAGTGTCTGACACAGCTAACCCCGTGAAATACACACTTGTGGCGGACCAACCGGCGCGCAGTCTTCGCAAAACGGTGATTGTCATCGTGTTTCCGAATGTGCCGAAAACTAGATACACTGATAGGCTAATTTTGCCAACCCATCCGCCGTCCAAATCCTTCGTGACCACAGGAATAGCTTCCAGTTCCAGAAAGTCGCCCCCTTTGGCATCCTCTGCGTCTGGCGAATGTTGCCATGACCAGTTGCTATTATTATTATGGGGTGACCCGTTGCCGAACGTTTCTGCCAAGTCCATCGCTACTGAAGCTTCCAAACCTCTAAAATATTGTCAAAGAAAATATGTGCAAAGATGAACTACCACTCCACTACCACAAAACAAATAGTAAAACGAAACTATTTGTTTGTCTTTTACGATGATTATAAGAAAATAGTGATGTGTGTGTGTGTGTGTGTGTGTGTGTGTGTGTGTGTGTGTGTGTGTGTGTGTGTGTGTGGGGGGGGGGGGGGGGGGGGGGGGCTGCTTGGGGGGGGGGGGGGGGGGGGGGGTCTTTTCCAATGTATAAAGGGCAGCTGTAAAAACTTGATTGTTATAAAATCTGGATGAATAAAAATATAAGACCAGAAACGAATAAATAAAACAAAATGTGCATTAAATATTCTTTAATGGCACAATTCTTTGTAATGCAAGTCATCACATTGAAGTATGTTATTATTCTTATTATCGGTGCCAGATCATTTGTATGGCTTTCCTTTTTGCTAGAGGCTCTGGTGTTAAAAAGTGCTGCGTAATGGTCCCTGCAATGCGGGATATAGGTCAACGTCGTGTTGCACGCACTCATGCATTTCGCTCAGCTGAGTTCAATTTGGTTTTCGCTGGTCTATTTCCTGTCGATCTCTCACTTTGCTTTCTACCTTCTTCGCAGTAGCATTGTCATTGATTTTTGCTCTTCTGCAGTGCAGAGGTAAGACAAGATAGGCCTAATTGTGCATACATTTAAATACTTTATTTGTCAAAGGATAAAATATTTCGTTCACTTTTAAGTTACTTTTAAGCTTCGACTTCCTTTTCTATTGCTAATTGTTTTGAAAGGTTTGCAAGATTATGACTCGAGAAAGATATTATTTTTCGTTAATCTGATGATGGCAATTAACAATACCCACTCCCTTTCATTTCCAAGGAAACGATAGTGAAGTAGGTACAGTGTATGCTTTCTCTAGGTGTCATCGAACCTCCCAGTTCGCCCTATTGTTCGCCTGTGGTTCTCGTTAGCAAGAAGGACGGCTCTGTTCGTCTTTGCATCGATTTTCGTACTTTGAATAAAGTTACAGTTATCAACTCAGAACCTATCCCAGATGTTGACGAGATGTTTACCCAGCTTTCTGGTGCGCGGTACTTTACAAATATAGATTTATTGAAAGGGTGCTGGCATTTGTTTATAAAGCCTGAAGATAGGCCCAAAACTGCATTTAAGACTCCATTAGGCTTGTTTCAGTTCGTCCGGATACCTTTTGGACTCGTTTCAGCACCAGCTACTTTCGAAGAGAAGTTCGAAGGAAAAAACATTATTTGGAAGATGTTTTTGAAAAAAGGCAAGAGAATGGGCCAATAAATCAGAAAGATAGTATGTGATAGAAAGGAAAAGGCAGAGTCAAAGAGTGGCAGATGACAAGCACAGAACTTCAAGAAAGTGGGGGAACTATTTTTACAAGACCCCCCCCCCCCCCCAGTATCCCCACGGGGAGAGACTCGCGGATGGGGCGGGGTCGTCCAGCTCCCCGTATGGAGGCACAAGGTATCCACCCACTGTCCCAGCACAAAGATCAAGTGTTAGATGCGGTGACTTTGTAAGGGCCAGCCACACGTCAGCTAAAATCGCACGACTGTGCGGTACGATTAGATCACGTGATCTCGAAGCGCGAATCCCATTTGTTCTTGGAGACCACGTGATCGAATCGTATCGCACAGTGGTGCGATTTTGGTGTACGTGTGACTGGCCCTTTAGCCTTTATTGCAAACAAATAGTGGATTAACTGCCTTTGGAAGGTAGCCCTCATGTAATCGTAGGCATATTGTTTGTCTGATTGTGTATTTGTATAATGAAGCTTTATTAAAAATAATAGAATGCCATGTTTTGGGAAACAGCACAGCGCTACAAGGCCATGAGTCTCTCTCTCTCTCTCTCTCTCTCTCTCTCTCTCTCTCTCTCTCTCTCTCTCTCTCTCTCTCTCTCTCTCTCTCTCTCTCTCTCTCTCTCTCTCTCTCTCTCTCTCGAAAAGCCACCAGATGGGCTCAGCAGATGGAGATAAAGAGGCTAAAGTTTACCATCACTGAACAAAAATGTTCCGTTAAAGAAAAGCTGAACTGAGAAACTCACAACCTGTTCTTTACAATTAACTTGGTTCTAAAGTCCCAATGATAGTTTATTTGCAGTCATCCTCAGCGGGTTGAACGTTAAGGTCAGGTCTAAGAAACCAGTTTACAAAACCTTAAGGTCTGTGTACACGTTAATTAACATTCACAAAATATTTCTACTTCCCCATGGTAATACATTGATAGCCCATTCTTAAAGGTATGTGTACACGTTAACATTATTCACGAGATATTTATATTTCCCCATGGCAACACGGTGATTGCCCACTCTTAATATGACTTGCACCTCGCTGTGTTGCCATGGGGAAATAGAAATATCTTGTGAATAGTGTTAACGTGTACACAGACCTTTAGCGAAAAATATCAAATATCATTGGCTTAAAAAATAATAGTGTTTTAACCAAACCTTAATTATCGACCACAAGAAAAACAAACATTAGCCTTTTTAAAACGGAACATCGCACCCAAGCATGCAAAGAACTTAAGGCAGCGGTTTGAGAACATTTGCAAACTTTTTGCAGAACGCATTCGTATCACAGAGTTAGTTTTTGATTGTTGTAAAAGGTTCAAAGCGCCCACTGATTTGATACTACGCCCAGGAGGGTCTTAAGCTTTTGTGTGCAGATTTCATAAAGGTCTGTGTACACGTTAACATTATTCACGAGATATTTCTATTTCCCCATGGCAACACAGTGAGCTGTAAGTCATATTAAGAGTGGGCTATCATTGTGTTGCCATGGGGAAATAGAATTATCGTGAATAATGTTAACTATTTCTTAGCTAGGCGCATAACGGCAGCATGACATAGGCTGCGCTCATTTGACCTGAGGAAACTGTCTGAGCGATCGACGACGAAAAAGAAGAAGAAGAAAAAGAAGAAGCAGAAAAAGAAGGGGAAGAAGAAGAAGAAGATCCAGTCAGTAGAGAACTAATTTTGTGGAACCTGTTAGCATTCATAAATCTGGAATAACAGGCATCTGTAAACTAGCAGCAGTATACACACAATAGTCGCCCTTTGTTCTGTGTTTTATTTTGTATATGTATATTATCCCTGGAACAAAACACAGACAGTATGGGTTTTTTTTTATTGATGGCTAACTGCGCTGTAGGTGTTCTCTGCATTCTCTATATGGTTATATAACCTAGACGCAGACACATAGGCTGAAACAGATACAGTCATACAGGCAGACAATCTCTCTCTCTCTCTCTCTCTCTCTCTCTCTCTCTCTCTCTCTCTCTCTCTCTCTCTCTCTCTCTCTCTCTCTCTCTCTCTCTTCTCTCTCTCTCTCTCTCTTCTCTTTCTTCTCTTCAATGTGTGTGTGTGTGTGTGTGTGTGTGCGTGCGTGTGTGTGTGTGTGTGCGTGTGCGTGCGTGTGCGTGTGCGTGTGTGTGTGTGTGTGTGTGTGTGTGTGTTTGTGTGTGTGTCTGTGTGTGTCTATCTGTCTGTCTGTCTGTCTGTCTGACTGACTGTTTATCTCGCTCACTTTATATTGAACACGCACACATACACCACGCGACAAACACAAAACGTTTGCATTGTGTTGCGTTCAAGCGTTCAATACTCTCTCTCTCTCTCTCTCTCTCTCTCTCTCTCTCTCTCTCTCTCTCTCTCTCTCTCTCTCTCTCTCTCTCTCTCTCTCTCTCTCTCTCTCTCTCTCTCTCTCTCTCTCTCTCTCTCTCTCTCTCTCTCTCTCTCTCTCTCTCTCTCTCTCTCTCTCTCTCTCTCTCTCTCTCTCTCTCTCTCTCTCTCTCTCCTTTTTTTCTCATACACATTAACTTTGCATAAATGTTCCTGCACTGCTGTGCTTTCTGTGTATCTGTGTGGGTGCATGCACGTTTCGTGAGTGTGTACATAATCGTGTAACATTTGAAAGCATTGATCTGCCTATTTTTTTTCTTTTCTTTTTTGGCCAATAATTATTCCCAGTAGCCCAGCTTTTTCCATTGATTATTTCCTCTGTGTGTGTGTGTGTGTGTGTGTGTGTGTGTGTGTGTGTGTGTGTGTGTGTGTGTGTGTGTGTGTGTGTGTGTGTGTGTGTGTGTAAATTTTATTTCCAGATGAGAACATTGTATAAGCAAAAACATGCTTTTTTTTTCAACAGCGCGTGTGTGTGTGTGTGTGTGTGTGTGTGTGTGTGTGTGTGTGTGTGTGTGTTTGTGTGTGTGTGTGTGTGTGTGTGTGTTTGTAGTTTTTTCTCTTTTTTTGGGGTTTTTTTTTGTTTTTTCTCCGTCTTCATTTTTCTAACACACACATTAATTTACACATACACACACACACACACACACATATTTACTCACACTGACACGCATGTAAGCATACCGCTAATTATAAACGCAGTAGCGTATGCACGAACCCGCACGAACACAATACATGCACGTGCGCACGCACACACATTCACGCACGCACACAACACAACACACACGCAACACAACACACACACGCACACAGAGAGACAGAGAGAGAGAGAGAGAGAGAGAGAGAGAGAGAGAGAGAGAGAGAGAGAGAGAGAGAGAGAGAGAGAGAGAGAGACAGACAGACAGAGATAGACACAGAGAGAGGTACAGAAAGAGAGAGAGAGAGAGAGAGAGAGAGAGAGAGAGAGAGAGAGAGAGAGAGAGAGACAGACAGACAGACAGACATGACAGATATATATAAGTCAATTAAAATAGAAGAACCTGTTTCTATAGTGGATCCAGGCCCCTGACCATTTTCACGGAGCAAAATAATGACAACATTACAAGAAAAAATGTAGTAACATCACATATGCGTATACATAGGACATACAACAAGTACGAGAGAGAGAGAGAGAGAGAGAGAGAGAGAGAGAGAGAGAGAGAGAGAGAGAGAGAGAGAGGGAGGGAGAGAGAGAGAGAGAGAGAGAGAGAGAGAGGGCACATTAAAACAGTCACACACATACGCACACAAACATACCATTTCTCTCTCTCTCTCTCTCTCTCTCTCTCTCTCTCTCTCTCTCTCTCTCTCTCTCTCTCTCTCTCTTCTCTCTCTCTCTCTCTCTCTCTCTCTCTCTCTCTCTCTCTCTCTCTCTCTCTCTCTCTCTCTCTCTCTCTCTCTCTCTCTCTCTCTTTCTCTTACCCTCCGTTATTCTTCTTAGACCTTACACAAACCGTTTCAGAAAATGACACATGATTTGTGTAAAAGAGTAGCCGAAAGCACAAATATAAAAAAACGACTGGAACGATGGGAATGAGCAGAACAATAAGAAGAACAAAAGATAATAGGGGGGGTGGGGAGCTAGAGAAAAGGGAATAGTGAATGAAATAAACGCAGTAGCGTATGCACGAACCCGCACGAACACAATACATGCACGTGCGCACGCACACACACACAATTTATACACAGTCTCGCCAAAACGTTTATTCATTCACGATCTTCAAGAAACGTCTCTTCAAATACGATATTCAACAAACGTCTATTCAAACACGATCTGCAACAAACGTCTATTCAAACACGATGTTCATTAAGCGTCTATTCATACACGATCTTCAACCAATGTCTATTCATATACCATATTCAACAAACGTTTATTCATATACTATCTTCAATAAAGACCTATTCAAACGCGATCTTCAACAAACGCGATCTTCAACAAACGTCTATTCAAATACGTTCTTCAACAAACTCCAGTTCAAACACAATCTTCTAACAACGTATGTTCAACAAACCTCTGTCCATTCACGACCTTCAACAAAGGTCTATTCAAACACGACCTTCAACAAAGGTCTATTCAAACACGATCTTGAACAAACATTTATGCATACACGGTCATCAACAAACGACTATTGCAAACTTCAGCGAAATCCGAAGAATTGTTTTTTAATCCATAAATGGAAATCAGTGAAAGTGACACAAGTAAATTTACATAGTCAAGTTGATAAATTCTGTCTGTGGTGTAAAGAAAACTATCTGGACCTCAATGTGCTCAAAACAAAAGAAATATTAATAGACTTTAGGAAAGATCCACCCCCTGTGCCAAAGGTAGAAATTGATGGTGAAACAGTGGAAAGAGTATCAGAATACAAATACTTAGGTACCACTTTGGACAACAAACTGACTTTCGACAAGAACACACACAACATACATAGCAGAGAATTCTACACGTTTCAACTGAACATGCGCAATGTACTCCTCAATTTTATAGCGAGTCTTCAGCTTAATCAGAAATACATTTAAATGCGGGAGACACTTTTGTAGTCGACAAGAGTATATATAATACTTTGCAAAATGTACTATAAAACTAAAAACTGATTCGCTCTTAATATTACTATCGTTTCCAAACAAAGCAAATGTTTGTGATAATCGCACATTTACTGCATTCATACGTTTTTCTCTCATAAACTGAGCAAGGGCATTCCAAAAAACTTGCGTTTGACATTTCCAAAATATGTGTTCGATGATGTCTTTACTTTGATTGCAAAAACTACATTTATCATTATCTGACACTCCAATCTTATTCAAAATCACATTTGTACCTAAGCATCTATGTATTATCTTCAGTTGGAACCACTGTAGTTTAACATCCTGAATTTTATGTGCTAGAAGGAAGGTAGTCTTCCAGTCATGAGATATTGAGAGTTTCTCATCCCATTTATTACAACATTTTGGTATGGTACTGCTAGCTATCAGTATATCGTAATACAACTTACAGCCTTTGTATACAGCAAATAGTTGCTTGTAACACAAAGTTGAATTTAAATAGTTATGTTTAACTTCAATGCCAGATTCTTTCATATAATCAACAATTACAGCTTTGTAACCAGCAAAAGTCAAGAAGTCTAAGTTAATATTATACTTTTGTTTAAAACTTTTATAAGATAGTATCTGCCCATTCTCATCATAGAAGTGTGCAACATAATATATACCTTTGTTATTTAAAGTGTTAGAGACCATGCATTTTTTCCCAATTTGAAAACGCTTGTTATAGCAAAATGGCCCTGCCAGAAGTTCAGCAGAGTTTTGTGGAGTGCATTTATAGTAAAACGTTTGATATGCTTCCAAAACTTCTGCCCAGAATTGGTTATTCTTTTTAAATTTCGAAACAAGCCCTGACCCGTTATTATAAATGAGTTCCCACTCGGGAAAATTATGCAACAAATTTTTTTTCCACTTATGGGATGATTTTTCAGCTTTACGCATCCAAGAGAGCTTTAAAGAAAGGACAAATGTTCTTAATTCAGGAAGACCGATAGCTTCATTTTTAATATTTTTATGTGAACTTTTTCAACTAATTTTATCTAGTTTTTTGTTCCAAATAAATTCATAGCAAAGAAGTTGACACGACTGATAGAAGATATCCTCAGGATCAGGTAGTAGCAGCCATAAACGATTTAGTTTTGAAAGAACGATGGACTTAAGTACAGCTACTCTGCCAAGTGGTCTTAATTGTCGTTTTACCCATATTTTAAACACATATTTTATCTCTGCTAACCTGCATGAATAGTTTATGTTTACGCTTTCCTCTATATCAGTTGTAAACCAAATACCTAATATTTTAAATCTAGGCGGGTTCCAATCAAAACCTAAATGTTCCATGTATCGTATTGCAAATTGCTTTCGACTTCCTAACCAAATTACGCTTTTTACCAGAATTAATATGAAGTCCTGAAACTGAGTTAAACTTACTGAGAGTATTTATACAGTTATCAAAGGAGTTCCTATCACCCTCTAACAAACACTCTGTATCATCGGCATAATTATAGAGTTAGTTTATGTTCAACATTATTCATTGTAATTCCATGTATATCTGGATTTTCTCTAATCATTATTGCTAATATTTCTACGCATAACACAAAAATGTCAGGACAAATGGGGTCCCCCTGCCTGCAGCCTTTTCCAATTCCAAACCAGTCAGTAATTCGTCCATTTACAGTCGCACAAAATTTAATATTTTTATGAAAAGTACTCATCCATTTACATATATCTTTCTGAAAGCCAAATGCTTTTAAGACCTTCATTATAAACTCCCAACTTATGGAATCAAAAGCTTTCTCAAAATCAATATTTAATAACAATCCTGGTAGTTTGTAATTTTCTAAATAAGCCATTGTATCATACACTAATCTTATGTTATCCCCAATATACCTATTTTTTCTAATGAAACCTGTCTGATCTTCATTAATAATATCTTTAAAGAATTCTGCACTGAAACTGTCTGTGCCGGGGCTTTTATTGTTTTTCATATTTTATTAAAACATCAGTAGCTTGCTCAAATGTCACTTCTCCTTCTAAAGCCTGTGCCTCGTCTTCACTTAAACATGGTATGTTATTAACTAAATCACTAATTTTGCAATTCTCTCCCTCGGTTTTTGCGTAAAACGACCTATAAAATGTATGCACTTCATGTTTTATATCATGTTGATATGTACAACATTCTCATGCTTATCTATTAATTTAGACATATTTTTGCTCACATAAAGACGCTTTTCCAAATTGCAAATATAACTACTTACTTTCTTTCCCTCTGATGCCCATCTGGCTCTTGATCTTAATAATACCCCCTCCATACGTTTTTCTCTTATTTGCTTTAGTTGATCCTTATTCATTTCTAAATTTATTTATTTTTACCTAGGGGAAAGAATTGTGTATGTACGCATAAAACGTATACTTAACCGCTTGTCTTCATAATAAAGCTTGTGTACAGCAATTATGAATAACTAGACAGTCTACTTCTCTCAACTGATAGTGAGAAATGCCTAGAACGAAAGGTTGATGGCTATAAAAAAAATGAAGTTTAACACTATCCCGACGTAGGCTGTGCCAGAGAAACACTTCCTGTTCCGACGGGCACCCACAGCTGCCCCTGTTCCCTGTAGACGGCAGATTTCAGCACATTTCTGATTTTGTTTTCGATAGCTAAGCAAATGCTAACAATAAAGTGTTTGGCATTAACAGAAAGAGCAAACACTGAACTGAATGGTTATGGTAGAAATAAATCATTACCTGGTACTGTCTGGTCGTGCTTATCTCTGAAAGTAACAAGGGTAACAGAGTTTAAAAAAAATAATGTTCCGTTTTTATAACACCAAACAAAAGGTCAAACGGGCAAAACATGTTGATGCTTATTTGTTTAGTCTTGTCTATCATTATTTATAACTTTTCACGTCATCCTATAACAGGAACGGATAATAGGGGGTTTCCTGGTCGCATGGAACCCCCCCCCCACACACACACAAGACCCCCTCCCTCCCCGCCCCACAATCTCTCTCTCTCTCTCTCTCTCTCTCTCGATCTCACACACACACACATACACACACACACACACACACACACACACGCGCACGCACGCACGCGCGCGCGCGCACACACGCGCACACACGCACGCACGCACACACACACACGCACACACCACACACACACACACACACACACACACAACACACACACACACACACACACACACACACACACCACTTACTATTTCGTTCATCAATGACCAAATGTTCGTAATTGTAAAGTGCTTTGAAATCCGCTGGAAACCCCCCATTATGTACAGCATAATCCGCCCCATCTAAAAATGTGCTCCACTGTACAAATTCTCTTCATTTAGTTTATGTACAAAGGATGCCCACTTCCTGTGTCTGGAATGTCTCTGGCACTCAGCGCCCTAGGAAGCTGATAACGGGTCTCCTATTACAGCGCGCATTCATGCACGTAGACCAACCGCTAGTATTCAAACTGGCCGAGTACAAAGTGCTACGATATCCCTAAAACTTCTTGTGGAGTTTGCTTCCCGTATACCATAGAGAGAAATGACAAGGAATTTTGTAAAGTCAGTCTTGTCGTATACGAACGGGCCATCTCTAAGTTCGGATTTTCCACATGACGTTTGCGAACAATACGTCAGCAGGGAAGAGAATCCCCATCCCTCGTACACGTCCAAACCGCTTGGAAAAGGCTAAAAGTGAGACAACGTATTTCATCAAAGCATCTTAAAATTCATCATCCTGGTCCCATTTCTGTGACAAGCTCTTGGCAGAAGATGCAATACCGGAAACGTGCACACCTTCCATATTTGTTGATCGTGACCTTGACCCAGGCGGCGTCTTTTTACAGCAACCCAACACAACGTTGCAGAACTCTTGTCGAAACTTGGTGCCAGTCAAACAGTAAAGGTAGAAATTCCAGGCGAAGTTGATTAAACTGACCATGAATACGAGCTCGAAGATAAAAGAATGCAGCTGTTTGGAATCCTCGCTTTTAGAGGCGAACTTATAAAAGAAAATGATGTAGATCATGAGAGGGAGAGTGATGAGAATGAAAGCTGTAGTTATGCTGATGATAGTAATAGTTGTCGAGGATGTGGTTCTCTTACGTTTTTCTCTCACCTCTTCTTTGGTCGCAGACGACATTTTCTGACTCGTTTTCGCAGAAGTGATCAATTTTCCAATCAAAACGCCGTTACTGATTATCAAAATCACGCAAGGAAAAATTGAATAAATGAAAATGTCTATCCTCACCCACACGTCGACCCAAAATTTCTGATAGCTGATAGAACCGAACGAGCACCGCAGCGATGAGTCGCTTAGCAACTGAACAATCTGGTAACCGTATAACGTATGCGAATAGAGCAGAGATGACGTGAGAGTGATGACGACGCTGACGACGAAGCTTTTACTGAGCGTGCACATAACGTTAACACGGTAAGGCCAGGCCACAGAGGCGGCTCGCTGAACAGTCAAAGCGACCAACAACCACGCGGAAACTATCATGGAGCTGTTCATCAGCCAGGTGAACACTTTACACACCGCCACGCTGGTTGTGTACAGGTCAAAGTTCATGACCTTTCTGAGCCAGAAGGTCAAGGCCAAAGTGTATAACACCATGGTGTCTGACACAGCTAACGCCGTGAAATACACACTGATGGCGGACCAGCCGGCGCGCAGTCTTCGCAAAACGATGATAGTCATTGTGTTTCCGAACGTGCCGAAAACTAGATACACTGACAGGCTAATTTTGCCAACCCATCCGCCGTCCAAATCATTCGTGACCACAGGAATAGCTTCCAGTTCCAGAAAGTTGCCACCTTTGGTGTCCTCTGCGTCTGGCGAGTGTTGCCATGACCGGTTGCTATTATTATGGGGTGACCCGTTGCCGAGGGTTTCTGCAAAGTCCATCGCTACTGAAGCTTCCAAACCTCTAAAATATGGTCCAAAAAATATGTGCAAAAATGAACCACCACTCCACTACCACAAAACCCCCCACAACCAAACACTTTTTTGGTCTTTTATGGTCATTATAAGAAAATAATGATGTGTGTGTATGTGTGTGTGTGTGATTGTGTGAGTGGTGTGTGTGTGTGTGTGTGTGTGTGTGTGTGTTTGTGTGCGTGTGCGTGTGCGTTGCGTGTGCGTGTGCGTGTGCGTGTGCGTGTGCATGTGTTTCCTACCCAATGTAAAAAGAGCAGCTGTAAAAACTCGATTGTTATGAAATTTGGATGAATAGAAATATAAAACCAGAAACGAATAAGTAAAACAATATTCTTTAATGGCACAAATATCTTCTTCTTCTTCTTCTCGTTCCCAGGCCATATGGCCATAATGAGTAAGGTACATACAAATTATATGTGTGGTTTTCAGTTTTCACTGCTCTCCCCGCTGCATACAGCCGACACATTCCGATTTCGGAGGAGCTCAAAGGAAAAAAATTATTTGGAAGATGTTCTTGAAAAAAGGCAGGAGAATGGGCCAATAAATCAGAAAGATAGTAGGTGATGGAAGGGAAAAGGAAAAGGCAGAGAAATCAAAGAGAGTGGCAGATTAGAGGAAGTTACAAGCACAGAACTTCAAGAAGGTGGGGACCCCCGGTATCCCCATGGGGAGAGACTCGGGGGGGGGGGGGGGGGGTCGTCCCAGCTCCCCAGTATGAGCAGGAGACATCCCAAAGGAGGAACAAGACACAAAACACCCACTACCCCAGCACAAAGATCAAGTGCTTGATATGATGAGTGTTGTTAACTCTTTTAAAATATGTTCTTATAATTGTAACTGATTAAATAATATTGAAAAAAGAAAAGACATCTTTGAATTTTTGCGTTAAAAAGATGCTCAAATTATTTGTTTACACGAAACACATTTACTTGCAAAATGTGAAAACTTCATTAGATCTGGTTGGGGTTACAACCTTTGGCTAAGTGGTTCTGAAAGTAGCAAAAATGATGTAGCAATATTGTTTAATAGTAATTTTGAATACAAGGTTATTGATGTTGTGAAGGACCCAGCCCAGAAGGATGCTACATTCTAATGAACCTAGAAATTCTTAACCAAAAAGTTACTTTTTAGCTTCTATGGACCTAGCCGTGCTGGTAACCCAGATTTTTAAAAATTAAATTTGTGAAACTTGTTGAAACTTTTGATAATGATAATATTGTGATAGTTGGGTATTGGAATTGTGTTTTAAACAGACTGTTAGATACACAGCACTATTCTAGTACTGATAATCGCCCTAGGACCCGAAGAAGGATTACTAACTTAATGGCAGAACATGCCCTTTTTGACGTGCAAAGAGAAATGTGCCCAGATAGGCGCATTTATACATGGCGTAAATTCATTTCTATAAAGCAATCTAGGTTACACTATTTCCTTATCACTGAAAATTTGTTACACGAAGTTAGAGATGTTGTAGTTGAACCAGGCTACAGATCTGATCACTCAGTTGTTACATTGGTTCTGAAAAAAAGATTAATTTAAGCGTGATAGGCCTTTTTTGAAATTTAATAATAGCTTATTAAGACACAAACATTATGTTCAAAATATTAAAGAAAAATGTATGAAGTAAAGATACAATATCCTGTTCCGGTATATAACTTAGAAAATATCAATAGCATCTTCAATGATGCTTTTCAGATCAATGATAGACTTTTCTTTGAAACTCTTCTTTTTGAGATTAGAGGTCGAAGAAAAACTATATCTTATGCGACTATTAAGAAAAAACAGAATACACAGCATGAGCGTGAACTTGAACAGAAAATTAAAGAGCTTGAAGATACCCTACAAGAAAATGACATTCATACGTTAGAGGAACTAAAGACTGACCTTAAGGAAATAAGGGCATCACGAATCCATGGAATAGCAGTACGGTCAAAAATAAGATGGTTGAGTGAAGGCGAAAAGGTTAATAAATATTTCTGTAATTTGGAAAATAGAAACTTCATCGAAAAATCCATTCGGTTTTTAGAAAAGAGTGATGGTAATATTATTACAGATAAAAAAGAAATATTAGATGAAATTAAGCATTACTACGAGCAGTTATATAGCTGCAGAGATGTAACTGACATAAATATCCCAGGCGAATTTCCAGAAGCAACTGTTTTATCTGATGAAGACAGTAGAAGTACTGAAGGAGAAATCACATAATTTTTATTATACTGAAGCAGCAACTTCGTTGAAACATAGGAAAAATTGAAAAAGCCTCGGGTCCTGATGGGTTTACAGCAGAATTTTTCAAATTCTTATTTGCTGATCTGGGTTCTTTTCTTGTGCGTTCTGTTAACGAGGGCTTCCATGCAGGTGAATTGTGTGTCTCTCAGAGACAGGGAATCATCACATGTGTACCAACAGAAGGCAAACACGTTATCTATAAAACAACTGGCGTCCTATCTCTCTATTGAACACAACGTACAAAATTGCTTCTGCATGCATTGCAAGCAGATTGAAAAGTGTCTTGCCAGACATTATTCACGTAAGTCAGAAAGGTTTTTTAAAGGGTCGTTATATTAGTGATAATATTAGATTGATTTATGACACACGAGTATACGCTGAGAAAAATAATATACCTGGATTGTTTTTGTTGGTAGATTTTCAGAAGGCCTTCGATACTGTATCATGGTGTTTCTTACATAAATGTGTGCTTTTTTAAAAATGTTGGCCTGACTTCAAGCATTCTATTATAATATTGCCACGTCTGTCCCCATAAATGGACAGTATTCTTCTTGGTTTTCCATAAATAGAGGAATGAGGCAAGGGGATCCATCCTTCCCATATTTATATCTGTTATGTGCCAAAATTATCTCATTGATGATTCGAAACAATGTTGACATCAAGGGTATAAACATAAAAGAAAAATATAATTTATTATTACACTTTGCGGATGATAATACTTTGTGTTAAGATGGCAGTGAAAGATCTTTTTGGGAAGCAATCTCAAATTTAGGTACATTTGCGGAGTTTTCTGGACTGAAGATAAATTTTGAAAAAACGAAATTAATTTGGATTGGTATCAGAAAGAATTGCAACATTAGATACATGAGAGTGAAAAACTTTGTGTGGGACCTGTTGAATTTAGCAAGTTGGGAATAACATTTTCAACAAACATTGATAATATTGTAAATATGAACTTTGACAATTAACTTTTAGAGATGAAAAGAATTCTTAGCTATTGGAGTAAGTGGCAGTTATCACCTTTTGGGAAAATTACAGTAATGGAAATATTAGTTCCTTCAAAATTTTTGCATCTCTTAAATAATCATCCTGATCCTCCGGAAACTTTTCTTGCCGATCTAGATAAAGAGTTATTTTCATTCTTATTAAACAAGAAATTTTTTTTTCTTTAAGTTGATCGTTACTAAGCAAAATAATGAAGGTGGGCTGAGAATAATTAATATTTGCACATTTTTATCTTCTATGAAGCTAAGCTCTTTAAAACGACTATTAACTGAATCACATTTTAGGGAATTTACAGTTAACATGCATCCGGATTTCCAGAACATTGAAAACCTTGAGTCAGATTATGCAAACCTGCAAACCTGTTATGTTAAATATTAAAAATCCATTCTGGAGAGATGTTTTAAAATATTGTAAAATTCTATGTTTGAAATGCTTACTAACTAATATTCATGAATTTATGGCAGAATCCATTCATTACAATCCAAATATATGAAGAGGCAATGCAGTTGTTTATTTACAAAAGTGGTATGATACTGGATTTTTTTTATATCAAACAACTTTTGACGACACTGGTCAAGATTTAAATCATAACAACTTTTTGTTAAGACACCCAGAAGTTAGAATTGATTTTCTATAAGGTATTCTAAATGCAGTAAAACAGTACCGTCACAAGCTGGATGTGAATTTAACTCCAAGGTATAAGCTGTTAGATAATAAGGTTTGGCTTGGATTAAAAAAAGAAATAAATTTGTTCAATCTAAATTAAATGAAAAGAATGCTACCCCTACTGCAATTTCAAAATGGAACAACTTATACGGAGATTCAAATTGGATTAAAATATTTTCCCAATTCTATAAAACTATTGATGACGTACAGCTATGATGGTTTCAAATTAGACTTCTACACTGACTTCTTCTAATACCTACATATCTGCAAAATATCAGACTCCTCTTGCAAAAACTCCGAACAAACAATACCTCATTTGTTATATGATTGTAATATTGTTCTCCAATATTGGATTTAATTGCAGCAATTTTTGAATGTCAATTGCCAACATAATCAGTATTTCCACTTTGATAAAGAATTTGTAATATTTGGTATTAAAACAAACAATGTCTACACCGACGTAGTTTTTATTGGATTCTTTTACATGCTAATTTTTTCATTTATACATGTAAATTACAAAACATAAACGCAGATCTTCAGATTGTTTCTTCTATGCTGAAAAGGAGATACAATCTAGAAGATTACAGATCATACATTAATTCAAACAATGTACAATTCAAACAAAACTGGTTATTATGCAAGCCTCTGGTTATGTAAAATCCACTTTTTTTGTTATTGTGTTGTTTTCAGTGTTGTGTATGTGTGGTGGGGGGGGGGGGGTCTCGTCTTCAGTCAGAAAATGGAAATATTGTGGTGAAAATTGTTATAAATATATATATATAGCCCATTGTTATAGCTCATGTATTACATGTAATTGGTTTATACCTCGTCTCACCCACAACATTAACGCACATGTAAAATTGGTTACCTTATGATAGCTAAAGTGTGTGTGTGTGTTTGATTTGATCTTGATTGATTTAAGTTTAAGATCTGTTCACACAATGGTGATATGTAGACCTAAAAAAACAAAAACAAAAACAACACATTTAGTGTGTGTGCGTGAGTGTGCTCATGTGTATGTGT
The DNA here is from genome assembly GCA_017654935.2 of Phymorhynchus buccinoides. Classification (NCBI taxonomy): domain Eukaryota; kingdom Metazoa; phylum Mollusca; class Gastropoda; order Neogastropoda; family Raphitomidae; genus Phymorhynchus; species Phymorhynchus buccinoides. The sequence continues at coordinate 18,934,703 of CM065700.1, read as the reverse complement.
GTGTGGCGTGAGTGTGTGTGCATGTGTTGTGTGTGGGTGGTGCTTTTGTATGTGTGTATGGGTTTGGGGTGGTGTGTGTGTGTGTGTGTGTATGTTGGTGTGTGCGTGCCGCGGGCGCGTGCGTGTGCGTGCTCGTTTTTTTGTATTTGAATATGAGTGCGTGATGTATGAAGTAAGTGTAACTAATGTTTTAATAGCAAAGAAAAACAAAGTGACAAAGAAAACAAAATTAAAGTTACTTAACTCATAAACTTTAGTAATCTTGCAATTCCAGAGCTGGACAGGACTGTAGCAATTTTGATCATTAATTTTCATGACTGTAAACTATATTTTTTAAAGTTCCAATTTGTGCAACTTGTATCCCAGAGAGTTTGTATAACAATGATAATAATTGACATTCTCAAAGAATGTGTTGAACTTGAAAATAATAATAATTATCTTAGATTTTGAAGGAAGCTTTTAATCTATATATACTATTTTCTAACATTGACTTTATTTTGTTTGTCCTTTGAGATCCCGTGATCAAATCGTATCATACATTCTTTGCGATTTTTAGTGGACGTGTGGCTGAACTGCCTTTGAAAGGTAGACCTCATGTAATCATAGGCGCTAGGCATATTGTTAGTCTGATTACTGATTGTGCATATTTATGATGACGAAGTTTTATTTTTTTAAATAGAGTGCAATGCTTTGGGAAACAGCACAGCGCTACAACGCCATGAGTCTCTCCCTCTCTATCCTCTCTCTCTCGCTATCTCTCTCTTGTGCCAAATAATTCTCCAACCTTCTGGATGTTCTGTGCTTGTTAACTTTCTCTAATTTTTCATTCTCTTTGAATCTGCCTTTTTGCTTTGCTTGTGCTGTCGTTTACAATCCTTCTGCCATATTTAGTCCATTA
>CM065700.1:18930636-18933305 GCA_017654935.2 Phymorhynchus buccinoides | reverse complement strand
GACCCAAAAATTTCTGATAGCTGTGTAGAACCGAACGAACATATACCGACTCATCATATGAGTCGTTTAGCCAATCCACCGTGAACGAATCTGACGGTGAACCGTCTCTTTTATAACGAATGTGAATACAGGAGCGATGACGTGACAGTGATGACGACGCTGACGACGATGCTCTTACTGAGCGTGCAGATAACGTTAACACGATGAGGCCAGGCCACAGAGGTGGCTCGCTGAACAGTCAAAGCGACCAACAACCACGCGGACACTGCAGCGGAGCTGTTCATCAGCCAGACGAACCCTTTACACACCACCACGCTGGTTGTGTACAGGTCAAAGTTCATGACTTTTCTGAGCCAGAAGGCCATGTAGGCCAACGTGTATAACACCACAGTGTCTGACACAGCTAACCCCGTGAAATACACACTTGTGGCGGACCAACCGGCGCGCAGTCTTCGCAAAACGGTGATTGTCATCGTGTTTCCGAATGTGCCGAAAACTAGATACACTGATAGGCTAATTTTGCCAACCCATCCGCCGTCCAAATCCTTCGTGACCACAGGAATAGCTTCCAGTTCCAGAAAGTCGCCCCCTTTGGCATCCTCTGCGTCTGGCGAATGTTGCCATGACCAGTTGCTATTATTATGGGGTGACCCGTTGCCGAACGTTTCTGCCAAGTCCATCGCTACTGAAGCTTCCAAACCTCTAAAATATTGTCAAAGAAAATATGTGCAAAAATGAACCACCACTCCACTACCACAAAACAATAGTAAAACGAAACAATTTGTTTGTCTTTTACGATGAGTATAAGAAAATAGTGATGTGTGTATGGTGTGTGTGTGGCGTGTGCTGTGTGTGTCGTGTGTGTTCTGTGTGTGGCGGGGGGGGCAGGGGGATGCTTGGGGGGGGGGGGGGGGGGGGGGGGGTCTCTTTCCAATGTATAAAGGGCTCAGGACTGTAAAAACTTGATTGTTATAAAATCTGGTCATGATATTAAAAATATAAGATCCAGAAGATACACGACATAAATAAAACAAAATGTGCATTTATTTTAATATTCTTTAAATGGGCACAATTCTTTGTAATGCAATTCATCACATTGAAGTATGTTACGTATTATTATTTATTTACCGGTGCCAGATAATTTGTATGGCCTTTCCTTATGCTATGAGGCTTAGTCGGTGTTAACAAAAGGCTGCGTCATGGTCCCGCAACCTTCCATATCTTTCTTCTCCGTGTCCCCCGCACTTTTCCATTCCGCTCAGCGGAGATCAATAGGGTCAACGCCCGTCTATGTCCTGTCGATCGCATCACTTTGCATTTTCGCTTTTTCTGAGTTCAATGCGGGTTTTCGCTGGTATTATATTTTCCTTGTCGATCTCCCTCACTTCGCTTTCTGACTTCTTCGCAGAGCTATTCAATTTTGTCATTGATTTTTTTGCTCTTCATGCCGTGCAGAGGCTAAGACAAGATAGGCCTAATTGTGCATACATTTAAATACTTTATTTGTCAAAGGATAAAATATTTCGTTCACTTTTAAGTTACTTTTTTTAAGCTTCGATCTTCCTTTTCTATTGCTAATTGTTTTGAATGGTTTGCAAGATTATGACTCGAGAAAGATATTATTTTTCGTTAATCTGATGATGGCAATTAACAATACCCACTCCCTTTCATTTCCAAGGAAACGATAGTGAAGGAGGTACAGTCTATGCTTTCTCTAGGTGTCATCGAACCTCCCAGTTCGCCCTATTGTTCGCCTGTGGTTCTCGTTAGCAAGAAGGACGGCTCTGTTCGTCTTTGCATCGATTTTCGTACTTTGAATAAAGTTACAGTTATCAACTCAGAACCTATCCCAGATGTTGACGAGATGTTTACCCAGCTTTCTGGTGCGCGGTACTTTACAAATATAGATTTATTGAAAGGGTGCTGGCATTTGTTTATAAAGCCTGAAGATAGGCCCAAAACTGCATTTAAGACTCCATTAGGCTTGTTTCAGTTCGTCCGGATGACCTTTTGGACTCATTTCAGCACCAGCTACTTTCGAAGAGAAGTTCGAAGGAAAAAACATTATTTGGAAGATGTTTTTGAATAAAGGCAACGAGAATTTTTTTCCTAGCCAATAAATCAGAATAGATAGTATGTGATAGAAAGGAAAAGGTGCAGAGTCAAAGAGTGGCGCAGATGACAAGCACAGAACTTCAAGAAGGTGGGGGAACTATTTTTACAAGACCCCCCCCCCCCCCTCCCCCAGTATCCCCACGGGCTAGAGAGAACTCGTGGAGGGGGCGGGGTCGTCCAGCTCCCCGTATGGAGGCACAAGGTATCCACCCACTGTCCCAGCACAAAGATCAAGTGTTAGATGCGGTGACTTTGTAAGGGCCAGCCACACGTCAGCTAAAATCGCACGACTGTGCGGTACGATTAGATCACGTGATCTCGAAGCGCGCCAATCCCATTTTGTTCTTGGAGACCACGTGATCGAATCGTATCGCACAGTGGTGCGATTTTGGTGTACGTGTGACTGGCCCTTTAGCCTTTATTGCAAACAAATAGTGGATTAACTGCCTTTGGAAGGTAGCCCTCATGTAATCGTAGGCATATTGTTTGTCTGATTGTGTATTTGTATAATGAAGCTTTATTAAAAATAATAGAATGCCATGTTTTGGGAAACA
>CM065700.1:18903136-18925636 GCA_017654935.2 Phymorhynchus buccinoides | reverse complement strand
AACAATTACAGCTTTGTAACCAGCAAAAGTCAAGAAGTCTAAGTTAATATTATACTTTTGTTTAAAACTTTTATAAGATAGTATCTGCCCATTCTCATCATAGAAGTGTGCAACATAACATATACCTTTGTTATTTAAAGTGTTAGAGACCATGCATTTTTTCCCAATTTGAAAACGCTTGTTATAGCAAAATGGCCCTGCCAGAAGTTCAGCAGAGTTTTGTGGAGTGCATTTATAGTAAAACGTTTGATATGCTTCCAAAACTTCTGCCCAGAATTGGTTATTCTTTTTAAATTTCGAAACAAGCTCTGGCCCGTTATTATAAATGAGTTCCCACTCGGGAAAATTATGCAACAAAATTTTTTTCCACTTATGGGATGATTTTTCAGCTTTACGCATCCAAGAGAGCTTTAAAGAAAGGACAAATGTTCTTAATTCAGGAAGACCGATAGCTTCATTTTTAATATTTTTATGTGAACTTTTTCAACTAATTTTATCTAGTTTTTTGTTCCAAATAAATTCATAGCAAAGAAGTTGACACGACTGATAGAAGATATCCTCAGGATCAGGTAGTAGCAGCCATAAACGATTTAGTTTTGAAAGAACGATGGACTTAAGTACAGCTACTCTGCCAAGTGGTCTTAATTGTCGTTTTACCCATATTTTAAACACATATTTTATCTCTGCTAACCTGCATGAATAGTTTATGTTTACGCTTTCCTCTATATCAGTTGTAAACCAAATACCTAATATTTTAAATCTAGGCGGGTTCCAATCAAAACCTAAATGTTCCATGTATCGTATTACAAATTGCTTTCGACTTCCTAACCAAATTACGCTTTTTACCAGAATTAATATGAAGTCCTGAAACTGAGTTAAACTTACTGAGAGTATTTATACAGTTATCAAAGGAGTTCCTATCACCCTCTAACAAACACTCTGTATCATCGGCATAATTATAGAGTTAGTTTATGTTCAACATTATTCATTGTAATTCCATGTATATCTGGATTTTCTCTAATCATTATTGCTAATATTTCTACGCATAACACAAAAATGTCAGGACAAATGGGGTCCCCCTGCCTGCAGCCTTTTCCAATTCCAAACCAGTCAGTAATTCGTCCATTTACAGTCGCACAAAATTTAATATTTTTATGAAAAGTACTCATCCATTTACATATATCTTTCTGAAAGCCAAATGCTTTTAAGACCTTCATTATAAACTCCCAACTTATGGAATCAAAAGCTTTCTCAAAATCAATATTTAATAACAATCCTGGTAGTTTGTAATTTTCTAAATAAGCCATTGTATCATACACTAATCTTATGTTATCCCCAATATACCTATTTTTTCTAATGAAACCTGTCTGATCTTCATTAATAATATCTTTAAAGAATTCTGCACTGAAACTGTCTGTGCCGGGGCTTTTATTGTTTTTCATATTTTATTAAAACATCAGTAGCTTGCTCAAATGTCACTTCTCCTTCTAAAGCCTGTGCCTCGTCTTCACTTAAACATGGTATGTTATTAACTAAATCACTAATTTTGCAATTCTCTCCCTCGGTTTTTGCGTAAAACGACCTATAAAATGTATGCACTTCATGTTTTATATCATGTTGATATGTACAACATTCTCATGCTTATCTATTAATTTAGACATATTTTTGCTCACATAAAGACGCTTTTCCAAATTGCAAATATAACTACTTACTTTCTTTCCCTCTGATGCCCATCTGGCTCTTGATCTTAATAATACCCCCTCCATACGTTTTTCTCTTATTTGCTTTAGTTGATCCTTATTCATTTCTAAATTTATTTATTTTTACCTAGGGGAAAGAATTGTGTATGTACGCATAAAACGTATACTTAACCGCTTGTCTTCATAATAAAGCTTGTGTACAGCAATTATGAATAACTAGACAGTCTACTTCTCTCAACTGATAGTGAGAAATGCCTAGAACGAAAGGTTGATGGCTATAAAAAAAATGAAGTTTAACACTATCCCGACGTAGGCTGTGCCAGAGAAACACTTCCTGTTCCGACGGGCACCCACAGCTGCCCCTGTTCCCTGTAGACGGCAGATTTCAGCACATTTCTGATTTTGTTTTCGATAGCTAAGCAAATGCTAACAATAAAGTGTTTGGCATTAACAGAAAGAGCAAACACTGAACTGAATGGTTATGGTAGAAATAAATCATTACCTGGTACTGTCTGGTCGTGCTTATCTCTGAAAGTAACAAGGGTAACAGAGTTTAAAAAAAATAATGTTCCGTTTTTATAACACCAAACAAAAGGTAAAACGGGCAAAAAATGTTGATGCTTATTTGTTTAGTCTTGTCTATCATTATTTATAACTTTTCACGTCATCCTATAACAGGAACGGATAATAGGGGGTTTCCTGGTCGCATGGAACCCCCCCCCCCCCACACACACACAAGACCCCCTCCCTCCCCGCCCCACAATCTCTCTCTCTCTCTCTCTCTCTCTCTCGATCTCACACACACACACATACACACACACACACACACACACACACACGCGCGCACGCACGCACGCGCGCGCGCACACACGCGCACACACGCACGCACACACACACACACACACACACACACACACACACACACACACACACACACACACACACACACACACACACACACACCACTTACTATTTCGTTCATCAATGACCAAATGTTCGTAATTGTAAAGTGCTTTGAAATCCGCTGGAAACCCCCCATTATGTACAGCATAATCCGCCCCATCTAAAAATGTGCTCCACTGTACAAATTCTCTTCATTTAGTTTATGTACAAAGGATGCCCACTTCCTGTGTCTGGAATGTCTCTGGCACTCAGCGCCCTAGGAAGCTGATAACGGGTCTCCTATTACAGCGCGCATTCATGCACGTAGACCAACCGCTAGTATTCAAACTGGCCGAGTACAAAGTGCTACGATATCCCTAAAACTTCTTGTGGAGTTTGCTTCCCGTATACCATAGAGAGAAATGACAAGGAATTTTGTAAAGTCAGTCTTGTCGTATACGAACGGGCCATCTCTAAGTTCGGATTTTCCACATGACGTTTGCGAACAATACGTCAGCAGGGAAGAGAATCCCCATCCCTCGTACACGTCCAAACCGCTTGGAAAAGGCTAAAAGTGAGACAACGTATTTCATCAAAGCATCTTAAAATTCATCATCCTGGTCCCATTTCTGTGACAAGCTCTTGGCAGAAGATGCAATACCGGAAACGTGCACACCTTCCATATTTGTTGATCGTGACCTTGACCCAGGCGGCGTCTTTTTACAGCAACCCAACACAACGTTGCAGAACTCTTGTCGAAACTTGGTGCCAGTCAAACAGTAAAGGTAGAAATTCCAGGCGAAGTTGATTAAACTGACCATGAATACGAGCTCGAAGATAAAAGAATGCAGCTGTTTGGAATCCTCGCTTTTAGAGGCGAACTTATAAAAGAAAATGATGTAGATCATGAGAGGGAGAGTGATGAGAATGAAAGCTGTAGTTATGCTGATGATAGTAATAGTTGTCGAGGATGTGGTTCTCTTACGTTTTTCTCTCACCTCTTCTTTGGTCGCAGACGACATTTTCTGACTCGTTTTCGCAGAAGTGATCAATTTTCCAATCAAAACGCCGTTACTGATTATCAAAAACACACAAGGAAAAATTGAATAAATGAAAATGTCTATCCACACCCACACGTCGACCCAAAATTTCTGATAGCTGATAGAACCAAACGAGCACCGCAGCGATGAGTCGCTTAGCAACTGAACAATCTGGTAACCGTATAACGTATGCGAATAGAGCAGAGATGACGTGAGAGTGATGACGACGCTGACGACGAAGCTTTTACTGAGCGTGCACATAACGTTAACACGGTAAGGCCAGGCCACAGAGGCGGCTCGCTGAACAGTCAAAGCGACCAACAACCACGCGGAAACTATCATGGAGCTGTTCATCAGCCAGGTGAACACTTTACACACCGCCACGCTGGTTGTGTACAGGTCAAAGTTCATGACCTTTCTGAGCCAGAAGGTCAAGGCCAAAGTGTATAACACCACGGTGTCTGACACAGCTAACGCCGTGAAATACACACTGATGGCGGACCAGCCGGCGCGCAGTCTTCGCAAAACGATGATAGTCATTGTGTTTCCGAACGTGCCGAAAACTAGATACACTGACAGGCTAATTTTGCCAACCCATCCGCCATCCAAATCATTCGTGACCACAGGAATAGCTTCCAGTTCCAGAAAGTTGCCACCTTTGGTGTCCTCTGCGTCTGGCGAGTGTTGCCATGACCGGTTGCTATTATTATGGGGTGACCCGTTGCCGAGGGTTTCTGCAAAGTCCATCGCTACTGAAGCTTCCAAACCTCTAAAATATGGTCCAAAAAATATGTGCAAAAATGAACCACCACTCCACTACCACAAAACCCCCCACAACCAAACACTTTTTTGGTCTTTTATGGTCATTATAAGAAAATAATGATGTGTGTGTATGTGTGTGTGTGTGATTGTGTGAGTGTGTGTGTGTGTGTGTGTGTGTGTGTGTGTGTGTGCGTGTGCGTGTGCGTGCGTGTGCGTGTGCGTGTGCGTGTGCGTGTGCATGTGTTTCCTACCCAATGTAAAAAGAGCAGCTGTAAAAACTCGATTGTTATGAAATTTGGATGAATAGAAATATAAAACCAGAAACGAATAAGTAAAACAATATTCTTTAATGGCACAAATATCTTCTTCTTCTTCTTCTCGTTCCCAGGCCATATGGCCATAATGAGTAAGGTACATACAAATTATATGTGTGGTTTTCAGTTTTCACTGCTCTCCCCGCTGCATACAGCCGACACATTCCGATTTCGGAGGAGCTCAAAGGAAAAAAATTATTTGGAAGATGTTCTTGAAAAAAGGCAGGAGAATGGGCCAATAAATCAGAAAGTTAGTAGGTGATGGAAGGGAAAAGGAAAAGGCAGAATCAAAGAGAGTGGCAGATTAGAGGAAGTTACAAGCACAGAACTTCAAGAAGGTGGGGACCCCCGGTATCCCCATGGGGAGAGACTCGGGGGGGGGGGGGGGGGGGGGGGGGGGGGGGGGGGTCGTCCAGCTCCCCATATGGAGGCACGAGACATCCACCCACTACCCCAGCACAAAGATCAAGTGCTTGATATGATGAGTGTTGTTAACTCTTTTAAAATATGTTCTTATAATTGTAACTGATTAAATAATATTGAAAAAAGAAAAGACATCTTTGAATTTTTGCGTTAAAAAGATGCTCAAATTATTTGTTTACACGAAACACATTTACTTGCAAAATGTGAAAACTTCATTAGATCTGGTTGGGGTTACAACCTATGGCTAAGTGGTTCTGAAAGTAGCAAAAATGATGTAGCAATATTGTTTAATAGTAATTTTGAATACAAGGTTATTGATGTTGTGAAGGACCCAGCCCAGAAGGATGCTACATTCTAATGAACCTAGAAATTCTTAACCAAAAAGTTACTTTTTAGCTTCTATGGACCTAGCCGTGCTGGTAACCCAGATTTTTAAAAATTAAATTTGTGAAACTTGTTGAAACTTTTGATAATGATAATATTGTGATAGTTGGGTATTGGAATTGTGTTTTAAACAGACTGTTAGATACACAGCACTATTCTAGTACTGATAATCGCCCTAGGACCCGAAGAAGGATTACTAACTTAATGGCAGAACATGCCCTTTTTGACGTGCAAAGAGAAATGTGCCCAGATAGGCGCAGTTATACATGGCGTAAATTCATTTCTATAAAGAAATCTAGGTTACACTATTTCCTTATCACTGAAAATTTGTTACACGAAGTTAGAGATGTTGTAGTTGAACCAGGCTACAGATCTGATCACTCGGTTGTTACTTTGGTTTTGAAAAAAAAAGAATTTAAGCGTGATAGGCCTTTTTTGGAAATTTAATAATAGCTTATTAAGACACAAACATTATGTTCAAAATATTAAAGAAAAATGTATGAAGTAAAGATACAATATCCTGTTCCGGTATATAACTTAGAAAATATCAATAGCATCTTCAATGATGCTTTTCAGATCAATGATAGACTTTTCTTTGAAACTCTTCTTTTTGAGATTAGAGGTCGAAGAAAAACTATATCTTATGCGACTATTAAGAAAAAACAGAATACACAGCATGAGCGTGAACTTGAACAGAAAATTAAAGAGCTTGAAGATACCCTACAAGAAAATGACATTCATACGTTAGAGGAACTAAAGACTGACCTTAAGGAAATAAGGGCATCACGAATCCATGGAATAGCAGTACGGTCAAAAATAAGATGGTTGAGTGAAGGCGAAAAGGTTAATAAATATTTCTGTAATTTGGAAAATAGAAACTTCATCGAAAAATCCATTCGGTTTTTAGAAAAGAGTGATGGTAATATTATTACAGATAAAAAAGAAATATTAGATGAAATTAAGCATTACTACGAGCAGTTATATAGCTGCAGAGATGTAACTGACATAAATATCCCAGGCGAATTTCCAGAAGCAACTGTTTTATCTGATGAAGACAGTAGAAGTACTGAAGGAGAAATCACATAATTTTTATTATACTGAAGCAGCAACTTCGTTGAAACATAGGAAAAATTGAAAAAGCCCGGGTCCTGATGGGTTTACAGCAGAATTTTTCAAATTCTTATTTGCTGATCTGGGTTCTTTTCTTGTGCGTTCTGTTAACGAGGGCTTCCATGCAGGTGAACTGTCTGTCTCTCAGAGACAGGGAATCATCACATGTGTACCAACAGAAGGCAAACACGTTATCTATAAAACAACTGGCGTCCTATCTCTCTATTGAACACAACGTACAAAATTGCTTCTGCATGCATTGCAAACAGATTGAAAAGTGTCTTGCCAGACATTATTCACGTAAGTCAGAAAGGTTTTTTAAAGGGTCGTTATATTAGTGATAATATTAGATTGATTTATGACACACGAGTATACGCTGAGAAAAATAATATACCTGGATTGTTTTTGTTGGTAGATTTTCAGAAGGCCTTCGATACTGTATCATGGTGTTTCTTACATAAATGTGTGCTTTTTTAAAAATGTTGGCCTGACTTCAAGCATTCTATTATAATATTGCCACGTCTGTCCCCATAAATGGACAGTATTCTTCTTGGTTTTCCATAAATAGAGGAATGAGGCAAGGGGATCCATCCTTCCCATATTTATATCTGTTATGTGCCAAAATTATCTCATTGATGATTCGAAACAATGTTGACATCAAGGGTATAAACATAAAAGAAAAATATAATTTATTATTACACTTTGCGGATGATAATACTTTGTGTTAAGATGGCAGTGAAAGATCTTTTTGGGAAGCAATCTCAAATTTAGGTACATTTGCGGAGTTTTCTGGACTGAAGATAAATTTTGAAAAAACGAAATTAATTTGGATTGGTATCAGAAAGAATTGCAACGTTAGATACATGAGAGTGAAAAACTTTGTGTGGGACCTGTTGAATTTAGCAAGTTGGGAATAACATTTTCAACAAACATTGATAATATTGTAAATATGAACTTTGACAATTAACTTTTAGAGATGAAAAGAATTCTTAGCTATTGGAGTAAGTGGCAGTTATCACCTTTTGGGAAAATTACAGTAATGGAAATATTAGTTCCTTCAAAATTTTTGCATCTCTTAAATAATCATCCTGATCCTCCGGAAACTTTTCTTGCCGATCTAGATAAAGAGTTATTTTCATTCTTATTAAACAAGAAATTTTTTTTTCTTTAAGTTGATCGTTACTAAGCAAAATAATGAAGGTGGGCTGAGAATAATTAATATTTGCACATTTTTATCTTCTATGAAGCTAAGCTCTTTAAAACGACTATTAACTGAATCACATTTTAGGGAATTTACAGTTAACATGCATCCGGATTTCCAGAACATTGAAAACCTTGAGTCAGATTATGCAAACCTGCAAACCTGTTATGTTAAATATTAAAAATCCATTCTGGAGAGATGTTTTAAAATATTGTAAAATTCTATGTTTGAAATGCTTACTAACTAATATTCATGAATTTATGGCAGAATCCATTCATTACAATCCAAATATATGAAGAGGCAATGCAGTTGTTTATTTACAAAAGTGGTATGATACTGGATTTTTTTTATATCAAACAACTTTTGACGACACTGGTCAAGATTTAAATCATAACAACTTTTTGTTAAGACACCCAGAAGTTAGAATTGATTTTCTATAAGGTATTCTAAATGCAGTAAAACAGTACCGTCACAAGCTGGATGTGAATTTAACTCCAAGGTATAAGCTGTTAGATAATAAGGTTTGGCTTGGATTAAAAAAAGAAATAAATTTGTTCAATCTAAATTAAATGAAAAGAATGCTACCCCTACTGCAATTTCAAAATGGAACAACTTATACGGAGATTCAAATTGGATTAAAATATTTTCCCAATTCTATAAAACTATTGATGACGTACAGCTATGATGGTTTCAAATTAGACTTCTACACTGACTTCTTCTAATACCTACATATCTGCAAAATATCAGACTCCTCTTGCAAAAACTCCGAACAAACAATACCTCATTTGTTATATGATTGTAATATTGTTCTCCAATATTGGATTTAATTGCAGCAATTTTTGAATGTCAATTGCCAACATAATCAGTATTTCCACTTTGATAAAGAATTTGTAATATTTGGTATTAAAACAAACAATGTCTACACCGACGTAGTTTTTCTTGGACTCTTTTATATGCTATGTTTTTCATTTATACATGTAAATTACAAAACATAAACGCAGATATTCAGATTGTTTCTTCTATGCTGAAAAGGAGATACAATCTAGAAGATTACAGATCATACATTAATTCAAACAATGTACAATTCAAACAAAACTGGTTATTATGCAAGCCTCTGGTTATGTAAATCCCACTTTTTTGTTATTTGTGTTGTTTTAGTGTGTGTGTGTGTGTGTGGGGGGGGGGGGTCTCTTCTTCAGTCAGAAAATGGAAATATTGTGGTGAAAATTGTTATAAATATATATATATAGCCCATTGTTATAGCTCATGTATTACATGTAATTGGTTTATACCTCGTCTCACCCACAACATTAACGCACATGTAAAATTGGTTACCTTATGATAGCTAAAGTGTGTGTGTGTGTTTGTTTGATTTGATTTGATTGATTTAATTTAAAGACTGTTCACACAATGGTGATATTAGACTAAAAAAACAAAAACAAAAACAACATTTTTAGTGTGTGTGCGTGAGTGTGCTCATGTGTATGTGTGTGTGCGTGAGTGTGCGCATGTGTGTGTGTGTGTGTGTGTGTGTGTGTGTGTGTGTGTGTGTGTGTGTGTGTGTGTGTGTGTGTGTGTGTGTGCGTGCGCGTGCGTGCGTGCGTGTGTGTGTGTGCGTGTGTATGTATGTGAATATGAGTGCGTGTGTATGAGTAAGTGTAACTATGTTTAATAGCAAAGAAAAACAAAGTGACCAAGAAAACAAAATTAAAGTTAATTAACTCATGAACTATAGTAATCTTGCAATTCCAGAGTTGGATAAGACTGTAGCAATTTTGATCATTTCATGACTGTAAACTACATCTTTTAAAGTTCCAATTTGTGCAACTTGTATCCCAGATAGTTTGTATAACAATGATAATAATGGACATTCTAAAAGAATGTGTTGAACTTGAACATAATAATAATTATCTTAGATTTTGAAGGAAGCTTTTCATTATGTATACTATTCTCTAACATTGAATTTATTTATTGTTCTTGGAGACCACGTAATCGAATCGTATCGTACAGTCGCACGATTTTAGTGGACGTGTGGCTGAACTGCCTTTGAAAGGTAGACCTCATGTAATCATAGGCGCTAGGCATATTGTTAGTCTGATTACTGATTGTGCATATTTATGATGACGAAGTTTTATTTTTTTAAATAGAGTGCCATGCTTTGGGAAACAGCACAGCGCTACAACGCCATGAGTCTCTCCCTCTCTCTCCTCTCTCTCTCTCTCTCTTGTGCAAATAATTCTCCAACCTTCTGGAAATTCTGTGCTTGTAACTTTCTCTAATCTTTCATTCTCTTTGAATCTGCCTTTTGCTTTGCTTACTGTCGTTTACAATCTTTCTGCCATATTAGTCCATTATCCTCCGAAGTCGGAGTGTGGCTGCCCACGTGGCGGAGTAATCAGAAAACGGTCACACACGTAATGTTCTCAACCGTAGCTGATGCATTTCTACCATAGTATTCAAGTGCTTCGGCTGTTGGTATGATCCCTGGAGTGTTTAAGCCAGGGAACAACAATAACAACAACAAAAACATTGGTCCATTTTTGGGCCCTTTAAAAAAAAACCCCACCACTTACAAAGATGTGTTCTCCGGCTGAAGCTGGGTCTATTTCTTAATCATGCGCATAACGGCAGCATGACGCATCTGCTCTCATTTCATAGGAAACTGTCTGAGCGAGTAACGTTGCCAACGAAGAGTCAGAAGAGTCATCTCCCGAAAAGCCACCGCATGGGCTCAGCAGGTGGAGATATTAAAGAGGCTGAAGTTTCCCATCACTGCATAAAAATGTTCCCTTAAACAAATATTCAGCTGAGAAACTCACAACCTGTTCTTTACAATTAACTTGGTTCTAAAGTCCCAATGATAGTTTCTTTGCAGTCACCCGCGAGGGTAGAACGTCAAGCATCAAGGTCTAAGAAATCAATTTACAAAACCTTAAGGTTTGTGTACACGTTAACATTATTCACAAGATATTTATATTTCCCCATCGCAACACGGTGATAGCCCACTCTTAAAGGTCTGTGTACACGTTAACATTATTCACGATATATTTCTATTTCCCCATGGCAACACGGTGATAGCCCACTCTTCACATAACTTGCAGCTCACTGTGTTGCCATGAGGAAATATAATTATTTTGTGAATAATGTTAACGTGTACACATACCTTAATATGACTTACAGCTCACTGCGTTGTCATGGGGAAATAGCAATATCTTGTGAATAGCGTTAACGTGTACACATACCTTAATATGACTTGCAGCTCACTGTGTTGCCATGAGGAAATAGAAGTATTTTGTGAATAATGTTGACGTGTACACATACCTTAATATGACTTACAGCTCACTGCGTTGTCATGGGGAAATAACAATATCTTGTGAATAGTGTTAACGTGTACACAGACCTTTAGCGAAAAATATCACAGGCTTGAGTCTTATTGGCTAAAATAATAATAATAATGTTTTAACCAAACCGTAATTAAGGTCTGTGTACACGTTAACACTATCCACAAAATATTTCTATTTCCCCATGGCAACGCAGTGAGTTTTAAGTCATATTATGAGTGGCCTAACACTCTGTTGCCATAGGCAAATAGAAATATATCGTGAATAGTGTTAACGTGTACACAAACCTTTATCAACCACAAGAAAAAACACATTAGCTTTGTTAGAACAGAACATCCCGGGTGCGATGTTCACAAGCATGCACGGATGACAGCGGTTTGAGAACATTTGCAAACTTTTAGCAGAACGTATTCGTTTCACTGATTTTTTGGTTCGACTGTTATAAAAGGTTCAAAGCACCCACTGATTTGAAACTACGTCAAGGAGAGTCTTAGCCTTGCGTGTGCAGATTTCATAAAGATCTGTGTACACGTTAACATTATTCACGAGACATTTCTATTTCCCCATGGAAACACAGTCAGCTGTAAGTCATATTAAGAGTGGGCTATCATTGTAGTTGCCATGGGGAAATAGCAATTTCTCGTTAATAATGTTAACTATTTCTTAACTAGGCGCATAACGGCAGCATGACATAAGCTGCGCTCATTTGACCTAAGGAAATTGTCTGAGCGATCGACGACGACGACGACGAAGAAGAAGAAGAAAAAGAAGAAGAAGAAAAAGAAGATCCAGTCAATAGAGAACTAATTTTGTGGAAACTGTTAGCATTCAGAAATCTGGGATAACATGCATCTGAAAACTGGCAGCAGAATACAAACAATAGTCGTTCTTTGCCTTCCACTGGAAAGTGATTGGAACGAAACACAGACAGTATTTTTTTTATTGATGGGTAACTGCCCTGTAGGCGTTCTCTGCATTCATATGGTTATATAACCTAGACACAGACACAAAGGCCAAAACAGAAAATCTCTCTCTCTCTCTCTCTCTCTCTCTCTCTCTCTCTCTCTCTCTCTCTCTCTCTCTCTCTCTCTCTCTCTCTCTCTCTCAAAACAGAAAACCCCTCTCTCTCTCTCTCTCTCTCTCTCTCTCCTCTCTCTCTCTCTCTCTCTCTCTCTCTCTCTCTCTCTCTCTCTCCTCTTCTCTCTCACTGTGTGTGTGTTAGGTTAGGTACATTATAGTCACAGAGACGTCTGTGAAATTCGGGTTGCTCCTACCTGGAGAGCGTGTGAGTGAGCATGCGCGCGCATGTGTGTGTGTATGTGTGTGTGTGTGTGTGTGTGTGTGTGTGTGTGTGTGTGTGTGTGTGTGTGTGTGTGTGTGTGTGCCTCTGTCTGTCTGTCTGTCTGACTGTCTGCTTATCTCGCTCAGTTTATATTGAACACTCTCATATACACCACGCGACAGACACAAAACGTTTGCATTGTGTTGCGTTCAATACTCTCTCTCTCTCTCTCTCTCTCTCTCTCTCTCTCTCTCTCTCTCTCTCTCTCTCTCTCTCTCTCTCTCTCTCTCTCTCTCTGTCTTTTTTTTGGTCATACACATTAACTGTGCATACATGTTCCTGCACTGCTGTGCTTTCTGTGTATTTGTGTGGGTGCATGCACGTTTCGTGAGTGTGTACATAATCGTGCAACATTTGAAAGCATTGATCTGCGTCTTTTTTTTCTTGTCTTTTTTGGCCAATAATTACTCCCAGTAGCCTAGCTTTTTCCATTGATTATTTCCTCTGTGTGTGTGTGTGTGTGTGTGTGTGTGTGTGTGTGTGTGTGTGTGTGTGTGTGTGTGTGTGTGTGTGTGTGTGTGTGTGTGTGTGTGTGTGTGTGTGTGTGTGTGTGTGTGTGTGTGTGTGTGTGTGTATTTTTCTTCTTTTTTGTTTGGTTGTTTTTTTGTTTTTTTCTCCGTCTTCATTTTTCTAACACACCATTAATTTCCACACACACACATTTACTCACACTGACACGCATGTAAGCATACCGCTAATTAAAAACGCAGTAGCGTATGCACGAACCCGCACGAACACAATACATGCACGTGCGCACGCACACACATTTACGCACGCACACGACACAACACACACGCAACACAACACACACGCGCAGAGAGAGAGAGAGAGAGAGAGAGAGAGAGAGAGAGAGAGAGAGGGAGAGGGATAGAGAGAGAGAGAGAGAGAGAGAGAGAGAACACACTGAACACTGAACACTGAAAGGTTTTTAATTGCGCTTCGGCCTTGGGCCACAGTACAATGGGGAACGACGAACGGGTGAAGGGGAGGACATGTAAAGGGTGCATAAACAATGGTGATAATGTGGCTATTAATATTGGACATCATGCTATGCAATAATAAATACCGTTCATAGCGAAATGATTATCAACCAAATATTGCTTCAAGTAATTAGTTCTAGAACAAGAACAACTATTACCTGTCACAGTATAATTTCGCATGAATTGGCTATTATGCTGTAGACTAAAATATCTCAGGTGACTCACATAATAGATTACTATCAATGGTCACGTGTTCACAGTTATGTTTTTTTTTTAAATTTTAACAAACAACACAATATCACGTAAATCAGTATTAATGGCAATGTACGCATACGCATAGATGACATTTTGTATAGTATAATTTGGATAACAATGTATCTGTATTAGCTAGCCAATCACATTATTAATTTTCTTCTGTTTATAGCATGGAAAATGTATCTGGATAAACCATGTCTGTGAGTACTGTTGCTTGCTTTCAGTAGTGTAGACAATGGTAAGGTAATACAATCTTTCAGAAATGTCAACCTTAAATCATTGTACATGAAGCATTCAAAAATAAAATGTTCCTCGTTTTCATTTTTTCTCATACAGAAAGGACACATCTTATCCATATTGTTATCACTATATCTGTGTACATTATTATTGAGAGGCAAGACATTGAACCTTGTTTGTGAAATGGCAAGTCTAAAACAATAATCCATACAAGTGATATATTCTTCCTTGTGAAATATAGTTTTGAAAGATCTATAGTTACTACATCTATCACTATCTCTAAGAGATCCAGACCATTCCTGAATAAACATGTCTACTAGTCTTTGTTTGAATATATACAAAAAAGCTTTTATATCGCCAACACCTTGCTGAAGCCATACAATATTGAAACCAGTTTCACACAAAATGTTACGTATTTGAGAAGCCCAACAAGTCTTTCCAGACTTATCCATATCAAGCAACATAAGATAAGCATTATATGGTAATCTGTTAGGGGTTAATTGTAAGAGTTTGAACCAGTATCTGACAGAATTAACCATAGAGTTGATATAAAGGGGGTATCTTCCAAGGTCACCATATACCATTTTATTTGGAGTTCTTTGTGGCACACCTAGGAATCTCTTGCAAGCCATGAGATGGACTTTCTCTATATGTTCTAGTCTTTGGAGACCCCAAATCTCAGAAGAATACAGCAATATAGGTTGTATTTTCATGTCAAATATTTTAAAGAAAGTGTTAATAACAAAATGTTCCGTTCCTAATTTAGCGCTAATTTTTGTAGTAAAGCAGAATCCTAAATAACAATACTTGTTAACTACCTCTAATTGGTTACCATCATAAAACCACCGTTCATATTTTGCAAGAAATCCACCTTTTCTAAATACCATAACTTTAGTCTTTTCAGTATTAACAAATAAGTGTAAGTCATCACAGCAGGATTTTAATATATTTAATTGATGCTGTAGTCCCCTTGGAGTAGTAGAAATTAAAACAATATCATCTGCGAAAAGCAAAATAAACAGTTCCATAATGTCTGGCACTATTTGAAACCCATGTAAACCATTTTCACTCATATGGTCTACAAGCTGGTTTATAAACATCGAAAATAATGTAGGGCTTAAAACACATCCCTGTCTTACACCTATTGGGCATTCAAAAAATTCAGATAAATCAAAATTTGCACGAACACATGAAAATAAAGATTCATACATAGCTGTTAGGGATGCAAGAAATTTACCTTTTACCCCATTATTTCGAATACATTCTAGTAATTTATCATGTCTGATCGAATCAAAAGCTTTTCGAAAATCCACAAAAGCTACGTACAGTTTTCTACCCTTTTTACTCATACATTTTTGAACAATTGCATGTAGATTGAACATTTGGTCTACAGTAGAATAACCTTTTCTGAATCCTGCCTGATTTTCTGAAATATTCTGATTATTTTCAAGCCACAAATACAGCCTTGCGTTAAGAATAGCAGTGTAGCATTTGGACGAAATATTTAACAAAGAAATTCCCCTATAATTGTCAGCTTTTTCAGGATTTCCCTTTTTATGAACAGGGATTATAATAGCCTTAGACCAGTCTTTGGGATATATGCCTTCATCAAAAATTTTATTGAATAGTTTAGTAAGAAACTGTAGAACTACTATTCTCCCATTTATTAACATTTCAGCGATTATGCCATCTATGCCACCTGCTTTACCCGATTTTAACTTATGTATTGCTCTAGACACCTCATCTTCTGAGATTTCTTTATTCAATTCATGGTCTAAGTATTCCGATAGGTCTATTTCTGTACTTGGATGAACATTGTCTGTTGTTGTGTTTGTTTGAAATACATTCTTAAAATGTTTAACCCAGTCTTCATTTGTAATGTTATTTGATATTTTAGTTCTATTACCACATCCCATGCTTTTCAGTTCCTTCCAAAAACAGGACGAGTTAGATAAATTATTAGCTAGAGATTCTACCTTTTGTTTTCTAAAATCTCTTTTCTTATTTTTTAGTAAGTATTTATATTCTTTACGTTTTTGAACATATATAAGTCTGTCGTCATTATCTCTTGATCTTCGAAAACGATTTAAACATCTTCTTGTATCCTTTTTAACACGAGCACACTCTGCATCAAACCATTCTGAACCTATTCTGGTTTTAGTATTCTGTTTGGAGCGCATACACTCACTAGCTTCAGTTAAGCTTTGTACAAATATTGTTAAAGCGCCATCAACATCAGAATCCAGAGTGCTACATGCGGATGCAAGTTTTATTTGTATTATATCACTTTTAAGGTTGTTTTCAAATTCATCTTTTTTATCATCATTCCATTTAAAACGATTGGTTACTTTATTGTTTTCTTTTACTGTACTCTTATTACTAACTTCAGTTACACAAGGCTTCAAATCAACTGTCATTACAAGAGGTAAATGATCTGATTCTATGACGCTTTCAATATTTAAAGCACTAATAGTGATTAATGAAAGCAGACCAGTAGATACTATAAAATAATCTACAACACTGCATCCTGTAGACGAAATATATGTAAAACTGTTATCAAATTTGGGTTCTTTTAACCCGTTCAAAATAACACAATCAAATATATTGCAGATTTCAAGTAACTGATTACCAAAAACATTCGTAATTCTGTCTTCAGAAGTTCTAGAGAACTCATCTGTAATCGAGCTATGTGAACTAATATAATCAATATTATCCTCAGCAAAATAAGAATAATTATTAGATCCTGTTCTTGCATTAAGATCCCCGGTTAACAAAATATGCAAATCATTATATGTGCTTTGTAAATCTAATACAATATGTTCTATTTGTTCAATACCAAAACCATTGTGCTGGTTCTTCCAAAACACAGAATCGTATGGGTGAATATAAGCACAGATATAAAGTATATCAAAATCAGTTGAGAACACGTTCCTGCGAACTTTAATTATAATGGCATGCTCATTATCTAAATACATCCGTTCAATATACGACGCAAACTTTTTCCTTATCATAACAATTATACCACCAGAATATCGACCCTGATGTGACAATTTTTTAGCTTTTAAAGTAAAAATCGTGAAGTCACTAAACAAAGGAGAGTAAAAATCATTTGCAACAAAGGTCTCAGTCATACAAATGAAATCATATAACAAAAGAAAACTGATAAACTCCGCATTTTCTAACTTTGGTAGTAATCCATTAACGTTATAAGTGAGAAATTTTACTTGTAAATTATTTACATTATTTACAATGTTGGCTTTTGGCCGTTTTTTGTCATCTCTATTTCCCTTGTCAATATTCAAACCTACATTTCTGACATGTGAATTTGTGGCCCGGCCGATTTCCTATTTGTAGTTTCCACAGCCCTGACTATTTAGTTTTTTTGCTGGGCAGGATTCCTTCTCTTTGGAGCGATCATTTGATGCTGCTCTTACTAGAGAATCGAGAATACTGCTCTGACTGCCAGATCTCTTCGGCCCCCCAGATTTACTTTTCTGTTCTGGTCGCCTGAGCGAGGCAGCACGTGGTGGTGGCCTGTCCTTTCTGGAGACCCTAGGAGAAGCGTTACTTTCCTTACTGCTCCCTTGCTCTGCGTCATGTGTTGTGTTTGGTTTGGCTGCCATTGCCTGTGTGCCTGCACTGTGTGTGCTGGTGTTTGTGAACACATTCTCTTCTTGGTTGGAACTAGCAACAGAAGAAACAGTTTGCATTCTTGACAGTAAGAGAGAGAGAGAGAGAGAGAGAGAGAGAGAGAGAGAGAGAGAGAGAGAGAGAGAGAGAGAGAGAGAGAGAGAGAGAGGGGGGGGAAATAGAAATAGAGAGAGAGAGAGAGAGAGAGAGAGAGAGAGAGAGAGAGAGAGAGAGAGAGAGAGAGAGAGAGAGAGAGAGAGAGAGAGAGAGAGAGAATTCAATTGAAATAGACGAACCTGTTTCTATAATGAATCCAGGCCCCTGACCATTTTCACAGAGCAAAATAATGACAACACAAGGGCGTCGCCGAGCGGCAGACATGTCCGTCACCAGCAATGCCACGCACTTGCAACACCCCGTAGAGTGTCACATCCTGACACAAAATTGGAAGGGATTCTGTCTTCTAGTTCACGAGAAACAGCTTGAAGAAGAAACATATAGCGCAAAGAAGGAAATTTCGGTTTTGAAGGTCACACTTCAAGGTCAAGGTCAGCATGGCGATAATTTATGCTCGGATGTTTTCTTCTCTAGGGTATACAGTACCACACACAATCTGAAGCGCTTCTGTCAAGTACCAATGTGGAAAATATGGCTTAAAACCCAATGTGTAGACCCCTACCACATTCAAGGCATACTGATCGCCCGGACCGTGACCTTGACCTTAATCGGTATGCCACCATCAGAACGGGCATAAGCCAAAGTACCTTCATGCCAAATTTGAAGACTATAACACTAACGGTGTGGGAGTTATGGCCCCTGAAAGATTTTCGGTTTTCAAGGTCGTACGCCAAGGTCAAGCTCACGACGGCAAAATGGTTTGCGCGGATGCCTTCCTCTCATGGTGACACATCAGCACACAAAATTTGACGTGATTCGGTCAACCCGTTCGAAAGATATCCTTGGGACAGACAGAAGGAGAACAAAATGACCCTCCGATTTTCAGGCTCCAGCGATCTTTTTGACTTTGACCTTGACCTTGATCGGTATGTCATCATCAGAACGGGCATAAGCCAAACCACCTTCATACCAAGTTTTAACATCCTATGTTGATCGGTGCCCGAGATATGGCTAAAAATAGATTTTCGGTTTTCAAGGTCGTACGTCAAGGTCAAGGTCACGACGGCAAAATGGTTTGCGCCGATCTCTTCATATTAGGGAGGCACACCTTCACACAAAATTTGACGCGATTCGGTCAAGCGGTTCGGGAGATATCCTTGGGACAGACAGAAAAGAAAAAAAAGAAAAGAAAAAAACCCCAAAAACCCCAGCCCATCTCAATAGTCCGTCTTGGTGACGGACTAAAAATACAAACCAGCCCATCGCAATAGTCCGATCACCTTTGGTGACGGACTAATAACAAGATACAATGTAGAAGCCACATCACATATGCGTATGTATAGGATATACAACAAATACGAGAGAGAGAGAGAGAGAGAGAGAGAGAGAGAGAGAGAGAGAGAGAGAGAGAGAGAGAGAGAGAGAGAGAGAGAGAGAGAGAGAGAGAGAGAGAGAGAGAGAGAGAGAGAGAGAGAGGGCTTATTAAACAGACACACACATACACACACAAACATACTATTCTCTCTCTCTCTCTCTCTCTCTCTCTCTCTCTCTCTCTCTCTCTCTCCGTTATTTTTCTTAGACCTTACACAAACCGTTTGAGAAAATGACACATGATTTGTGTAAAAGATCAGCCGAAAGCGCAAATATAAAAAAACGACAGGAAAGGTGGGAATGAGCAGAACAATAAGAAGAACACAAGATAATAGGGGGGGGGGGGGGGGGGGGGGGGGGCTAGACAAAAGGGGAATAGTGAATGAAATAAGGAATATGTCAATTTATACACAGTCTCGCCAAAACGTTTATTCATAGACGATCTTCAAGAAACGTGTCTTCAAATACGATATTCAGCAAACGTCTATTCAAACACGATCTGCAACAAACGTCTATTCAAACACGATCTTCATCAAGCGTCTATTCATACACGATCTTCAACAAACGTCTATTCATACACGATCTTCAACCAATGTCTATTCATATACCATACTCAACAAACGTTTATTCATATACGATCTTCAATAAAGACCTATTCAAACACAATCTTCTAACAACGTATGTTCAACAAACCTCTGTCCATTCACGACCTTCAACAAAGGTCTATTCAAACACGACCTTCAACAAAGGTCTATTCAAACACGACCTTCAACAAAGGTATATTCAAACACGATCTTGAACAAACATCTATTCATACACGGTCATCAACAAACGACTATTGCAAACTTCAGCGAAATCCGAAGAATTTTTTTGAAAGTGACACAAGTAAATTTACATAAATTTACATAGTCAAGTTGATAAATTCTGTCTGTGGTGTAAAGAAAACTATCTGGACCTCAATGTGCTCAAAACAAAAGAAATGTTAATAGACTTTAGGAAAGATCCACCCCCTGTGCCAAAGGTATAAATTGATGGCGAAACAGTGGAAAGAGTTTCAGAATACAAATACTTAGGTACCATTTTGGACGACAAACTGACTTTCGACAAGAACACACACAACATACATAAGAAATGTCAATCAAGATTGTTTATTTTGCACAGCCTGAGAAATATTGGTATTAATTCAAACATTCTGCATACGTACTATAGTAGCTGCATTGAGTCTGTGCTTACTGTTTCCTTTACGTGTTGATTTGGAAGTCTGTGTTTGAAGAACAAGCGTGTGTTGGATGATGTGGTGAATGTGTGTAGTAAAGTTGTTGGAAAGAGAGAGATGGGTTTGAATGAGATGTACGAAAGACGAACCAAGCATAAAGCCAGGAAGATTGTAAATGACACCTCCCATGTTTTGAACAAACATTACGAACTATTACCTTCTGGACGTCGCTACAAAACTTTTAAAGTCAACTCCAGGGCACACAAATTCTTCATCCCCAGATCCATCCACCTCCTAATCTCATGATCCTTTTAGGTTTTAAATGTGTGTTCATTGTGTTAAAAGTAGCTGTGCATGCTTATCCTTAAATGTGTATGTATTCACATATAATGTGTATCTTTAAGCGTGTATTATGTGTAACTTTTGCTCCTATTCATGCATGCTGAATGTGGATGTCCTTGCTATTCTGGCACCTGAACAAAATTTCTCCTTGGGAGATAATAAAGTGAATTTGATTTGATTTGATAAATTTGAATAATTTCCAAACTCTTTAACATATCATCACCAGACGTCTTTCCACACTTGGCCAGAGTAATAGCTACAATATTCAAAAGTTAGTTTGGTGACGTCACTTCCTGTTTTGGCTATTCTGTGAACCAAATGAAAGCTGCCTGACCCTAACTGGAGCATTTCTAGTTGGAACTTCCGGTTCGCGTTTATACCAGAAGTGTTGGACATTTAGTTTTGAGTATATACTGAAAAAATGAAGGCATTCCGTTCAGCCGTTCTTCAGATATAGGCCCCGGGAAACGGTCAAACATAGCATGCCTCATTTTATTAGTTCGTTCACATATTTGGAAGATGAGAAATAAAATGTTGATTCTATATGTCTTTTTCGCGCTAAATCCAAATCTGAGCAGTCCTCAAACATAAGTATGCGCACTATGGCGGTACAAGGGGAAATAATTTACGACCTACGATCAATGTCATCAAAATTAATGATGATCACGACGAGGCTTCAAACATATCCCTACCATCAGAAACAGTCCAGTCCCCCACCCTCAGCTCCTTCATCTCGAGGGTGCTAAAGCTCCCTGACTAAAAACACTACTACCTACCCCCCCCCCCCTTCTTCTTCTTTTTTTTTCCCCTTCCCTTCTCCCGTGTGGCTGGGTGTTCTCGGACTAGCCAGGAGTGCTCGGTCGTGCACGCCCTCTTATCTGTCTAGAGTTGTTTTGTTTTTTTCCCGTGCTGAATAATTCTTTGAACCCCACTACATGTTAGTAATTGCCGGTTATGGCAGGTGGACATTGTTGGCAGAATAAGAAGAAGATGTCTTGCTAAAGTTGCTGTTTCCAAGTCAGTTTCAGGTTGGTCTGTGTCCACATGTATAGATGTTGCCCAGCATGCAGAGACTGCGTTTTTGAGGAGACCGACTGGTAGCCAGCTGTCCACACTTTCAAGGTTCGGTTCCACAGCAACAACAGTGTGTGGATGCTGTGACTGATGTCTATTCGTGAGACCAGTTTGAGCATGTCACGTTCCATAACAGGAAACGAGAAAGTTCCAGTCTTTGACAGAATGTGTTCTGTCGGTTGATGGACCTGTGAATGGCTTCCACGCCACTGTTTGTTGATGGAAAGCCAGGGGCATACCCTTCAAACCAAGTTGAATTCTGAACCAGCCAAGAGCATTGGAAGTATTCAAAGAACGACTGCACATTTCCCTGCAAGAAGACTGCCACTTGTCCAGAAGAAGGGATGACGCATGAAAAATAGTGCCGTTGTCTGGACACAGCTGGACCAAATTGCATGTTAGCCGAACTGAGCTGAACTGAAAACATCAAAACTGAGTTACAAGCTTAGTGAGTGAAACATCACGTTTTCAGAGTGTTGGGCTGATTTATTATTTTGTTCTGCTCAGAAGTGTATTATTTTATGATGCATTCATCATATTTCATGATAATAATTTTATATTCTGTCAGAATATATTATTTGGTGTTGAAGTATTTGAATTTCTGTTTGACCATCTTTTTGGGTGGTCAATTTTTTTTCTTCTGCTGAATTATTATTTTTCTGTTGGGACCATTATTTGTTTTGGTACTATCATCTTTTTCAGTGGTGCTATAAATGTGTGCCAACAATAACCCTCTGCATAAACAGAAGCAGAAGCATTCTTCTCTTGTTCTATCC
>CM065700.1:18878319-18902636 GCA_017654935.2 Phymorhynchus buccinoides | reverse complement strand
CGTTGATGCATGAACAACCTTTTGTTACTTCGCTATAAATTTGTATGATGCACATGCAGGCTACACAAAAAAAAAAAAAAAAAAAAAATATTTGGTGGCGCGCCTCTGGCTGCGACGCGCTCTCCAGGTGGGAGCAACCGAATTTCGCACATGAGACGCCTATGTGAGATAAAGTAATAATAATACTAATACCTAATAATACCTAATACTAATAATACACTAGGGAGAATATCAAGGCTTTATTACTATACTAGCGCAACGTCGAGTACCAGTAACGCCTAGTAATGGCAACGCCTAGTAACGCCATGTACTGGTAATGCTGAGTACAGCAAATTTGAAGCGATTCGGTAAAAAAACGGTGGAGTTATAAGCCCCGTTTCGCGTTGGCGCTGCTCTAAGATTGATGCGCTCTCCCTAGTAACGGAAACGCATAGTAACGGTAACGCCAAGTAATGGTAACACTGAGTACAGCAAATTTGAAACAATTCGGTTAAGAAAAGGCAGAGTTATAAGGCCCCGTTTCACGTTGGCGCTGCCCTGAGAGTGACGCTCTTTCCCGTTTCTCTTCAAATTTGCTGCCAGGCTTTTGCCCCGGTGACAGCAAATTTGACGCGATTCGGTTTAAAACCGGCGGAGTTATAAGGCCCGTTTTGCATCATGCTGTTGTTATGCGCCTAAGTAATGGATGCGCTTCCGGTTTGGCACACGGATAATCACCGTCCCCGGTCATCTACCTACCAAAATGGAAGGCAATCGGTCCAGAAACGCCAGAGATACAGGCGCCAAGAGGCCGGCGGATACGCGTTTCGCGCATTTGCCGAACGCGCAAATGACACGGCCGCCTCGTTTGCCGTTGCCATCGCCCCGTTAGGGGCTCACAGCAAATTTGAAGCGATTCCGTCGGAAAACGGCGTAGTTATAAGGCCCGTTTTTTCGGGGTGTTTTCAGACAGACACACTCACAGACACACACACACACGTACACACGGACGGACAGTTGGCTTTTTAACTATATGATGATGGGAAATTTATCTAGCGCCTCTTTCTCACATGAGCTTAGTGCGCTTTACATTGATAACAAGAACATTAAACGCAGCATACTAATGAATCATTAGAAAAGTAAAATAAACACGATGATTGCACACAACGTTCGCTTTCGTTCCTCACACACACACACATTCGCGCGTGCGCGCGCATAACCCACCGCACCACATCCATAGCGTACATACGCCCTGCATGCCTGCACACACACACAAACACCGACACACATGCACAAACACACACACAACACACATGAACGCATGGCACGCACAGTAACCCTACATACGCACACGTACACGCACGCACACACTCACACACAGTTAATTATACAAGAGTAAAATCGTTACAATATGAAAACTTCTAAGAAGAAACATAGACCACATTCACATTCTCAATCAAAGTTTGGATACAATACTGCAACTTGAAATAAAATCATACTGCCACTTTAGGTCTTGCTGCTTGGATATTTCTATTTCCCCAGGGCAACACAGTGGAGTATGTAAAAAAAAAATCTTTAAGAGTGGGCTATCATTGTGTTGCCATTGTGAAATAGAAATATCTCGTGAATAATGTTAACTATTTCTTTCGCTAGGCGCATATCGCCAAGCATAACATGAGCTTGCGTTCATTTGACCTGAGGAAACTATCTGAGACAGATTCACGACGACGACGACGACGGGGGACGACGAAGAAGAAGAAGAAGAAGAAGAAGCAAGCAGAAGAAAAAGAAGAGGAAGAGGAAGAAAAGGAAGAAGATCATCCCTTAGAGAACTAATTTTTTTTTTGTAGACCTAGTTAGCGTTCAAGAAATCTGGAATAACATGCGATCTGAAAGGTAACTAGCAGTATACAAAAGATAGTTGTTCTTTGTTCTGTGTTTTTAAAAACAAAAATATATGATCCCTTCCCAATGGAAAGTGATTGGAACGAAACATTTTTTATTGACGGGTAACTGCCTTGTAGGAGTTCTCTGCATTCAGATGGCTATATAACCTAGACACAGACACATAGGCTTGAAAGCATAGGCAGTCCATACCGACATACCATCTCTCTCTCTCTCTCGATCCTCATCGTCCCAGTAGTCTCCCTATCTCTCTTCTCTCCTGGGTCTAAATTCTCCTTTCTCTCAGAAAAAATCAAAAAACTCTCTCATTTTCTTCTCTCTCCGAAAAAAAATATCAAATTCTTCTCTATCATCTTCTCATCGCCATTAGCGTCTCATCTCTCTCCTCTCTTCTCTTCTCTTTCGCTTTGTGGCGGTGGGTTGTGGGGGGTGTTGTGTGGGTGTGTGTGTGGGGGTGTGTGAGAGAGTGTGTTTCTGGCTGGCTGTTCATCTCGCTTACTTTCTATCGAACACGCACACATACACCACGCGACAGACACAAAAAGTTTGTATTGTGTTGCGTTCAACCGTTCAATAATATTATTTTCTCTCTCTCTCTCTCTCTCTCTCTCTCTCTCATCTCTCTCTCGTCTCTCTCTCTCTCTCTCTCTCTCGTCCTCATCTCTCTCTCTCTCTCGTCTCTCTCCGTCTCTCTCTCTCTCTCTCTCCGCTCCCTCTCTCTCTCTCTCTCTCTCTCTCTCTCTCTCTCTCTCTCTCTCTCTCTATCTCTATATATATATATATATATCTATCTATCTATATCTCTCTCTCTCTCTCTCTGGTTGTCTCTCTCTCTCTTTTCTCATACACATTAACTTTGCATAATATATAATGTTCCTGCACTGCTGTGCTTTCTGTGTATGTGTGTGGGTGCATGCACGTTTCGTGAGTGTGTACATAATCGTGTAACATTTGAAAGGATTGATCTGCCTCTTTTTTTCTATTATTTTTTTTAACCAATAATTATTCCCAGTAGCCCAGCTTTCTCTATTGATTCTTTCCTGTGTGTGTGTGTGTGTGTGTGTGTGTGTGTGTGTGTGTGTGTGTGTGTGTGTGTGTGTGTGTGTTGTGTGTTCGTGTGTTTTGTTTGGGTTGTTTGTTTTTTGTGTTTGTTTTTCTCCGTTCTTCAATTTGTCTAACACGCCATTGATTTTCCCCCCCCCCCCCCCCCATACACACATACACCAACACACACAAAATTCAATCACACGCATACCCCTAATTAAAAACTCAATAGCATATGCACGAATCCTCACATACACCCACCCACGCGCGAGCACACTCGCACACGCACAATAACCACACACACAACAAGCACACAACACACCTGCACGCACACACAACACACACACACACACACACACACACACACACAACACACACACACACACACACACACACAACACACACACGCCACAAAACCACACACATGCGGAAAGAGAGATAGGGGAGAGAGAGAGAGAGGAGAGAGAGAGAGAGAGAGAAGAGAGAGAGAGAGAGAGAGAGAGTAGAGAGAGAGAGAGAGAGGAGAGAGAGAGAGAGTAGAGAGAGAGAGAGAGAGAGAGATGAGAGAGAGAGAGATAGAGTAGAGAGAGAGAGAGTAGAAGAAATACACATTTCAAAAATAAATCCAATAGACCGGCGATCACCATCAGATGGTGAGCTATGCAGGACAGTTGAGTCAAGTAATACAGAAAAAGATAACAGCAGCACAGCCAGACTGCAGACTCCACACAACTCTGAAGGACTGAAAAGTTGGTGCCCCCTCCACGAGTCTCTCCCCGTGAGGGGATACTGGGGGTCGTTTGAAAAAATAGTTCCCCCACCTTCTTGAAGTTCTATGCTTGTAACTTCCTTTAATCTCTGCCACTCTCTTTTCGACTCTGCCTTTTCCCTATTTTGCCTTCCACTATCTTTCTGATTTATTGGCTTATTCTCCTGCCTTTTTTCCCAAAAACATCTTCCAAATAATTTTTATTCTTTGAGCTCCTCCGAGATTGGAATGTGTCGGCTGTGCGCAGCGGGGATACCAGTAAAAACTGAAAACCGGACATATAAGTTTTTATGTGCCTTACCCATTTTGGCCATATGGCCTGGGAACGCAGAAAAAGAAGAAGAAGAAGATATTTCTGCCATTAAAGAATATTTTATGCATATTTTATTTATTCGTTTCTGGTCTTATATTTTTATTCATCCAGATTTCATAACAATCGAGTTTTTACAGCTGCTCTTTATACATTGGAAAAACACACACACACACACACACACACACACACACACCACTATTTTCTCATAGAGGTTTGGAAACTTCAGTAGCGATGGACTTTACAGAAACCGTCCGCAACGGGTCATCCCATAATAATAGTAACAGGTCATGGCAACACTCGCCAGATGCAGAGGACGCCAAAGGGGGCGACTTTCTGGAACTGGAAGCTATTCCTGTAGTCACGAAGGATTTGGACGGCGGATGGGTTGGAAAAATTAGCATGTCGGTGTATCTAGTTTTCGGCACATTCGGGAACACGATGACTATCATCGTTTTGCGAAGACTGCGCGCCGGCTGGTCCGCCACCAGTGTGTATTTCACAGGGTTAGCTGTGTCAGACACTTTGGTGTTATACACTTTGGCCTTGATCTTCTGGCTCAGAAAGGTCATGAACTTTGACCTGTACACGACCAGCGTGGTGGTGTGTAAAGGGTTCATCTGGCTGATGAACAGCTCCGCCGTAGTTTCCGCGTGGCTGTTGGTTGCTTTGACTGTTCAGCGAGCCGCATCTGTGGCCTGGCCTTACCGTGTTAACGTTATCTGCACGCTCAGTAAAAGCATCGTCGTCAGCGCCGTCATCACTGTGACGACATGTCTCCTCTATTCGCATACGTTATACGGTTACCAGATTGTTCAGTTGCTAAACGACTCTTCGCTGCGGTGTTCGTTGGGTTCTACCGGCTATCGGAAATTTTGGATCAACGTGTGGGTGAGGATGGACATCTTCATTTATTCGGTTTTTCCTTGCGTGTGTTTGATTATCAGTAACGGCGTCTTGATTGGAAAATTGATGACGTCTGCGAAAATGAGTCAGAAAATGTCGCCTGCGACCAAAGAAGAGGTGAAAGAAAAACGCAAGAGAACCACATCCTCGACAACTATTACTATCATCAGCGTATCTACAGCTTTCGTTCTCATCACTCTCCCTTTCATGACCTACAACATTTTATTGTTTGAGTTCGCCTCTAAAAGCGAGGATTCCAAGCAGCTGCATTATTTTTTCTTCGAGCTCGTCTTCATGGTCAGTTTAATCAACTTTGCCTGGAATTTCTACCTTTACTGTTTGACTGGCACCAAGTTTCGACAAGAGTTCTGGAACATTGTGTTGGGTTGCTGTAAAAAGTTGCCGCCTGGGTCAAGGTCACGATCAACAAATATGGAAGGTGTGCACGTTTCCAGTATTGGATCTTCTGCCAAGAGCTCGTCACAGAAATTGGACCAGGATGATGAATTTTAAAATGCTTTGATGAAATAAGTTGTCTCACTTTTAAACTTCGTTTTTCATAATTTTCATAACCATCAACCTTTCGTTCTAGGCATTTCTTACTATCAGTTGAGAGAAGTAGACTGTCTAGTTATTCATAATTGCTGTACGCCAGCTTTATTATGAAGACAAGCGGTTAAGTACACGCTTCATGCGTACATACACAATTCTTTCCCCTAGGTAAAAAAGAGGTCCACCTTTTTAGAACAGCAACGAAAGTATGCTTCTCTGCAATTCGAGTATGATGCTGACGAAGAATGAAGTATTTTAATGGCTCTTTGGATTGTAGGACGAATGGAAAGGAAGCTATTTTGTACACAACTATAAACGTAGTCCAGGCCAGGCCTTCAGAGTAGCAGTGAACGTTTGTACTGTGAAAACGTGCGCCTCTTGTCTCCCCTTCAGCACCCCCATGCCCTGTGCTTGTGCATATTATGTACGTTGACTTTAACTCATTCGCATCGCAACGATTTTGAATTATTAAAAAAACTCACAAATCACTCCAGCCATACACACAAACAAAACATACATAAACAAAAGGAGAAACGAAAGAAGATTACAGGTTTTTAACTTCAGATTTAGACATAGGGAAGAGGTAGATCAGACTTTTTATATTGGTCTCCCAAACACAAACAACTACAAAAGTAACGTCACAGGCAAAATCGTGGTCTAAGGGAGAGAAGCGAGTTTAGAAGTGACCAAGGTATGGTGTGCACACAGACTTACTTTCCTTTAAGCAAATGCATCAAATTGACAGCTATCTATTACTTCCGCACATATATGGCTCGAACGACTTGAATGAGAAACACAGTGAAACAGAACTGTCCTTAACCCACATGCAAACAAAGGCCCAACATCAGGTTAGAAACCTGCACCTCTCACACGAAAGGAAAATGTCTTATCTGTTAAGGGCCAGCCACACGTCCAGTAAAGTCGTACGACTGTACGATACGATTCGATGACGTGGTCTCAAAGAACAAATGTGATTGGCGCATCGAGATCACGTGATCGAATGGTATTGTACAGTCGTGCGGTTTTAGTGGACGTGTGGCTGGCCCCTTACACAACAGATCCCATTGTATATGTGGGCCCTCTTTCTCTTTTTCTAATCAAATAGCATAGCATTTACTGTAAGAGTGAAAAGATTAAACTAACTCATCGTGCTAACCTTTTCCGTTCCCCATGCCATAACTGCGTGCGTGTGCCTGTGTGTGCACGCGCACTGTGCCCTGTGTTCGTGCATGCGTTTGCACTACAACTTGCGCCAGAGTGGAGTGTCATCCGCTTCTCTTCTTCGCTCAGGCAGCCAACTTCATCAAGTTGAAGATTTCGCTGCACTTTTGCGGATAGAACAAGAGAAGAATGCTTCTGCTTCTGTTTATGCAGAGGGTTATTGTTGGCACACATTTATAGCACCACTGAAAAAGATGATAGTACCAAAACAAATAATGGTCCCAACAGAAAAATAATAATTCAGCAGAAGAAAAAAAATTGACCACCCAAAAAGATGGTCAAACATAAATTCAAATACTTCAACACCAAATAATATATTCTGAAGAATATAAAATTATTATCATGAAATATGATGAATGCATCATAAAATAATACACTTCTGAGCAGAACAAAATAATAAATCAGTCCAACACTCTGAAAACGTGATGTTTCACTCACTAAGCTTGTAACTCAGTTTTGATGTTTTCAGTTCAGCTCAGTTCGGCTAACATGCAATTTGGTCCAGCTGTGTCCAGACAACGGCACTATTTTTCATGCGTCATCCCTTCTTCTGGACAAGTGGCAGTCTTCTTGCAGGGAAATGTGCAGTCGTTCTTTGAATACTTCCAATGCTCTTGGCTGGGTCAGAATTCTGTTGTTGCTGTGGAACCGAACCTTGAAAGTGTGGACAGCTGGCTACCAGTCGGTCTCCTCAAAAACACAGTCGCTGCATGCTGGGCAACATCTATACATGTGGACACAGACCAACCTGAAACTGACTTGGAAACAGCAACTTTAGCAAGACATCTTCTTCTTCTTCTGCCAACAATGTCCACCTGCCATAACCGGCAATTATTTGAGGAAAAAAAGATACTACTGGTGTCCAAAGAATTATTCAGCACAGGAAAAAACAAAACAAAAACTTAGACAGATATGAGGCGTGCACGACGAGCACTCCTGGCTAGTTCGAGAACACCCATCCACAACGGAAGAAGGGAAGGGGGGAAAAAAGAAGAAGAAAAGGGGGGGTCGGGGGGGGTGGTAGTAGTGTTTTTAGGTCAGGAGCTCAGCACAGACGAGATGAAGAGCTGATGGGTGGGGGAACTGGGACTGTTTGATGGTAGGGATAGTTTGAAGCCTCGTCGTGGTCAATCATAATTTCTGATGAATTGATCGTAGGTCGTAACATTATTGCCCTTGTACCCGCCATAGTGCCCAAAACTTATGTTTGAGGACTGCCTCAGATTTGGAGTTAGCGCTGAAAAAGACATCTAGAATTCAACAGTTATGCTCATCTTCCAAAAATGGAACGAACTACAAAATGAGGCATGCTATATGAACCGTTTCCCGGGGCCTATTCTGAAGAACGGCTGAAACGGAATGCCTTCATTGTTTCAGTATATATCTCAAAAACTAAAGTCCAACATTCTGGTATAAAAGCGAACCGGAAGTTCCAACTCGAAATGCTCCAGTTAGGGTCAGGCAAGCTTTCATTTGGGTAAAGAATAGCCAAAACAGAAGGACGTCACAAAACTAACTTTGAATATTGTAGCTATTATGCTGGCCAAGTGTGGAAAGACGTCTGGTGATGATATGTAAAGAGTTGGAAAGTATTCAAATTTATTCAAATCAAATCAAATCAAATCAAAGTCACTTAATTATCTCCAAGTAGGAAATTTTGTGCAGGTGCAGAATAGCAAGCATCCACACATTCAGCAGCTGAATAGGAGCAAAAAGTTACCCATAATGCACGCTTAAACAGATACACTATATGTGATTACATACACATTAAGGATAAGCATCATAGTTATTTTAAACCCCAATGAAACACACATTTAAAACCTAAAGGATTATGAGTTTAGGAGGTGGATGATCTGGCGGGATGAAGGATTTTTATGCCCTGGGGTTGACTTAAAGTTTTGTCGCGAGTCCAGAAAGGTAATAGTCGTCAGTTTGTTCAAACATGGGAGGTGTCATTTACAAACTCCTGCTTTATGCTTGGTTCGTCTTTGTCAATCTCATTTCAACCCCATCCTCTCTTTCGATTCGCATCACTCTCACTTCATGACCTACAAATTTTCTGTTTGAGTTCGCCTCTAAGAGCGAGGATTCCAAAGCAGCTGCATATTTATTTCCTTCGATCTCGTCTGCATACTCACTTTAATCAATTGCGCCTGTGAATGTCTACCTTACTGTTGACTGAGTACCAAGTTTCGACAAAGATGATTCTTTGAACACGTTGTGTTGGGTTGCTGTAAAAAGACTGCCGTCGGGGTCAGGGTTCATGATCAACATTTAGGGGAGTGTTACGCGTTTCGGCTATCGGATCTTCTTTTTTGCTATGTTGCAACACGAATTTGCTGCTTTGAAGGTATGTGAGTTCTGCCTTCAAGTACTTTCTTGTACTGTCTTCATCAGAAAACAGTTTGCCTTTCGGACAAAGGAGCCGCTTGGGACTTAGGTTATTTATGTCGTTAAATCTCTGTAGACTATATAAACTGCTCGCAGGGAAGGTGCTTAATTTAATAGTAATATGTTCTTTTTGTTCTGTAATAATATTACCATCATCTTTTCTAAAAACCGAATGGATTTTCGATGAAGTTTCTTATTTCGAAATTACAGAAATATTTATTAACCTTCATGCCTTCAATCAACCATCTTACTTGCATACGGCTATATTCCCTAGATTACGCGATTACCTTATTTCTTAAACTGTCGGAGAAGGCCGCTCTATATAAACGGTCTATAACCTATGACGTTCTCTAAAGAATAATGTCTGTAGATAGTAAACCGATGGGCGCCAGCGGGGGCCAAGGGGTTAAACTGCGGATTGATGATTAGAGATGGCACTTGACAGGTCGGTCAGTGCCGCTTTTCAGCTACCCCTTAAGGTATTAGGTACTTTCATCGTCACAGCGGGGGAGTGATACTGCGCCCTACCTTCAAATTCGTGGGCCTGTGTTCTTACAAAGAGAGGCGTCTCGTGAAATTCGGGTTGCTCCCCCACCTGGAGAACGCTTCGCAGCCAGAGACGCGTCTGACATGGCGGGGCGAGGCGTTATTACCAAAAAGAGTGAAGCTAGAGAGCGAGGGCGAAAAAGAAGGCGGGGACGATGTGGGCATCAGTGAGAAAACCAGGCGAGGACTGGGGGGGGCGATCCGTTGCATTTATAAAAAACATTTGCATAAGCTCATACGCGAGCTTTTGAGTCTTTTTAGTTGGCTATGACACTGTGATGGGGGGGCGGGCATGGTGGGGAATTTTCACCAAATGACACTTTTTCTTCGTTGCACCAGACTGGGTGTTAACGTATCTAAGTGTAGGGCCCACGGGACCTCGGTTTTATCGTCTCAGCCGAAGACTCAGACCGTTAGGCCTGTGCAGAATGGAGAGGAAAAAAAATCCTCTGTACCCCAGGTTCGACCTCGAGGGTTTACTTGACACGAAGGCGAACGCGAATACCACTGTGCCACCCAAATGCGACCTATACCATATGTTTTCAGACTACTTGTTTCTCAGCTATTGAGACCCCTGCGCCTTATGATGTTGACTGATAATATAGTAAGAAGAATATATAATAACAAAATCTGAATTTTGTCAAACACCCTAGTGGCCCACCATCAAGTTATGCTTTAGCAAGCTGCATGTGAACCAGATCCTCTGCATCCTGACCCTCTTGGTTGTATTAGGCAGTTGAATTAGTTCAATGAGCTCTATGTTCTCTATGTTCTCGATGTTCTCTATGTTGTTAGCTGCACTAGCTTACTAAGAAACACCACAGTTTAGTACATGTGCAATAGAAAGGAGTCTCGTGTGTACAACATGCTTGCAAAGTTAAAAAATATCTTGAGGAACTTAGTATAGTAAATCACTGTGCCTAAGCTTAAAAAAATGTTGATTTTGTATCTTTACATTTCCAGTACTGTCGGTATTGAAGACGGTGAGTGGTTACTTGTTTAAGAAAAAATAAATGGCGTAGCTTAAATAATACAGGTATATCTCTATTCAATACTGCAGATGATGAAATGATTATATAGCAGAATGCTATATAAATTTTCTTAAATAATAATGTTACGTTTTGACACACATGGAAGTCTTGATACTGTTTTCGGCCCATGAAAAATCATGAGGCATATGATTTTGGTTTTGTCTGTCTGTCACACATTTTTGTTCTTTTTTTTAAGTAATGTGTCACATTCTCACTGAAAGGCCCAGAGAGAGTGTGAGGAGCGTTGGCCGAGCAATCTATCACCCAATGAATCAATCATACATACGAATAAAAACAGAAGCATAAAACAAGAACTGGATTATATTATATTTTAAATCAGCAAAGTATACAAAATAAACAAATCAACAAACGCAAATAAACAAATCAACAAACGCGCGCCTAAAAGAAAAGTGATTTGATAAAATAAATAAATAAAAATGAGTAGTCTAAACTTAAGTAATAATTAAACAAAATAAAAGTTATTTAAAAAAACAGACTCACTTCACTACACACACACACAACCTTTCACCACCCTGGTCCACCAGCGCACTCCCAAAACCCTCACACACACGCTTCAGTCTCCATCAACTTATTAACTATTCTCCCGCCAAAACCTGTCATCCAATCAAACTA
Source organism: Phymorhynchus buccinoides (assembly GCA_017654935.2). Taxonomy (NCBI): domain Eukaryota; kingdom Metazoa; phylum Mollusca; class Gastropoda; order Neogastropoda; family Raphitomidae; genus Phymorhynchus; species Phymorhynchus buccinoides. The sequence continues at coordinate 18,891,349 of CM065700.1, read as the reverse complement.
CAACAAAAATATATCCATCAAACCACAAGCACGCACACACACACGCTCAAAAATATAGTAACACATATACTAAGCAACAAAACAAAAAAGTCACATTTGTGAACCAATAAAGACATTTTCCTTTTTATCTAAAGAGATAACTTATGTACCATAAACATTCCAATACCAGAGTTTTTGTTCCCACAGACAAAATTCACCTAAAAACCTTTCATGACAGATCCATAATGAGATTAGTGATATAATTATAGTAACAGCCTTCTATAGAAACAGGATAACTGGAGATACGTAATACCTAACATATAGTAACTTGCCTACCTTTTCACATATGACGATGTTAATGGCCACAGATCCCAATGAAGTAGAAGCGGGAGGGGAAAAAGTGGCCTGAGGAACTGTGTTCATGCGCCACCACATAGCACAAATAGCAGCTTTTAAAAAATATCTCATTGGTATAATTCATACTGGAAACTTAACAAATTCAATTTACAAAATTACTACCAGCAAAGTTTCCATGGCAGTTTATAGCTTTAACGCTGAACGAATGATGTCCTCTTTGGCCTGCATTTATTCATATCGTGGGTAGCCATCTTGGATTTTCACTTTTCAACCTGTCCCGCATCGACGGATTTCAAATCATCTATGAAAACTGAGATGAAAAGTGCAAAGAAAAAAACTTTATGATGCATTGCAAGGTATCAGCTTTGGCACCCCGGACTATAATGTCAGTCTTTAGTTGCTCTAATGTACGAATGTCATTTTCTTGTAGGGTCGGGTCCCTTCAATTTCCTGTTCAACTTCACGCTCATGCTGTGTATTCTGTTTTTTCTTAAACGTCGCATAAGATATAGCTTTTCCTCGACCTCTAATCTCAAAAAGAAGAGTTTCAAAGAAAAGTCTATCATCGATCTGAAAAACTAAAGCATCATTGAATATGTTATTTCTAAATTATATACCGGAACAGAATATTGTATCTTTACTTCATTCATTTTCTTTTTAATTTATTGAACATAATGTTTGTGTCTTAATAAGCTATTATTAAATTTCAAAAAAGGCCTATCACGCTTAAATTAATCTTTTTTTCAGAACCAATGTAACAACTGAGTGATCAGATCTGTAGCTTGGTTCAACTACAACATCTCTAACTTCGTGTAGCAAATTTTCAGTGATAAGGAAATAGTGTAACCTAGCTTGCTTTTTATAAATGAATTTACGCCATGTATAAATGCGTCTATGTGGGTACATTTCTCTTTGCACGTCAAAAAGCGCATGTTCTGCCATTAAGTTAGTAATCCTTCTTCGGGTCCTAGGGCGGTTCTCAATACTAGAATAGTTCCGTGTATCTAACTGTCTGTTTAAAACACGTTTCACAAACCAAATGTTATGAGCAAAATTCATAGGTTATCACCAGTTAGATCCATACAAGTAAATAAGAGTAACTTTTTTGTAAAGAATTTCTACGTTCATCAGAATATAACATCCTTCTGGGTCCTTAAGGACATCAATAACCTTGTATTCCAAGAATTACTTCTACCCTTTCACCGACAAAGTCGAATTTGTAGCATCCTTTCAATGTCCTTCCAACAACTATGTCACTAAAAGGCAAAAAATTGAGGTTGTATTATCCAAAGACCCTATTGTATTAGTAGTGGGAAGTAAGGATAGACCTTATTTAATGTATGTCACTTAAGATCGTCAATCCAGCAAATGGACTTTTTCTCTACCCGGGTTGAATTTAATAGACATTTTTAGATCTGAAGCAGGCTGGCGGTGAAAGGGTTTACCATTTTTGCTACGTAAATTTTGCTTCTGTTTCAGAACCACTTACCAAGGTTGTACCCCTCATATCTATGAAGTTTTTTAGCTCTTCACGTAATGTGTTTCCGTAAAAGGCAATTTGAGCATCTTTTTACGCACAATTCAAAGACGTGTTTTCTCTTTTTCAATAGTATTTAACCCGTTACAATTATAAAGGAAAAAAAGTTATTTTTAAAAGGGGACTACTTAACCAAAAACCCCCAACTCTCATATCAAACCACTTGAATCTTTTTTGTTGTTGCTGGGGGGCAGTGGGGTGTGAATTGCCTCGTGCCCTCCCCATACGGGGAGGCTTCTGGGGAAACCTGGGGACTTTCACGCGTCTTTCCCATCCACGATACCTGGGAGGGTCTTCTTCCCCGTAGGAGCGGATTACCAGGGGTGTCTTTTTGGTAAAGTTCTGTGCTTGTTAGCTTCCCTCCTACAATCCCTTGCCCAGTCTCTTTTGATTCTGCTTTTTACCTTTTTTGGGGCCTTTCTGCCCATCCCACCAAACTATCTTGTCTGATTTTATCCAAAAACATTCCTTCCAAATAATTAATTGTTTGATCCTTTTGAGGCTCCTCCAAAATGCGGGGAATGTGGGTCGGGCTGGTACCGCAGCGGTGGATTTTGCCAAGTGGGAAAACTGTGTGAAAAACCGGGGGAGGTAATAATTGGTGAATTGTACAGTTCGCCCCTTTATGCCCAATATTTTGGCATAGGGAAACGACAGTAAGAAAGAAGAAGAAGAAGAGGAAAGAAGAATTGTTTAATTTCGGTGCAAATTAAAAGGAATATTGAATGCATATTTGTTTCCTATTAATTCAATTTCGGGGGTCTCTATCATTCTTCTTATCATTCCAGATTTTCCTATAACAAATCGAACGTTTTTTTTTACAGCTTGGGCTTCTTTTTTACCATTGGGAAGGAAAAAACACAAACGCATAACCAAGCACACGGCACAACCGGGCGCAAACCAACACGCGCCACACACGCACGGCACACACACACAAAACACCCACACACCCACAACAAACCCACACCACCACAACAAACACACACACCACCACCAACCGCGCGACAACACACACGCATATGCACGCACACACCCAAATATGCACACACAAATATACACACACACACACACAAGCACACACACAAAAAAACACACACAACACACACACACAACCCCACACCCCAACACACCCCCCCACACACACACCTTATTTTTCTGTTTTAATCACACAAAAAAGTCACAATTAAAAATTGTTTTCTAATCACCGTTTAAGACTATTTTTTTTTTTTTTTTTCACTGGTTTTTTTTTGGTACTGGAGTGGTGGTTTCATTTGTGCACATTTATTTTTTAGTGAAAATATTTTTAGGGAGGTTTGGAAACTTTTTCCGTAAGTCGCTGTGTAACTTTACAGGAAAATTTCCTCGGCCAAAAAGGGTTCAACCCCCATGATAATAGGGCAAGGGCCGGGCCTCTTGGCCAAAACCCCCTCGCCAGGATTTGGGCAGGATAGGACGCCCATAAAAATTGGCATTCAAAAATGGGCATATAAACAGATTTGAAAAAGTGGTCTGTCCCAGGGGGAACAAAACTTTTTTTTGTCAAGATAACACCCCAGAATGGTTAGTGGGAATTGATTTTCTAAAAAAACATATGAAGGGTTGATATTCGAAACTACAGTTTAAAAACAGAAGTTTTTACACGTCAACCAAAGCTGGGATGTGAATTTAACTCTCCAAGGTATATAAGCTGTTATATAGATAATAATAGGGTGTGGTTTTGATTATATTAAAAACGGAAATTAACATTTGTTCCAAATCTAAATTAAATTAAAAAAATACATGCCTACCCCTACCTGCAATTTCCAAAAATGGAAAACTACAACTTTTTTACGGGAGAATTTTAAATGGATTAAAATATTTTCCCTAATTGCTATGAAACTTTTACTGATGTAGTACACACACTTTAGATGGTTTTCAAAAATTTAGACCCTTTCTACACTGACTTCTTCCTAACTGAAGGAAATAAACCTAAACATAATCTGCAAAAGTAAGGGGCAGACTCCTCTCTATGCAATTTTTGCAAAACCTACGAACAAAGAATACCTCATTTGTAATATGATTATAATATTGTTCTCCAATTTTGGATTGAATTGCAAAAAGTTTTGAATGTCAATTTCCAACATTATCAGGATTTCCACTTTGATAAAGAATATGTAATATTTGGTATAAAAGACAATGTCTACACCAATGTAGTTTTTATTGGAGATCTATTGGATATATTGCTAATTTTATTTCATTATACAGTAAATTATCTAAAACTAAACCCAGACTCAGAGATGTTTTGGTATCTAGGCTGAAGAATAGAGTGTGAGAGATACAGTCTAGAAGATTATGGATAGTACATCAATTCAAACAATAGTACATAATTAGATAAAAAAAACTGGTATTATACAAGCGTTCTGTGACTATGTAAATCCACGTTTTTGGGGATTTATTTTGTGTGTTATTGGGGCGCGGATTTTTTTCTCTGTATTCAGTAGAAAATGGAAATATTTGTGGTGAAAATTGTAGAATACATATAGCTCACTGTTATAGCTCATGTATTGATGTAATTGGTTTTATACCTTGTCTTCGCCCACAACAATTAACGCAATGTAAAATTGGGTAGCCTTACACAGATAACGACATATGTCAGCTAAAATCGCATGACTGTACCGATGCGATTGAGACGCTCATTACGTGATCTCGAAAGCGCGAAATGACATATGTTCTTGGAGACCAACAAGTGATCGAATCGTATCGAACAGTCGATACAAATTGTTAGAGGAACTGATACGTATAATTGACCCATATGACTTTGGTAAGTTACGGAGATTGTGGAGTATTAAAGACTTTCTCTCATTGCCCTTGTTGCCTCCAAGCTTACTATGTAGAACAGTCAAAAACATCCAACGAACACACACGTACATTCCACTTGATTGTCCATTTAGATGTTGAATAGTGAGTAACGAGGCTAAATCATAGGTGTGGCGACAGCGGTAAGGGATCGCAGAAGTAGTTCGGATTTACTTCATTAATATTAGATGCTGTTCTGACGCTGGGAGTAAGCCGAACTTGTGTCACCCCTTCCTCCGCATGGAAAGAATCGTCGTCTGCTGTCGACTGCTGCAATGACACATTTTCTTGTCTATTGCCACGGGTCAAAGAATTGACTAGCCCTAGACACTAGCTCTTCTTTCGTCGCTCTTTTTTTTTTCGTTCTCCTTTTACCAACAATGGCTGAAGGCGGAAATCAGAGACATAGTGCAAGAGTACATAACCAACCCACCCCCTTTAAATGTGTAGAAAAAAAGGATGTGGTGAATGAAGGGAGTAACTTATTCAATCAGATGTGGAAGAACTATGACATCATTGCAAGCATTGGTGATGAACAATCGACTTACAAGAGAGTCGTTTCTTCACACACTAGGAATGGAAGAACTACTGTGTACAACAGGAAATGCAGTTGTCAAGAAGATCTGCGCGGTGGATGACATCATCACTGCATTGACACACCACTTTATTGGGGATAAAGACCAACGAATAACTTTATGAAATATATGTGTTCCACAAACGAGACCAAAAGATGATGAGAGTAGTAGGAAGACTACATTGCTGCTCTAACCGCACCCCTGCTGCAACTGCAGCTTTGCAAATGCTTGAAAGACAGTCTTTTGAGAGATTAGGATCGGTCATAGGTATCAGAGACAGTGCTATAGGAAACAACTGTTGGAAGAAAGCTGACCTAGACCTCGAAGACTTGCGTATCGATACGTGACGTGCTGCTGAAGCTAATTCACAGCAACTGAGATAACTGGAGATCAACATGATGACAGCGTCACGCCAAGGCCTGCGCTGTATCAGCCCATGAGCCAGAAAACAAGAGATAGAGGTGCAAATTCTGTGGACATCGCATGCCTTTCAGCCTTTTAGAAGGAAACTCGTGTCCTGCCCTAGGGAATAGGTGTGCTAAACTTGCAAGAAAAAAGAACCACTTCGCTATTTAAGTGCCTCAGCCTACAAAGTAAAGAGAGACTGATAATGTCAAGACTACAGGAGATCAGAGGTCAGAAGAGTGAGCAATCTGCTGTCTTTGGGGAAAAAAAAAAAAAAAACAGAAGACAAAGATCATTAATAGCTGCAGATGATAATGGAGGGCAAAGCTGTGTCTGTCAAATTGAGGCAGGGGGCAAAGCGTCACCGTCATCTTATCATTGTCACGTCAGCAAAATGAATGCCTTGGAAGAATGCAAGAGCAAAACTACATGTGTACAATGGCTCCGTGATCAAACCGCAGAGGAAAGGACACAACATAGTGTAACAAACCCCAAAAACAGGAAATGCTCAGATGGTACGGATTTACTGTGGTGGTAGAAAAAGCTTATACCACGCTGATCAGCAAAGAAATCTGAGGATATGGGTCTCATTACAGTTACACTACCAGAAGCTTCGAGTAATGGGTGGCCAATAACGATATAACGCAGACCTGTGTCCAATATTATTGCTGACGTGTTTCTGACGACGTAGGGACAGCCTCCGGGGTTACTCACTTCAAAGGTGGATACAACTGTGACCCTGTCATTTACTCACCATCGTGTGAGCGTCGCTCACGGCTATGTCGGACAGAGGTGTAAAGAATGAAACTTGATAGTACTTACTAAGGCAGACATCATCACCCAGGACAGAGCCCCACCAGTCTGTAGTAGCCGCACCGGTAGTCGCAACATAAGAGATCCTGGTGGCCGGCGATATCTGCATCTACCTGAAGTCCCATAACAGGCCTACTGAAAAGGGAGATCTAACCTATCTCCCTGTCATGGAAGGACATACTGGACAAGAACTGTCCGGGGCAGAAAGTCTTCCCAAGCTGGATCTCAGCAACGCATCTGGCATGTTCAAACTGGATGATAAGATCAAGCTTACTGAACATTTCCAAAACGCATGGGACGCTTTGTATTAGGAAACGACTGCGTCGTTTGGCATCATCAAGTGAAGCAGTGGAGTCTGTTCCAGAGATGCCTTGAATCCAAGCTCGCTGTGGTAGGACTCGAAGGTGTATTGGAGTGAGCTGAGTGACATTGTCATACGTATATGGCAAAGACACGATGAGGATGCATGATGGGAAAATCCTGACATGCCTTCTGAGAAAGGTTGCCACGCAACTGGGCCTGCAGGTCTTAACAAGAAAAGTAGGCAGAACTAGCGGAAAAAAACGAAGTCACCTTCCCTGGGGCAAAGATCACACATGAGGGACTGCAAATTGACCCGGAGAAAGGTAGGACACTGTTCGGAAGATGCCTAAACATGAGAACGTCGAAGGGACGTACGACGGTTATTTGTTGTGGTTTAGTCAACTATCTATCAAAGTTCTCCAAAACTGTCAGACATTCTGAGCCCATCAGGCAACTCACGAGAGCCGGGTCGAGTGATCTGCGACCCCTCACATTGGAGTGACGCCTGTTTGAAAAAGTCCAGAAGCCTCATCACCGAAGCACCAGTCCTCAAATTATACAACCCACAAGAAGAGCTCACCATCAGTAACCCAACGCAAGCCAAACAGGACTCGGTGCGCCCTTGACACAGAATGGGCATCCTACACTACGCCAGCCGTCCCTGACGGGTACAGAGACAGGTACGCCTCAGAGTGAAAAGGAAATGCTGCGCCATCATATTTCATTGGAGAAAAGTTAACCAATATACATTGATAGACCTGATCGCATTGAGTCGGACCACAAGCCGCTCGAAAGTATCTTGCGGAAACCCCTCTCTGCTGCTCCGAGAAGATTGCAAGGCATGATGCTGCACATACAAGGATACGACATCAACGTGTGCTACAAGCAAGGAAAAGACATCTTCCTTGCAGACACCCTTTCCCGTGCCTTCATCAACACTCCAAGCAGACACGAGGACTTTGAACACATCAACATGGTCTCTTTCCTCCTGATCAGACAGGATAGGATCACTAGACTGAGAACTGCCACAGATGAGGACAGAACGCTACAAGCCGTCAGATCTGCCATCATGGCCGGCTGGCCAGACAACAAAGAAGACCTGCCTGCTGAGCTGTCCCCATACTACAGCTTCCGAGATGAACTGGCAGTACAAGACGGACTCATATTCAAAGGAGAAAGAGTGGTTGTCCCCATCTCCCTGCGACCTGAGATGAACGCTGCTGTCCACGCAACCCACTCTGGCATCGACGGTTGCTCTGAAAAGAGCCAGAGAAAGCCTTTTCTGGCCTGGGATGACAGGTGACATTAAGAACTTCATTTCCACCTGCGACATCTGTCAAACCTACCAGCACGCCGCAAACCAGAGAGAAAGGCTGCAACCACACGAAGTGCCATCTCGCCCGTGGGAGAAAGTTGGTGTCGACCTGTTCGAACTTGACGGCAAACCTACCTAGTCACTGTGGACTATTTTAGCAAGTTTTGGGAGCTAGACCGCCTTGACAACACCAAAGCAACAACAGTCATAAAAAAACTGAAGTCACACTTTGTTTGATACGGATCCCCATGTACCCTCATCAGTGACAACGGACCCCAGTTCACCTCAGAACATTTCAAAAGGTTCGCCATCAGTTTTGATTTCAAACATAGAACAAGTAGCCCGTACAACAGCAAGAGCAACGGCAAGGCCGAGTCAGCCGTGAAGACTGCAAAGACCCTTCTCAGAAAAAATCAGGATGTGATCAATTCTTGGCACTACTGAACTGCCAGAAAAACACCAAGCCAGAACATCGGCACCAGTCCAGTCTCAATCGTTTCCTGAACAGACGCACTAGACACTCTGACCCCAGTGAGAGCCTGTTTGTTACGTTCATAAAATCACCACGAGCCAGACCTGAAACGTTACGATCACACACAGCAAGAACAAGCAGAAGAAGAACTATAGACAAGCGGGACACAAAGACTACCCACCCTGTGAGAAGAAGTTGACGCCGTCACGTCTATGCAGCCAACAACCCAGTGGTGCACGCAAGAGTTGGAACAGGAGCTCACGGTCATCAGCTCGCAGTGGCCGATCCTATGACCTAGGGAAACCGCAGACGGGTACCATCTACTGGCACACCGAGGCCACCTGAAGAAGATTGCATGATCGAGCCCGAGGAGTGAGACGCCACGAGCTGCTGAGAGCGCCCCGGGACCCGTACACGCCCGGCAGCGGAACGCCCAAACAACGTTCCTCGCCAGGTTCCCGTTACGATCTCGGTCGGTCTGTGAAATAAAACATAGAAGATGAGGATTTTGTGTACTAAAGACGCCTCTTCTGGTCAAAAGTTACCACTTTCTTGTAAAAGAGACAGTCGTATCCAGTCATAATTCGTTTCTGATCACTGTTTAGTGTACGCGTTTTCCAATAATTTCGTTTCGTTTCCATGTTACGCGTACAATTTCGTGTATTTCGTTTTCGAAAGGGAAAGGGTGTTACGGTATTGCAGCTTTTGGTACGTGTCCGTATGATGTTTGTATTAAAGACTTCTCTACGTTCACCTTTTTCTCCAGTTACCGATGTAGTAAAGCCAACGATCACGACACACATGTCTTGCCATGTATTGTCCTTCATGTGTAGTGAGTTACGTAACATGGACGATGTGGGCTGGGAAACTGCCTCTTGAAAGGTAGGCCTCATGTAATCGTTAGGCATATTATTGTTAGTCTAGATTTAATGATTGTGTGCCTTATAATGACGAAAGTTTTATATTAAAAAAATAGAGTGCCATGCTTGCTTTGGGAAACGAGACACGCGTATACAGACGCCATGAGCTGAGTCTCTCTCTCTATCTCTCTACTCTCTCTCTCGCTCTCTCTCTTATCTCTCTCTCTTCATCTCCTCTCTCCCTCTCTCCCTGCTCTCTCTCTACCTTGAGCAAATATTCGCCTTGAAGTCTCTTATCTCTCTCTAGATATATCGCTCTCTCTCTATAGTATATCTATCCTCTCCAGTGATGATGTGGGGATTGATTGCCGATTTGATTTTCCCGATCGGGCACTCTTTCAAGCCAAAGAAAAAAAAAGTGTGTGACATATCACTTCCTCTCTCTCTACTCATCTCTCTCTTTCTACTCCGCTCTCTCTATCTCTCTCTCTCTCTCTCTCTCTCTCCATGCTTATCCATTCCTCTCTTCTCATCATCCTCTCCCCTCTCTCCCACCCTCTCATCTCTCGACTCCCCCCACCGTCTCACTCTCTCTTTAAAAAATAACCCCACCCCAGAAGAAAAAAAGATTGATTCGATGGTTGCAGAAATTATCGTAGGCTACTTGTTTGTTGTTAGAGGGGATGAAATGTTTGTGTGTGTCTGTGTGTGTGTGTGTCAATCGCGTTTTTGTGCAGCGTGTGCGCCCCAGTGGTGCATGAGCGTGTGCGTGGCGTGTGTGTGTGTGTTGTGCGTGTGTGCGTGTGCGTGTGCAGTGAGTGTCGCGTGGTCGGCGAGAGTGTGGAGTGCACGGTATGCGTCGTTGTGTGTGTTGTGTGAGTGTGGATAGTGCGTGCGTGTTGTGTGTGTGTGTGCTGTGTCCGTGTGTGTGTGTGTGTGTGCCGTGCGTGCGCCGGTGTGCGTGTGCGTGTGTGTGTGTGTGCGTGTGCGTGTGCGTGCGCGATTGGTGGTGATAATCGATTGACGCTGCGTGTGCTGCGCCGTGACGAGTGTCCTCATGTGTGACTGTCGTAGTGCGTGATGTGTTGCGTGTGCAGTGATGTAGATGTGTGTGGGTATCGATGTGTGTGTGCGTGCGTGCGTGTGCGTGGCGTGTGTGTGCGTCGTGCGTGTGCGTGTAGTTGTGTGTGTGCGTTCGTCATGTGGTTGTGTTTGTGTGTGTTGTGTGCGTGTGTGTGTTTGCGGCGGGGTGTTGCGTGTGTGTGTGCTGGGTGTGTGTGTGATGTGAGTGTTTTGTTGTTGTGTTTGTGTGTGTGTGTGTGAGTGTGTGTGTGGTGAGTTATGTGCGTGTGCCGTGGCTGTTTGAATTGTGAATTGCGATATGTTCTATGTGTAACAGCAACGAGCGTACTGTATGCTTTTGCTTTTGTTTTGATCCCGTATGTCGTTGTACATGAAGACTGTAGGTCGATTGTGTCAATTAAAAGTTGTCATTTGTCATTGCTGTCATTTGTCATTCTCTCTCTCTCTCTCTTTCCTCTCTCTGAGCTCTCTCTCCTCTCTCTCTCTCTCTCTCTCTCCCTCTCTCTCTGCTCTCTCTCTCCCTCTCTCTCTCTCTCCCTCTCTCTCGCTACTCTTTGTCTCTCTCTTCTCGTGCAAATAATTTCCCACCTTCTATTCTGGGTGTTCTGGGGCTGTAACGTTCTACTAATCTTCATTCTCTGTGATCTAGCCTTTTTCTTTGCTTACTATCGGTTTATAATATTTCGCCTTATGTCCATTTATCCTACTTTAATAGGTCTAACTATTTGCTTAATCATGCGCATAGCGGCAGCATGACGCATCTGCTCGCATTTGAAGGAAAACTGTCTGAGCGAGTAACGTTGCCACCGAAGAGTATCTCCTGAAATGCTACCAGGTGGGCTCAGCAGATGGAGATAAAGAGCTGAAGTTTACCATCATAAACACAAATGTTCTGTGAAGGAAAAGCTCAGCTGAGAAGATCACAAACTATTCCTTACAATTGAACTTGTCTAAAGTCCCAATGATAGTTCTTGCAGTTCACCCTCAGAGGGTGAAACGTCAAGCATCAGGCTCTAAGAAACCAATGTTGTACAAAAACGTAGGTTGTGGTACCCTTTAACCATTATTCCCCATGGAACACGGTGAAGCACACTCCTAAAGGTCTGTGTACACGAACATTATTCACAAGGATATTTCTTCATTTCGCGCATGGCAACATGGGTCAGCACACTCTTAATATGACTTGCAGCTCAGTGTGTGCTATGGGGAAGAGACATATCTTGGAATGCTGATGACGTGTACACAGACCATTAGCGAAAAAATATAACAGGCTTGTGTCTTACTGCTTAAATTTATTTAGTTATGATTATAATGTATTGTTTTAACCAAACCTAATTAGTCACAACGAACAAGGAAAAATTAGCCTTTTAAAAACGGAAATCCGGGTGCCGATTTTCTCAAGCATGCACGATGACAGCGTTGAAGATACATTTGTATAACTTTCGCAGAACGTATTCGTTTCACAGAATTTGTTTCGATTGTTAGATAAGGTCAAAGCGCCCAATGATTTGAAAAATACGCCCGGGCAGGGTCTTATATTTGTGCATGAGATTTCATAAGGCCTGTGACGAAGTGAACATTATGTTCACGAGAAGTTCTATTTCCCCATCCCATGAGTTGCTTCACTTCCAGTCTCTGCCACAATCAACAACACACTATCTCCTTCTCTCTTCAGTCGCAGTCTCACTGAGTCACCTTCGAGATGCAAAGCCTCCCTTCAACAGCAAGGTCCAACAATCGTAGATTAGCCTATCTGCGCTTCGTACAACACAGTTTGTTCGTCACCACAATCCTCCACGGATGACACTAAAAACTTGTAGGGTCTGTGCTATGTTGAGACCTTTCTAAAATAGATTACTGCAACTCTCTTCTCGATGGTCATTCCACGTACCTTCTTAACAGACTTAGAGAATCCAGAACACGCTGCACGACTGGTCCTCAAAGCCTCAAATTCGAACACGTAACACTCTTCTCCATGAGGTGCATGGCTGCCAATCTGTGAAAGGCTTGTGCGTACAAGATTTCGCATCTTAGCTTGCTGCAATTTCTGGCACTGCTCCTAGTTACCTGTCTGATCTGCTTCACACTACACACCCTCTCGTCAGCTCCGTTCTTCCTCAATCTCGTCTTTTGCAGCTTCCCCCTGTTTAAACAAAAACTTACGGTGGAAAGATCCTTTTCTTTCAGGCCCCAGCTACTTGGAACAAAACTACCGACCCCCCCCAAAAAAATCATCTCAGAACATTCCAACTCTCTGTCAATTCTTAAGGGCCCAATCTGAAACACACTTACTTTCTCAGCAATAATGTTCGCAATCTCAGCAGCCTATTGAAAGTGCTATGGGTCTGCGTGAATGATGGTGTGCGGATGGGGAGGAGAGGACTGGGGAGCGCGCGCACGCGAGCGCGCGCGTGTGTGTGTAGGTGTGCGTGTGTGTTGCGTGCGTGTGTGTGCGTTGTGCGTGCGCGCGCCGCCGTACGTGTGTGTGTGTGTGTG
>CM065700.1:18867011-18877819 GCA_017654935.2 Phymorhynchus buccinoides | reverse complement strand
TCTCTCTCTCTCTCTATCCCCTCCCTCTCTCTGCTCTCTCTCTCTCTCTCTCTCTCTCTTCTTCTTTTTGTTTTTTTGCTTTTTTTTTTTCTTTGTTCTTTCGTAAATTTTTGTGCTTGTCTCACGTGCGTATTGTGTTCGTGCGGGTTCGTGCATACGCTACTGCGTTTTTAATTAGCGGTATGCTTACATGCGTGTCAGTGTGAGTAAATGTGTGTGTGTGGAAATTAATGGTGTGTTAGAAAAATGAAGACGGAGAAAAAAACAAAAAAACAACCAAACAAAAAAGAAGAAAATACACACACACACCACACACACACAACACAAACACACACACACACACACACACTCACACACAACACACACACACACACACACACACACACACACACCACACACACACACACACACACACACACACACACAGAGGAAAAAGCAATGGAAAAAAGCTAGGCTACTGGGAGTAATTATTGGCCAAAAAAGACAAGAAAAAAAAGACGCAGATCAATGCTTTCAAATGTTGCACGATTATGTACACACTCACGAAACGTGCATGCACCCACACAAATACACAGAAAGCACAGCAGTGCAGGAACATGTATGCACAGTTTAATGTGTATGACCAAAAAAAATAAGGATGACAGAGAGAGAGAAGAGAGAGATGGAGTGAGAGAGAGAGAAAGAGACAGAAAGACTGAGATGAACTGATGAGAGAGATCACAGAGAAGAGAGAGAGAGAGAGTATTGAAACGCAACACAAATGCAAAAACGTTTTGTGTCTTGCGCTCGTGGTGTATATGAGAGTGTTTCATATAAACTGAGCGAGATAAGCAGACAAGTCAGGCAGACAGACAGACAGATGGCACACCCCCCCAAACACACACACACACACACACAACACACACACACACACACACAACACACACACACCAAACATACACACACACATGCGCGCGCATGCTCACTCACACGCTCTCCAGGTAGGAGCAACCCGAATTTCACAGGACGTCCCCCGCCTCTGTGACTATAATGTACCTAACCTAACACACACACAGTGAGAGAGAGAGAGGAGAGAGAGAGAGAGAGAGAGAGAGAGAGAGAGAGAGAAGATGAGAGAGAGAGAATGAGAGAGAGAGAGAGAGGAGAGAGAGGGGTTTTCTCTGTTTTGAGAGAGAGAGAGAGAGAGAGAGAGAGAGAGAGAGAGAGATTTTTTTTTTTTTTTTTTTTGTGATATCAACGGGAGGTGTGGTTTGAGAGTTTTTTCTATTTTTTTTCTTTTTTTTTTTTTTTTAGATTTTTTTTTTTTTTTTTTTTTTTTTTTTTTTTTTTTTTTTTTTTTTTTTTTTTTTTTTTTTTTTTTTTTTTTTTTTTTTTTTTTTTTTATATTTTTTTTTTTTAGAGAGAGAGATATTTTCTATTTTTGGCCTTTGTGTCTGTGTCTAGGTTATATAACCATATGAATGCAGAGAACGCCTACAGGGCAGTTACCCATCAATAAAAAAAATACTGTCTGTGTTTCGTTCCAATCACTTTCCAGTGGAAGGCAAAGAACGACTATTGTTTGTATTCTGCTGCCAGTTTTCAGATGCATGTTATCCCAGATTTCTGAATGCTAACAGTTTCCACAAAATTAGTTCTCTATTGACTGGATCTTCTTTTTCTTCTTCTTCTTTTTTTCTTCTTCTTCTTCGTCGTCGTCAATCGCTCAGACAATTTCCTTAGGTCAATATGAGCGCAGCTTATGTCATGCTGCCGTTATGCGCCTAGTTAAGAAATAGTTAACATTATTAACGAGAAATTGCTATTTCCCCATGGCAACTACAATGATAGCCCACTCTTAATATGACTTACAGCTAAACTGTGTTTCCATGGGGAAATAGAAATGTCTCGTGAATAATGTTAACGTGTACACAGATCTTTATGAAATCTGCACACGCAAGGCTAAGACTCTCCTTGACGTAGTTTCAAATCAGTGGGTGCTTTGAACCTTTTATAACAGTCGAACCAAAAAATCAGTGAAACGAATACGTTCTGCTAAAAGTTTGCAAATGTTCTCAAACCGCTGTCATCCGTGCATGCTTGTGAACATCGCACCCGGGATGTTCTGTTCTAACAAAGCTAATGTGTTTTTTCTTGTGGTTGATAAAGGTCTGTGTACACGTTAACACTATTCACGATATATTTCTATTTGCCTATGGCCAACACAGTGTTAGGCCACTCATATATATGACTTAAAACTCACTGCGTTGCCATGGGGAAATAGAAATATTTTGTGAATAGTGTTAACGTGTACACAGACCTTAATTACGGTTTGGTTAAAACATTATTATTATTATTTTAGCCAATAAGACTCAAGCCTGTGATATTTTTCGCTAAAAGGTCTGTGTACACGTTAACACTATTCACAAGATATTGTTATTTCCCCATGACAACGCAGTGAGCTGTAAGTCATATTAAGGTATGTGTACACGTCAACATTATTCACAAAATACTTCTATTTCCCCATGGCAACACAGTGAGACTGCAAGTCATATTAAGGTCTGTGTACACGTTAACGCTATTCACAAGATATTTCTATTTCCCCATGGACAACGCAGTGAGCTGTAAGTCATATTAAGGTATGTGTACACGTTAACATTATTCACAAAATAATATTCTATTTCCTCATGGCAACACAGTGAGCTGCAAGTTATGTGAAGAGTGGGCTATCACCGTGTTGCCATGGGGAAATAGAAATATATCGTGAATAATGTTAACGTGTACACAGACCTTTAAGAGTGGGCTATCACTGTGTTGCCATGGGGTTTTTTTTTTTATTTTAGGGAAATAGAAATATCTTGTGAATAATGTTAACGTGTACACAAACCTTAAGGTTTTGTAAATTGATTTCTTAGACCTTGATGCTTGACGTTCTACCCTCGCGGGTGACTGCAAAGAAACTATCATTGGGACTTTAGAACCAAGTTAATTGTAAAGAACAGGTTGTGAGTTTCTCAGCTGAATATTTGTTTAAGGGAACATTTTTATGCAGTGATGGGAAACTTCAGCCTCTTTAATATCTCCACCTGCTGAGCCCATGCGGTGGCTTTTCGGGAGATGACTCTTCTGACTCTTCGTTGGCAACGTTACTCGCTCAGACAGTTT
The DNA here is from genome assembly GCA_017654935.2 of Phymorhynchus buccinoides. Taxonomy (NCBI): domain Eukaryota; kingdom Metazoa; phylum Mollusca; class Gastropoda; order Neogastropoda; family Raphitomidae; genus Phymorhynchus; species Phymorhynchus buccinoides. The sequence continues at coordinate 18,874,675 of CM065700.1, read as the reverse complement.
CCTATGAAATGAGAGCAGATGCGTCATGCTGCCGTTATGCGCATGATTAAGAAATAGACCCAGCTTCAGCCGGAGAACACATCTTTGTAAGTGGTGGGGTTTTTTTTTAAAGGGCCCAAAAATGGACCAATGTTTTTGTTGTTGTTATTGTTGTTCCCTGGCTTACACACTCCAGGGATCATACCAACAGCCGAAGCACTTGAATACTATGGTAGAAATGCATCAGCTACGGTTGAGAACATTACGTGTGTGACCGCTTCTGATTACTCCGCCACGTGGGCAGCCACACTCCGACTTCGGAGGATAATGGACTAATATGGCAGAAAGATTGTAAACGACAGTAAGCAAAGCAAAAGGCAGATTCAAAGAGAATGAAAGATTAGAGAAAGTTACAAGCACAGAATTTCCAGAAGGTTGGAGAATTATTTGCACAAGAGAGAGAGAGAGAGAGGAGAGAGAGGGAGAGACTCATGGCGTTGTAGCGCTGTGCTGTTTCCCAAAGCATGGCACTCTATTTAAAAAAATAAAACTTCGTCATCATAAATATGCACAATCAGTAATCAGACTAACAATATGCCTAGCGCCTATGATTACATGAGGTCTACCTTTCAAAGGCAGTTCAGCCACACGTCCACTAAAATCGAGCGACTGTACGATACGATTCGATTACGTGGTCTCCAAGAACAATAAATAAATTCAATGTTAGAGAATAGTATACATAATGAAAAGCTTCCTTCAAAATCTAAGATAATTATTATTATGTTCAAGTTCAACACATTCTTTTAGAATGTCCATTATTATCATTGTTATACAAACTATCTGGGATACAAGTTGCACAAATTGGAACTTTAAAAGATGTAGTTTACAGTCATGAGAAATGATCAAAATTGCTACAGTCTTATCCAACTCTGGAATTGCAAGATTACTATAGTTCATGAGTTAATTAACTTTAATTTTGTTTTCTTGGTCACTTTGTTTTTCTTTGCTATTAAACATAGTTACACTTACTCATACACACGCACTCATATTCACATACATACACACGCACACGCACACGCACGCGCACGCACACGCACACACACACACACACACACACACACACACACACACACACACACATACACACACACACACACACACACACACACACATGCGCACACACTCACGCACACACACATACACATGAGCACACTCACGCACACACACTAAAAATGTTGTTTTTGTTTTTGTTTTTTTAGTCTAATATCACCATGTGTGAACAGTCTTTAAATTAAATCAATCAAATCAAATCAAACACACACACACACTTTAGCTATCATAAGGTAACCAATTTTACATGTGCGTTAATGTTGTGGGTGAGACGAGGTATAAACCAATTACATGTAATACATGAGCTATAACAATGGGCTATATATATATATTTATAACAATTTTCACCACAATATTTCCATTTTCTGACTGAAGAAGAGAACCCCCCCCCCACACACACACACACACTAAAACAACACAAATAACAAAAAAGTGGGATTTACATAACCAGAGGCTTGCATAATAACCAGTTTTGTTTGAATTGTACATTGTTTGAATTAATGTATGATCTGTAATCTTCTAGATTGTATCTCCTTTTCAGCATAGAAGAAACAATCTGAAGATCTGCGTTTATGTTTTGTAATTTACATGTATAAATGAAAAACATAGCATATAAAAGAGTCCAAGAAAAACTACGTCGGTGTAGACATTGTTTGTTTTAATACCAAATATTACAAATTCTTTATCAAAGTGGAAATACTGATTATGTTGGCAATTGACATTCAAAAATTGCTGCAATTAAATCCAATATTGGAGAACAATATTACAATCATATAACAAATGAGGTATTGTTTGTTCGGAGTTTTTGCAAGAGGAGTCTGATATTTTGCAGATATGTAGGTATTAGAAGAAGTCAGTGTAGAAGTCTAATTTGAAACCATCATAGCTGTACGTCATCAATAGTTTTATAGAATTGGGAAAATATTTTAATCCAATTTGAATCTCCGTATAAGTTGTTCCATTTTGAAATTGCAGTAGGGGTAGCATTCTTTTCATTTAATTTAGATTGAACAAATTTATTTCTTTTTTTAATCCAAGCCAAACCTTATTATCTAACAGCTTATACCTTGGAGTTAAATTCACATCCAGCTTGTGACGGTACTGTTTTACTGCATTTAGAATACCTTATAGAAAATCAATTCTAACTTCTGGGTGTCTTAACAAAAAGTTGTTATGATTTAAATCTTGACCAGTGTCGTCAAAAGTTGTTTGATATAAAAAAAATCCAGTATCATACCACTTTTGTAAATAAACAACTGCATTGCCTCTTCATATATTTGGATTGTAATGAATGGATTCTGCCATAAATTCATGAATATTAGTTAGTAAGCATTTCAAACATAGAATTTTACAATATTTTAAAACATCTCTCCAGAATGGATTTTTAATATTTAACATAACAGGTTTGCAGGTTTGCATAATCTGACTCAAGGTTTTCAATGTTCTGGAAATCCGGATGCATGTTAACTGTAAATTCCCTAAAATGTGATTCAGTTAATAGTCGTTTTAAAGAGCTTAGCTTCATAGAAGATAAAAATGTGCAAATATTAATCATTCTCAGCCCACCTTCATTATTTTGCTTAGTAACGATCAACTTAAAGAAAAAAAAATTTCTTGTTTAATAAGAATGAAAATAACTCTTTATCTAGATCGGCAAGAAAAGTTTCCGGAGGATCAGGATGATTATTTAAGAGATGCAAAAATTTTGAAGGAACTAATATTTCCATTACTGTAATTTTCCCAAAAGGTGATAACTGCCACTTACTCCAATAGCTAAGAATTCTTTTCATCTCTAAAAGTTAATTGTCAAAGTTCATATTTACAATATTATCAATGTTTGTTGAAAATGTTATTCCCAACTTGCTAAATTCAACAGGTCCCACACAAAGTTTTTCACTCTCATGTATCTAATGTTGCAATTCTTTCTGATACCAATCCAAATTAATTTCGTTTTTTCAAAATTTATCTTCAGTCCAGAAAACTCCGCAAATGTACCTAAATTTGAGATTGCTTCCCAAAAAGATCTTTCACTGCCATCTTAACACAAAGTATTATCATCCGCAAAGTGTAATAATAAATTATATTTTTCTTTTATGTTTATACCCTTGATGTCAACATTGTTTCGAATCATCAATGAGATAATTTTGGCACATAACAGATATAAATATGGGAAGGATGGATCCCCTTGCCTCATTCCTCTATTTATGGAAAACCAAGAAGAATACTGTCCATTTATGGGGACAGACGTGGCAATATTATAATAGAATGCTTGAAGTCAGGCCAACATTTTTAAAAAAGCACACATTTATGTAAGAAACACCATGATACAGTATCGAAGGCCTTCTGAAAATCTACCAACAAAAACAATCCAGGTATATTATTTTTCTCAGCGTATACTCGTGTGTCATAAATCAATCTAATATTATCACTAATATAACGACCCTTTAAAAAACCTTTCTGACTTACGTGAATAATGTCTGGCAAGACACTTTTCAATCTGTTTGCAATGCATGCAGAAGCAATTTTGTACGTTGTGTTCAATAGAGAGATAGGACGCCAGTTGTTTTATAGATAACGTGTTTGCCTTCTGTTGGTACACATGTGATGATTCCCTGTCTCTGAGAGACAGACAGTTCACCTGCATGGAAGCCCTCGTTAACAGAACGCACAAGAAAAGAACCCAGATCAGCAAATAAGAATTTGAAAAATTCTGCTGTAAACCCATCAGGACCCGGGCTTTTTCAATTTTTCCTATGTTTCAACGAAGTTGCTGCTTCAGTATAATAAAAATTATGTGATTTCTCCTTCAGTACTTCTACTGTCTTCATCAGATAAAACAGTTGCTTCTGGAAATTCGCCTGGGATATTTATGTCAGTTACATCTCTGCAGCTATATAACTGCTCGTAGTAATGCTTAATTTCATCTAATATTTCTTTTTTATCTGTAATAATATTACCATCACTCTTTTCTAAAAACCGAATGGATTTTTCGATGAAGTTTCTATTTTCCAAATTACAGAAATATTTATTAACCTTTTCGCCTTCACTCAACCATCTTATTTTTGACCGTACTGCTATTCCATGGATTCGTGATGCCCTTATTTCCTTAAGGTCAGTCTTTAGTTCCTCTAACGTATGAATGTCATTTTCTTGTAGGGTATCTTCAAGCTCTTTAATTTTCTGTTCAAGTTCACGCTCATGCTGTGTATTCTGTTTTTTCTTAATAGTCGCATAAGATATAGTTTTTCTTCGACCTCTAATCTCAAAAAGAAGAGTTTCAAAGAAAAGTCTATCATTGATCTGAAAAGCATCATTGAAGATGCTATTGATATTTTCTAAGTTATATACCGGAACAGGATATTGTATCTTTACTTCATACATTTTTCTTTAATATTTTGAACATAATGTTTGTGTCTTAATAAGCTATTATTAAATTTCCAAAAAAGGCCTATCACGCTTAAATTCTTTTTTTTTCAAAACCAAAGTAACAACCGAGTGATCAGATCTGTAGCCTGGTTCAACTACAACATCTCTAACTTCGTGTAACAAATTTTCAGTGATAAGGAAATAGTGTAACCTAGATTTCTTTATAGAAATGAATTTACGCCATGTATAACTGCGCCTATCTGGGCACATTTCTCTTTGCACGTCAAAAAGGGCATGTTCTGCCATTAAGTTAGTAATCCTTCTTCGGGTCCTAGGGCGATTATCAGTACTAGAATAGTGCTGTGTATCTAACAGTCTGTTTAAAACACAATTCCAATACCCAACTATCACAATATTATCATTATCAAAAGTTTCAACAAGTTTCACAAATTTAATTTTTAAAAATCTGGGTTACCAGCACGGCTAGGTCCATAGAAGCTAAAAAGTAACTTTTTGGTTAAGAATTTCTAGGTTCATTAGAATGTAGCATCCTTCTGGGCTGGGTCCTTCACAACATCAATAACCTTGTATTCAAAATTACTATTAAACAATATTGCTACATCATTTTTGCTACTTTCAGAACCACTTAGCCATAGGTTGTAACCCCAACCAGATCTAATGAAGTTTTCACATTTTGCAAGTAAATGTGTTTCGTGTAAACAAATAATTTGAGCATCTTTTTAACGCAAAAATTCAAAGATGTCTTTTCTTTTTTCAATATTATTTAATCAGTTACAATTATAAGAACATATTTTAAAAGAGTTAACAACACTCATCATATCAAGCACTTGATCTTTGTGCTGGGGTAGTGGGTGGATGTCTCGTGCCTCCATATGGGGAGCTGGACGACCCCCCCCCCCCCCCCCCCCGAGTCTCTCCCCATGGGGATACCCGGGGGTCCCCACCTTCTGAAGTTCTGTGCTTGTAACTTCCTCTAATCTGCCACTCTCTTTGATTCTGCCTTTTCCTTTTCCCTTCCATCACCTACTAACTTTCTGATTTATTGGCCCATTCTCCTGCCTTTTTTCAAGAACATCTTCCAAATAATTTTTTTCCTTTGAGCTCCTCCGAAATCGGAATGTGTCGGCTGTATGCAGCGGGGAGAGCAGTGAAAACTGAAAACCACACATATAATTTGTATGTACCTTACTCATTATGGCCATATGGCCTGGGAACGAGAACAAGAAGAAGAAGATATTTGTGCCATTAAAGAATATTGTTTTACTTATTCGTTTCTGGTTTTATATTTCTATTCATCCAAATTTCATAACAATCGAGTTTTTACAGCTGCTCTTTTTACATTGGGTAGGAAACACATGCACACGCACACGCACACGCGCACACGCACACGCACGCACACGCACACGCACACACACACACGCACACACACACACACACACACACTCACACAATCACACACACACACATACACACACATCATTATTTTCTTATAATGACCATAAAAGACCAAAAAAGTGTTTGGTTGTGGGGGGTTTTGTGGTAGTGGAGTGGTGGTTCATTTTTGCACATATTTTTTGGACCATATTTTAGAGGTTTGGAAGCTTCAGTAGCGATGGACTTTGCAGAAACCCTCGGCAACGGGTCACCCCATAATAATAGCAACCGGTCATGGCAACACTCGCCAGACGCAGAGGACACCAAAGGTGGCAACTTTCTGGAACTGGAAGCTATTCCTGTGGTCACGAATGATTTGGATGGCGGATGGGTTGGCAAAATTAGCCTGTCAGTGTATCTAGTTTTCGGCACGTTCGGAAACACAATGACTATCATCGTTTTGCGAAGACTGCGCGCCGGCTGGTCCGCCATCAGTGTGTATTTCACGGCGTTAGCTGTGTCAGACACCGTGGTGTTATACACTTTGGCCTTGACCTTCTGGCTCAGAAAGGTCATGAACTTTGACCTGTACACAACCAGCGTGGCGGTGTGTAAAGTGTTCACCTGGCTGATGAACAGCTCCATGATAGTTTCCGCGTGGTTGTTGGTCGCTTTGACTGTTCAGCGAGCCGCCTCTGTGGCCTGGCCTTACCGTGTTAACGTTATGTGCACGCTCAGTAAAAGCTTCGTCGTCAGCGTCGTCATCACTCTCACGTCATCTCTGCTCTATTCGCATACGTTATACGGTTACCAGATTGTTCAGTTGCTAAGCGACTCATCGCTGCGGTGCTCGTTTGGTTCTATCAGCTATCAGAAATTTTGGGTCGACGTGTGGGTGTGGATAGACATTTTCATTTATTCAATTTTTCCTTGTGTGTTTTTGATAATCAGTAACGGCGTTTTGATTGGAAAATTGATCACTTCTGCGAAAACGAGTCAGAAAATGTCGTCTGCGACCAAAGAAGAGGTGAGAGAAAAACGTAAGAGAACCACATCCTCGACAACTATTACTATCATCAGCATAACTACAGCTTTCATTCTCATCACTCTCCCTCTCATGATCTACATCATTTTCTTTTATAAGTTCGCCTCTAAAAGCGAGGATTCCAAACAGCTGCATTCTTTTATCTTCGAGCTCGTATTCATGGTCAGTTTAATCAACTTCGCCTGGAATTTCTACCTTTACTGTTTGACTGGCACCAAGTTTCGACAAGAGTTCTGCAACGTTGTGTTGGGTTGCTGTAAAAAGACGCCGCCTGGGTCAAGGTCACGATCAACAAATATGGAAGGTGTGCACGTTTCCGGTATTGCATCTTCTGCCAAGAGCTTGTCACAGAAATGGGACCAGGATGATGAATTTTAAGATGCTTTGATGAAATACGTTGTCTCACTTTTAGCCTTTTCCAAGCGGTTTGGACGTGTACGAGGGATGGGGATTCTCTTCCCTGCTGACGTATTGTTCGCAAACGTCATGTGGAAAATCCGAACTTAGAGATGGCCCGTTCGTATACGACAAGACTGACTTTACAAAATTCCTTGTCATTTCTCTCTATGGTATACGGGAAGCAAACTCCACAAGAAGTTTTAGGGATATCGTAGCACTTTGTACTCGGCCAGTTTGAATACTAGCGGTTGGTCTACGTGCATGAATGCGCGCTGTAATAGGAGAACCGTTATCAGCTTCCTAGGGCGCTGAGTGCCAGAGACATTCCAGACACAGGAAGTGGGCATCCTTTGTACATAAACTAAATGAA
>CM065700.1:18857011-18859511 GCA_017654935.2 Phymorhynchus buccinoides | reverse complement strand
TTCCCAAAACATGGCATTCTATTATTTTTAATAAAGCTTCATTATACAAATACACAATCAGACAAACAATATGCCTACGATTACATGAGGGCTACCTTCCAAAGGCAGTTAATCCACTATTTGTTTGCAATAAAGGCTAAAGGGCCAGTCACACGTACACCAAAATCGCACCACTGTGCGATACGATTCGATCACGTGGTCTCCAAGAAGCAAATGTGATTCGCGCTTCGAGATCACGTGATCTAATCGTACCGCACAGTCGTGCGATTTTAGCTGACGTGTGGCTGGCCCTTACAAAGTCACCGCATCTAACACTTGATCTTTGTGCTGGGGACAGTGGGTGGATGCCTCGTGCCTCCATACGGGGAGCTGGACGACCCCGCCCCATCCACGAGTCTCTCCCCGTGGGGATACTGGGGGGGGGGGGGGTCTTCCGTGTAAAAATAGTTCCCCCACCTTCTTGAAGTTCTGTGCTTGTCATCTGCCACTCTTTGACTCTGCCTTTTCCTTTTCTTTCTGTCATCTACTATCTTTCTGTTTTATTGGCCCATTCTCTTGCCTTTATTCAAAAACATCTTCCAAATAATTTTTTCCTTCGAACTTCTCTTCGAAAGTAGCTGGTGCTGAAATGAGTCCAAAAGGCATCCGGACGAACTGAAACAAGCCTAATGGAGTCTTAAATGCAGTTTTGGGCCTATCTTCAGGCTTTATAAACAAATGCCAGCACCCTTTCAATAAATCTATATTTGTAAAGTACCGCGCACCAGAAAGCTGGGTAAACATCTCGTCAACATCTGGGATAGGTTCTGAGTTGATAACTGTAACTTTATTCAAAGTACGAAAATCGATGCAAAGACGAACAGAGCCGTCCTTCTTGCTAACGAGAACCACAGGCGAACAATAGGGCGAACTGGGAGGTTCGATGACACCTAGAGAAAGCATACACTGTACCTACTTCACTATCGTTTCCTTGGAAATGAAAGGGAGTGGGTATTGTTAATTGCCATCATCAGATTAACGAAAAATAATATCTTTCTCGAGTCATAATCTTGCAAACCATTCAAAACAATTAGCAATAGAAAAGGAAGTCGAAGCTTAAAAGTAACTTAAAAGTGAACGAAATATTTTATCCTTTGACAAATAAAGTATTTAAATGTATGCACAATTAGGCCTATCTTGTCTTACCTCTGCACTGCAGAAGAGCAAAAATCAATGACAATGCTACTGCGAAGAAGGTAGAAAGCAAAGTGAGAGATCGACAGGAAATAGACCAGCGAAAACCAAATTGAACTCAACTGAGCGAAATGCATGAGTGCGTGCAACACGAAGTTGACCTATATCCCGCATTGCACGGACCGTTACGCAGCACTTTTTAACACCAGAGCCTCTAACAAAAAGGAAAGCCATACAAATGATCTGGCACCGATAATAAGAATAATAACATACTTCAATGTGATGACTTTCATCACAAAGAATTGTGCCATTAAAGAATATTTAATGCACATTTTGTTTTATTTATTCGTTTCTGGTCTTATATTTTTATTCATCCAGATTTTATAACAATCAAGTTTTTACAGCTGCCCTTTATACATTGGAAAAGACCCCCCCCCCCCCCCCCCCCACCCACCCCCCCCCCCCCCCCCCCCCCCAAAACCCCCCCACCCCCCCCGGCCACACACACACACACACACACACACACACACACACACATACACACATCACTATTTTCTTATAATCATCGTAAAAGACAAACAAATAGTTTCGTTTTACTATTTGTTTTGTGGTAGTGGAGTGGTAGTTCATCTTTGCACATATTTTCTTTGACAATATTTTAGAGGTTTGGAAGCTTCAGTAGCGATGGACTTGGCAGAAACGTTCGGCAACGGGTCACCCCATAATAATAGCAACTGGTCATGGCAACATTCGCCAGACGCAGAGGATGCCAAAGGGGGCGACTTTCTGGAACTGGAAGCTATTCCTGTGGTCACGAAGGATTTGGACGGCGGATGGGTTGGCAAAATTAGCCTATCAGTGTATCTAGTTTTCGGCACATTCGGAAACACGATGACAATCACCGTTTTGCGAAGACTGCGCGCCGGTTGGTCCGCCACAAGTGTGTATTTCACGGGGTTAGCTGTGTCAGACACTGTGGTGTTATACACGTTGGCCTTGGCCTTCTGGCTCAGAAAGGTCATGAACTTTGACCTGTACACAACCAGCGTGGTGGTGTGTAAAGGGTTCGTCTGGCTGATGAACAGCTCCGCTGCAGTGTCCGCGTGGTTGTTGGTCGCTTTGACTGTTCAGCGAGCCACCTCTGTGGCCTGGCCTCATCGTGTTAACGTTATCTGCACGCTCAGTAAGAGCATCGTCGTCAGCGTCGTCATCACTGTCACGTCATCGCTCCTGTATTCACATTCGTTATACGGTTACCAGATTGTTCAGTTGCTAAACGACTCATTGCTGCGGTGTTCGTTCGGTTCTACCAGCTATCAGAAATTTT
>CM065700.1:18820750-18845750 GCA_017654935.2 Phymorhynchus buccinoides | reverse complement strand
CAACTACTGGAGGTATTCTGGAAGTCTGACCACGCCCAACTGTAGCGAGGTGGTCACCTGGACCATCTTCAGAGAAACCATCACCATCTCTCAGACACAGGTACTATCGTTGTTGTTCTTGGTTTACGCTGGCTAAAAGACTCCAGGGATCGACCCAACAGTGGAAGCACTTGAACACTATGGTACAAGGGCATCAGCCACAAGAATGAGAACATTACCTGCGTGTGACCGTTGTTGATTACCCCGCCACGTGTGCAGCCACACTACTGGGCCGTCTTTGGGGGATTTTGGAGACTGAGGCTCTTATGCTAGGAGCTTGTCATGGCTAAAGACCCCCCCCCCCCCCCTCCCCCCGCATAACTATGCACAGCATAAGAACATTTTAATATAGCCTTGGTGTTCTAGCCTATGTCAATTGGTCTGACACAGCCTTAAGCCAAGGCGACACAGGTACCGTGGCATGGGGATTATAAGACGCATCTGTATATTAGCCACATCCCGTAGAGTTATAGAATAAAAGCTGCAGCAGTTCATAAGCCACACTTAAAATTATGCACACAAGCAAACTGACAACGTTCAAGAAAAACGCTGCAGAATTAGAAATAGTGGCACCTCAACATAAATATAAAACAATTATAATGCTCTGCAACATTTTAAACATGGAATTTGAATCTATTTGAGAATCAAAACTAGCTTTGATAGCTGTAATGAAGTTCAAAATAGCCCGGGGAATGTGGCTGGAAACATTATTTAACAATGCTGAGAAAACTTATCCGGATCAATACTTTGAAAAAAACTCACAGACAAGCCGCATCAGTGTATAAGCCGCATGGGCAAAGGTTGAGGTAAAACGTAGCGGCTTATAGCTGGCATTTTATGGTAATCATAATTAGAGACTGTGTGTTCAAAGTAAGTGCGAATCATTGAAAATCTGAAATCATTTTCAATTAAAATTTTTTTTGGGAATGAATTTATTTTCCTTCTCCTGAGGTTTGAACTTATTTTTTGGGCGCAAGTAATGTTTTGTTACATTTATCGTAAGTTGGTAAATATCCACAAACGACCTCTATGCAAAGTGTAAAGTATTAGGTATTAGGTACTTTATCGTCACAGAGGCGTCTCTGAAATTCGGGTTGCTCCCACCTGGAGAGTGCGTCGCATCCAGAAGCTACCAATGCACTAATGTGCCACTCATGTGTTGTTGTTTTTTTGGAAGTGCAATATAAGCTTAAATATAAAGTGCGAGATACATAGATACATTTTGTTTGTCATTTTCAGATGAAAAGATTATTTTAAAGGAATGTGATCGCTTCAGTTCCCCTCTTTTGACATAACATTTGAAATCTGAATCATCTTAACATTTTTATCTCTCTTCTCTGACTGTCTGTGTCTCTGTCTATGCTTCTCTCTGTCTGTCTGTCTGTCTGTCTGTCTGTCTGTCTGTCTGTCTCTCTCTCTCTCTCTCTCTCTCTCTCTCTCTCTCTCTCTCTCTCTCTCTCTCTCTCTTCTCTCTATGTGCGTTTGTGCGCGTGTGTGTGTCTTAACATTTTTATCTCTTGTTTGTGTGTGTGTGTGTGTGTGTGAGCATGTGTGTGTGTGTGTGTGTGTGTGTGTGTGTGTGTGTGTGTGTGTGTGTGTGTGTGTGTGTGTGTGTGTGTGTGTGTGTGTGTGTGTGAGCGTGTTTGTGTCCGTGCGTGAGCGCGCGCACGCACGTGTGTGTTTTCATGCAAACGAGTATAATTTCGCAGTGCGTATTATTGTATGTGCATCCGCATGTGTGTTCGCGCGCACGCGTGTACGTGTGCGCTGTTTGATTTCTCCCTCTCTCTCTCTCTCTCTCTCTCTCTCTCTCTCTCTCTCTCTCTCTCTCTCTCTCTCTCTCTCTCTCTCTCTCTCTCTCTCTCTCTCTCTCTCTCTCTCTCTCTCTCTCAACTCTACCCAGTTGGACGCCTTCCGTGACCTTCAGGACTCTCACGGCGACGACCTTGAGGACAACTACCGCCCCGTGCAGAGCCTCAACTCCCGCACGCTCAAGGCGTCCTTCTCCGCAGCCAGCCCCACCATTGCTGCCCCATCCACCACTGTTACCCTGCTCACCGCATTGGTAGCCGTGCTGAGTTCCTTCAAACAACACATGCTCTGAGTTTGCCTTAAGGTCTCGGTACACGTTATTCGCGGGGTATTTCTATTTCCCCATGGCAACACAGTGATAGCCCACTCTTAATATGACTTACAGCTCACTGCGTTGTCATGGGGAACTAGAAATATCGTGTGAGTAGTGTTAACGTGTACACAGACCTTTCATAATGCATATTTATTTTTTGTTAATGCAATCAGCACGAGGTAAAGGTGGACCCTGACGGATGAGTTTTTGCAAGAAACACGTCGAGATCACCAGAAAGACAGCCGTTTCAAGGATCGGAACCCTCACTTTGCTCTGATTTCCTAGACATCAAACCGTCAAAACGGCGATTCCTCCTTGGTGGAGATGCCGGAGAGAGGGATCGCCGATTTGACGGTTTGATTTCTAGGAAACTAGAGAAAAGTGAGCGTTGCGATCTCGGTAAAGGGTGTTTTCCTGGTGCTCTCGGCGTGTTTCTTGCAAAAACTCATCCGTCAGGGTGCACCTTTAAGAACGAACGATTTCGTTTTCTGTACTGGAGGCTACGCTGTGTGTCTTCAGACAATACATGCTCTGAGTTTTTGAAAGGAAAATGCAAACAGCTAAGGACTACCGATTTGAATTTTCTCTATTGGTAGCCATGCTCTGTACCGTCAAACAATACATGTTCTGAGTTGTCCTTGTAATACAGTCAGCAAAAGTTAAGGACGACCGATTTAATTTTGCATTTTGGTGGCAATGCTGTTTATTTGCAACAATTTCAAATTATAAACAATGACGAGGTAACTGGGTAACAACAAGCATATAGCTTATAACGTACCCGTACACAATACATTACATATAATTCAAATGACGGAAGGAGTGTTCTCACCAATTAGAAAATATTATTTCAATATTTAGAAACATTATTCACAAATTAACAAACAAAGTGAACAAAATAGAAAAGCCAGAAAAGAAATAAAAGTCACATTTTGGAAAAATCACCCCCAAAAAAAGAAAAAAAAGAAAGGAAGGAGGAAAACAAAAGGGGGATTGAGAGACAAATTAATCAACAATTTGATGACTCAATATGACACTCATTAAAACATCCCACAAAAGTAATTACAACCATGTTTACATATGTAGAACAAGTTATTCAATCAATTAGACCAATGCTGTTTATTTCATTATTTATCAATGTAGGAAATGTCTATAGCGCACTACCTTAACCCTTTCACCGCCAAAGTCGCATTTTAGCACCACAGTGATTTAACACCTATGTCACTAAAAGGCATCAAATTGGGGTCTAGTATCCAAAGACCCTATTTTCTTAGTTTTGCGAAGTAAGGATAGAAAATTTTATATATGTCACAGAAGAATCCCCAATACTGCAGATGGATTTTGTTCTCTACCCAGGTAAATTTAATGGAAATAATTGTCTGAAATATGGCTTGCGGTGAAAGGGTTAAAACTCAAGGCGCTCATTGCTCAATGTTTACTTTCATAATTATATGTTATGAGTTTTCCTTGTAATACAATCAGCAAAAGTTAAGGTCCACCCATTCAATTTTCTCTATTGGTAGCCATGCTGTATTCCTTCAAACAACACATGGTCTGTGTTTTCCTTGTAATACAATCAGCGGAAGTTAAGGTCCACCCATTCAATTTTCTCTATTGGTAGCCATGCTGTATTCCTTCAAACAACACATGCTCTGCGTTTTCCTTGTAATACAATCAGCGGAAGTTAAGGTCCACCCATTCCATTTTCTCTATTGGTACCAGGTAGCCATGCTGTGCACCTTCAGACAATACATGCTCTGAGTTTTTGAAAAGAAAATACAATCAGCAAAAGTTAAGGACTACCGATTGAATTTTCTCTATTGGTAGCCATGCTCTGTACCGTCAAACAATACATGTTCTGAGTTGTCCTTGTAATACAGTCAGCAAAAGTTAAGGACGACCGATTTAATGTTGCATTTTGGTAGCAATGCTGTTTATTTCATTATTTATTAGTTTAGGAAATGTCTATAGCGCACTACCTTAAAGCTCAATGCGCTCATTGCTCAATGTTTGCTTTCATAATTACATGCTCTGAGTTTTCCTTGTAATACAATCAACGGAAGTTAAAAGACCATCCATGTTTTTTATATAATACAATCAGCAAAAAGTCAATTTGTTCTATTTCCAATGATTATTGAGTAGCATTGAAACACGGTTTAATTTTGTAAATTAACCATAGCTACCGCGGTCACCACATTGGTAGCCATGCTGTGTACCTTCAAACAACGCATGCTCTGAGTTTTCCTTGCAATACAATCAGCAAAAGTTAAGGTCCACCCATTCAATTGTCTCTATTGGTAGCCATGCTGTGTACCTTCAAACAACACATGCTCTGAGTTTTCCTTGCAATACAATCAGCGGAAGTTAAGGTCCACCCATTCAATTGTCTCTATTGGTACCAGGTAGCCATACTGTGCACCTTCAGACAATACATGCTCTGAGTTTTTGAAAAGAAAATACAATCAGCAAAAGTTAAGGACTACCGATTGAATGTTCTCTATTGGTAGCCATGCTCTGTACCTTCAAATAACACATGCTCCGAGTTTTCCTTGTAATGCGATCAGCAAAAGTTAAGGAGTACCGATTCAATTTGTTCTATTTTCTATGATTACCGAATGACAATGAAGTGCAGTTAATTTTGTAATTTATTAACCATTGCTACCCTGGTCACCACGTTGGTAGTCATGCGGTGGCCCTTCAAACGATACATGCATTGAGGTGGTTTTTAAAATAATACAGTCAGCAAAAGTTAAGGACAACCGATTCACTTTTCTCAATTGGTAGCCATGCTCTATGCCTTCACAAAATACATGCTCTGAGGTGTATTTTAAAGATAAATACAATCAGTAAAAGTTAAGGAGAACCGATTCAGTTTTCTCAATTGGTAGTCATGCTCTATACCTTCACAATATACATGCTCTGATGTGTATTTTAAAGATAAATACAATCAGCTAAAGTTAAAGAGAACCGATTCAGTTTTCTCAATTGGTAGCCATGCTCTCTACGTTCACAAAATACATGCTCTGAGGTGTGTGTGTTTAAAAATACAATCAGCAAACGTTAAGGAGAACCGATTCAGTTTTCTCAATTGGTAGTCATGCTCTATACCTTCACAATATACATGCTCTGATGTGTATTTTAAAGATAAATACAATCAGCTAAAGTTAAAGAGAACCGATTCAGTTTTCTCAATTGGTAGCCATGCTCTCTACGTTCACAAAATACATGCTCTGAGGTGTGTGTGTTTAAAAATACAATCAGCAAACGTTAAGGAGAACCGATTCAGTTTTCTCAATTGGTAGCCATGCTCTATGCCTTCAAAAAATGCATGCACTGAGTTGTTTAAAAAAAATACAATCAGCAAAAGTTAAGGACAACTGATTCAGTTTTTCCCTATTGGTAGCCATGCTCTGCACCTTCAAACAATGCATGCACTGAGTTTTTATTTTAATACAATTAGCAACAGTTAAGGACAACTGAGTCAGTTTTTCCCTATTGGTAGCCATGCTGTACACCTTCAAACAATGCATGCACTGAGGGTTTTTTGGTAATACAATCAGCAAATGTTAAGGACAATTGATTCAGTTTTCACTATTGGTAGCCACGCTCTATATCCTCAAACAATACATGCTCTGAGTTTTCCTTGTAATACAATCAGCAAATGTTAAGGACAATTGATTCAGTTTTCACTATTGGTAGCCACGCTCTATATCCTCAAACAATACATGCTCTGAGTTTTCCTTGTAATACAATCAGCAAATGTTAAGGACAATTGATTCAGTTTTCACTATTGGTAGCCACGCTCTATATCCTCAAACAATACATGCTCCATTTTTTTTCCTTGTAATACGATCAGCAAAAGTTAAGGTCCACCGATTCAATTTGCTCCGTTTTCTATAATTATCGATTCACGTTGAAGTGCAGTTTAATTTTGTAATTAACCACTGCGATCCTGGGCCTGTATTCACGTTGAGATAGCATGAGACTTAGCACCATGCTAACTTAGAAGCTCTTCCAAAAGTCCTATTACATCCTATAGGACATTGGAAGAGCTTCTAAGTTAGCATCATGCTAAGTCTCATGCTATCTCAACGTGAATACAGGCCCTGGTCACTAGATTGTTAGTCATGCTTAGAGACCTTTAACATTTTACATGCTCTGTTGTTGTTGTTGTTTTTAAAGGTGGACCCTGACGGATGAGGTTTTGCAAGAAACACGTCGAGATCACCAGAAGACAGCCTTTTCAAGGATCGGAACACTCACTTTGCTCTGGTTTCCTACAAATTAAACCGTCAAAACGGCGATTCTTCCTTGGCGGAGATGCCGGAGAGAGTAACCATTTTGGATGGGGTGGGTGGAGGCCACTCATTGTGGTTGAAGCGTTTTCTCTTTTTTGTAATGCAGTAAAAAAAAAAAAAAGGGAGCTATTTCCTTTGTTGTGAGCGAAACTCCTTTCGATAAACTGTATGAAAAAAAGGCTTGTATTGTGAAACGTTCGTTCAAACAATTTGGCGGCCATTAGAAAAGAGACGGCACACGCCTTCTCTTTCAGTGAAATAATTTGACTTCCAGCACCTCCGCCAAGGAGGAATCGCCGATTTGACGGTTTGATTTCTAGGAAAAGCAGAGCAAAGTGAGCGCTGCAATCTGTGTAAAGGATGTTTTCCTGGTGATCTCGACGTGTTTCTGACAAAACCTCATCCGTCAGGGTGCCCCTTTAATATTATTTTCAATTACTGTTGCATTACTTGTTGCCACAAAATTAAAAAGATACATTATTTGGATGACCAGGTATATAAATACTAAGCCAAACTATTTGGGTGTTTTGTTTTCCTTCTGATATGGTCAGTTACCAGATCAGCCAGTTATAGCAGTTGGACTCGAAGGCAGCACTGATACGGTGTCTTTATGTTTCTTTTAACCAGTCTAGATAGACCATCATGAAAGGATTCAAATCAATCAATCAATCAATCAATCAATCAATCAATCAATCAATCAATCAATCAATCAATCAATCAATCAACCAATCAATATTTATTATCCCCATTAAAATGAACAAGGAAATGTTGTTTGCTGTCACATTAAAACATACAATAAAACACAATGCACACGAGAAGTAACATATCACAGATATCAGATTATGAGTAATCATGTATCTATTATATTGAAGAAGAAAAAACAACCACACCATTAAACTTTCCTCTTATATATATAGCTTGCTTTAATAAAACTTTTTTTGTGTCCAATATGTAAGTTTGTGAACCTAAGAAAGAAACTCAATGACTTTAATTTTAGCTTTACGATTTGTTCTGTGTTCTGAAAAGAATAAAAGAAAATAATGTGCTAAAATTGTAATACAATTGTTACACACACACACACGCACACACCTCCCCAACACACACACCCTCACCCAATATATATATATATATATCTCTCTCTCTCTCTCTCTCTCTCTCTCTCTCTCTCTCTCTCTCTCTCATATACACCACACACACCCTAAAACACGCGCATACAACTGCACCCATATGCACACGCACGCTTCCCCATCGTTTGTGAGCACCACTGGCATACTTATGAACTGCACATATAAATGCCCCAATTGTTACACACACACACACACACACACCCCCAACACACACACCCTCACCCAATTCCACCCACTTCTACCCATCACCACAAATGTATCCAAAATGTCAAAGTCACTGGAAGCGCTTCTTTGTGACGGTGCCATTCTATCACTCCTTTTTGTTAATCAAAACACAGCTAGCAACCTGACCAGGGCCTGTATTCACATTGAGATAGCATGAGACTTAGCATGATGCTAACTTAGAAGCTCTTCCAATGTCCTATAGGATTTAATAGGACTTTTGGAAGAGCTTCTAGTTCTAAGTTAGCATGATGCTAAGTCTCATGCTATCTCAACGTGAATACAGGTCCAGATGCCTGGTAATGAAGAGCGTCGTTGTTTGGATTGTACCCAGGTATTCGGGCATTTGTTGTTTGTTCATTAAGATTTTTAATTCAAAACGATGCTTTTGCGTGTCTCGATCAAGCAAAAGCACAATAAGAACAATTGCCTTAGCGACAACTATGCTTACGGATTTTTTTAATTGATTTATTTTTAAAGCAAACTGTTGGATTTCGACGTTTGTGATTGACTTCCAATTTCAGTTTCAATAGTATTCATCAAATTTAAATATGCAGAAATAATATCATCTAAGCGTGCTTTTAGTAGTCAGCCCTCTCGCTTTACATAAAGTTCAGAATATTTTCATAGAGTATTTCAAAATGTGGATGGTTTCAATCGAGGTTAGTTTCCTGTATATTAGTACAAGAATACTTGTGCTGAAGGGAGAAAGGTGGCAGAGTGGTAAAACGTTCGCCTGCCAAATGTAATGCGTGACTGCAGCGTGGGTGACCCGGGTTCGAATCCCGGCGGCCTCGCCCTTTCTTTCTAGTTTGACAGGAAAATCGAACTGAACGTTGAGTCCTTCGGATGGGGACTTAAAGCTAGTCTGCTGACCCATGCGCTTTACGCACGTATAAATCCTACGGCAGTTGAAAGTCGGTAAGAGCAGGGAGAAATCTCACTGCCTGGTATGGCCAAATTGATAGCTAGGTTTTCCAAGTGTGCCCACACACCCTCCTCACCCTGTGCCCCCCCAAATTAAAAACAAAATTGTGTAGGCGCTGCACTTTCGGCGACGCGCTGTCCGGGGGAGAGCAGCCCGAATATACCAAATACCAATACCCAATACACACTTGCCATTATGCATAATTTAATCTAATCTATGTGAAAAGTCACTTTGGCGAGAAAAAAAGTTTGAAAAAAGTAATGAAAAACATAATTGCTGTCTTTTTATTTTTGCTATAAGAATAGTATTTCTGTACCTAAATAGCTTAAAATTGACCATAACATTATTCAATAATAGTTGCTTATTGTGTGTTTTACTTACATGTTTGGGTGTGTGTTTTTATACTATCAAAACAGAAACAAAACATTTTGCTGTGTGCATGCGGTTTTGTGTTGGAGTTATTTGTAATTGGCAGTGTGCTGCTTTTGCTTTTGTGACATTAAATCCACTTACGAGAATCATGTTACCTTGAACATGTATTGATGTTATTTACCATACTAATTATCTAACCAGTGCCATTATTCGCACGCGTGCCAATAAAATGAATCCACTTTTTGCAGTTTTATATGAAACACATAATATTGTACTCTTTGAGAAAAATAATAAAATCATAATGTTTTGGATGTTGATGGATGTGGGTGTGTTGGTGAGTGTCCGAACGCTAAGAGACGATTACAGTTAACAACAGATTTTAATTCAAACGAGAAACAAATAACCGATGAAGAAAACTTTTAAAAGTCGCTGCCATGGGTTTTTAAATGAGCTTGACAAAGATTCGCAATGTCAAAATCCTGGTTGCGGCATCTTGAAAGGCAGAATCCATTTTGACATCGGCTTCTCTGATCATACCCCTCTCTATACTCCTCTCTTAGCCTAACCTTATCCCTCTCTACGCTGTTCTCTTAGCCTGAACATACCCGTCTCTGCACTCCTCTCTTAGCCTGAACATACCCCTCTCTACACTCCTCTCTTAGCCTGAACATGCCCCTCTCTACACTCCTCTCTTAGTCTGAACATACCCCTCTCTACACTCTTCTCTTAGCCTGAACATACCCCTCTCTACACTCCTCTCTTAGCCTGAACATACCCCTCTCTACACTCCTCTCTTAGCCTGAACATACCCCTCTCTACACTCCTCTCTTAGCCTGAACATACCCCTCTCTACACTCCTCTCTTAGCCTGAACATACCCCTCTCTACACTCCTCTCTTAGCCTGAACATACCCCTCTCTACACTCCTCTCTTAGCCTCAACATACCCCTCTCTACACTCCTCTCTTAGCCTCAACATACCCCTCTCTACACTCCTCTCTTAGCCTGAACATACCCCTCTCTACACTCCTCTCTTAGCCTGAACATACCCCTCTCTACACTCCTCTCTTAGCCTCAACATACCCCTCTCTACACTCCTCTCTTAGCCTGAACATACCCCTCTCTACACTCCTCTCTTAGCCTCAACATACCCCTCTCTACACTCCTCTCTTAGCCTGAACATACCCCTCTCTACACTCCTCTCTTAGCCTGAACATACCCCTCTCTACACTCCTCTCTTAGCCTGAACATACCCCTCTCTACACTCCTCTCTTAGCCTGAACATACCCCTCTCTACACTCCTCTCTTAGCCTCAACATACCCCTCTCTACACTCCTCTCTTAGCCTGAACATACCCCTCTCTACACTCCTCTCTTAGCCTGAACATACCCCTCTCTACACTCCTCTCTTAGCCTGAACATACCCCTCTCTACACTCCTCTCTTAGCCTGAACATACCCCTCTCTACACTCAACATACCCCTCTCTACACTCCTCTCTTAGCCTGAACATACCCCTCTCTACACTCCTCTCTTAGCCTCAACATACCCCTCTCTACACTCCTCTCTTAGCCTCAACATACCCCTCTCTACACTCCTCTCTTAGCCTCAACATACCCCTCTCTACACTCCTCTCTTAGCCTGAACATACCCCTCTCTACACTCCTCTCTTAGCCTGAACATACCCCTCTCTACACTCCTCTCTTAGCCTGAACATACCCCTCTCTACACTCCTCTCTTAGCCTCAACATACCCCTCTCTACACTCCTCTCTTAGCCTGAACATACCCCTCTCTACACTCCTCTCTTAGCCTGAACATACCCCTCTCTACACTCCTCTCTTAGCCTCAACATACCCCTCTCTACACTCCTCTCTTAGCCTGAACATACCCCTCTCTACACTCCTCTCTTAGCCTGAACATACCCCTCTCTACACTCCTCTCTTAGCCTGAACATACCCCTCTCTACACTCCTCTCTTAGCCTGAACATACCCCTCTCTACACTCCTCTCTTAGCCTCAACATACCCCTCTCTACACTCCTCTCTTAGCCTGAACATACCCCTCTCTACACTCCTCTCTTAGCCTGAACATACCCCTCTCTACACTCCTCTCTTAGCCTCAACATACCCCTCTCTACACTCCTCTCTTAGCCTCAACATACCCCTCTCTACACTCCTCTCTTAGCCTGAACATACCCCTCTCTACACTCCTCTCTTAGCCTGAACATACCCCTCTCTACACTCCTCTCTTAGCCTGAACATACCCCTCTCTACACTCCTCTCTTAGCCTGAACATACCCCTCTCTACACTCCTCTCTTAGCCTGAACATACCCCTCTCTAGGGAGAAAACTGGGCTATAGAGGGTCTTCAGAAAAGAATAAATCAGGCCTCGTACACAGTAGAAGCGAAAATCTCATGCGCAATCAGTAAAAAAAAAAAAGAAAAGAAAGAAGGGGGGGGGGGGAATATACGGATTAGGCCGTGTACACACATATTGCGGAGATGCCATACGGAAACCCGCAAATAAAGAAGGGAAGAGATTTGCGCACGTGTCCGAATTTCCCCATATCCGTACATTTGTTACTCTTCTTTCTTCAATTTATTTACGGATTGCGCATGGAATTTTCGTATAAGTACGGAATCTCCGCATATGTGTGTACACGGCCTCAGGGTAAATACGAGCGCTTATCCCCCCCCCCCCCCTCCCTTCTTTCTTTTACTTATTTACGGATTGCGCATGGATTTCCGCACGGAACTTCCGCGCATACGTGTACGTGCCCTAAATCTGTTTTCATCAATCAGGGTTCCGGCTTGAAACCATCGTAGTCCGAGGGGGTCCGTAGCCATGTTGTGTGTGACTCCTCGCTCTAATAACTATGGTGAGGACCTCAAAGACCCACCACGTCACGTGTAAAAATAACGGTTTTCACGTGTTTTCCCTCCTATAACTGGACACAAATCTTTTTTTTATTTTTTATTGAATTTTTTTTCACGCAATTTGCATAAACATAATAAACAAACATAACTGAAAAATGAAACATAAGTGTTAATCGCTCTCCTAATGTTTTCTTTTCTTATATTATCATAATACTTTTGTTGAACATATATTGAAAAATAAACAAAATAAGAAAAAGCATACATAAGCATACAACACAACTGCACAAGTTTACATACACATACATACAGACAGAGAGAGAGAGAGAGAGAGAGAGAGAGAGAGAGAGAGAGAGAGAGAGAGAGAGAGAGAGAGAGAGAGAGAGAGAGAGAGAGAGAGAGAGAAATCTTGTTTTGACCAAGTCTGACTCCCATATAAATGGCAACCCGACGCATCAGTTTAAAGAGCAGCCTCAATTTGAATATGGGGAAATTTATATGTGGGTCACAGCAACCCAGAAACAAACCCAAGGGACTTAATAGTGGTGCGTCACTGGGTCTTTAAAGATACACTGACGCACCACGATTAAGTCCCTTGTTGTTTTTCTGGGTAGCTGTGACCCACATACGCATGTCCCCATCTTCAAATTGAGGCTGCTCTTTAAAATGATGTTTCGGTTTGAATTTGGGGGCATTTGTATAGGAGTCAAACATGGTCAAAACAAGATTTATTTCCAGCTATAAAGAGGGAAAACCCGTGAAACCCGTGATTTTGACACGTGATCTGGTGGGTCTTTGACATTGGAAATAGATTGTTTTTTAAGCTGCAGGCAAAGGGGGAATAATTATGTTGGTGTTGTTGTAAGACTCCAGGGATCATCCCAACAGCCGAAGCGCTTGAACGCTACAATACAAATGCACCAGCTAGGGATGAGAACATTCACGTGTGTGACCGGTTTTTTTTTTTATTACCCCGCCACGTGGGCAGCCACACTCCGTCTTCGGGGGGAAAGTGGAATATTAACTTGCACGATCGCTAGGTTTGTTTGTTTGTTTTGTTTTTAATATTATCTCAAATGGCATAATAATATGGTGGAGCAGAAATCTAGTTTCGACAAACTTGAGAGAAGTGCATAATTATTATTCTGCTCTCGAGCCCGGCTGCTCTTACTGATGACTTTGGGTGGATTTCCCATTCTACATAATCTTCTGACCTCTCCCAAAAGACGATTTTCTGGAGAAAAAAAAACCCTAGGGGAGAGCACTTCGTGAAAATTAGAGTTGTGTTTACCTCTATTACTCGATCAAATACCATAGCAACAATGCAACAATGGCGCTGAAGCTTGAAACCGCAGGATGCGAGTCACCGACTTGCAAACATTTTTTTTTATAGAAAAAATGAGGGGTGGCCAGTGGCCACAAACTGATAAAACTGGCCAAATGTGACGTAGATATGACATCAATGCTATAATGACGCACGGTGTTCTAAGTGGCTGTATGTCTGCTCAAACACACGAGGCGAGAGCTGCGGATCTATCTGATGGTAGAGTAACTCCCCCTGTTTGACCGATTGAATTAGGCAAGATCACTCCCACACACCATTGAATTACTCTCCTTAAAACCCTTTCATCGCCACTGTCGCCTCTTGGCACCACAATGATTTAACACCCATGTCACTGAAAGGCATCAAATGAGGGTCTGGTATCCAGTGACCTTATGTTCTTACTTTTGGGAGGTAAGGATAGGCCCTGCTTTATGCATGTCAAAGGGGAATCCCCAATATTGCAGACAAAATATTTTCTCTACCCGGGTAAAACTTTTGGCTGAGGAATAGGAAAATTTTGGGCCGTTGAAAGGGTTAATTATTTCCGAAATTTTCCTATTATCCGCCTAGATCCGTCAAGCGAGTTCTTCCTTCATTTCATGGTTGTTGAGATGAACGTAGTTTGAAACCGCAGTTTACCACCCAAAGCTGCATAGAACTGTGTTGATGGCGTTGAGTTTCTCCTGACAACGACGCTTATCATACAAGCGATCTTCAGAACTTGGTTGTGCCTGCCTCCACGTGTATATTCCTTGGGTTTAGGACGCGTCGTACGGCCCGTTTCTCAAATGGCTTTTTATCACTGGTTGACATTAGCTTGTAGAAAGGGCCAATAGTAAATGAGAGCTGTGCTATGCATGATATTCTACAGTATTGGAATATCATGGTACAGCTTAGTCTTTCGTGGAAGACTATGACTCTCAAACGAGGTGGCCCTTGCACCGGCTCTGGTGCTGCAGCCAAAAGGATTGGTTGGCTTTTGGGGACCTTTCCCAACACCAACTCTCGTCCTCAAATCCCTTTGGCCGAGAGAGTGGGGATGTACCCTGGGCAAGGCATCTCCACTTTAAACTAATTCTCGCCCAGCCCGCCAGAATAGTGTCCACTCTCTCTGCTATCTGGCAGTCATTGTCGGAAACGACAGTCAGACAGGCAACAAAACAGTTCGCTTGCCTTGACAGAGCGGGCGCTTGGGGTCATCTCATAATATCCAATGATCAGGTGCGTGGACTAATATAACACCTTTTAGCTGCGATACAGTGAGCTTACACACCCTAATAATATTCTGCTTTGTAGAAGCTGAACATATCATTCATCAGCTATAATGTCTTGCGTTCTACTGTAAGGTCTCCGGTGAAAGGAACTAAACTTAAGGACTTTGTTAATTTTTTTTGTCCCCCAACCCCACCCCCTCGCAGAGCTACGCAGCTGCCCAGCTTTTAGGCACAAAGCGTTTCAAAACGCTACATAGGGGGCAACTTTCCCCGTTTTCAAATCGCGTGACCCGGACATGATTAACCTATGGTAACGAGTTCAGGTCAGGTGAGGGGGAATTAGGTTCACAATGAGCATGTCGGACACAGCACTATGTGAACTGTGTGCCCTTTTCACACTGTTAATACCACCACTATGTAGAGTATACAATTATTTTGCCCCCCCCCCCCCCTTACAATATGTCTACACCTTTTCAAAATTTTCGAAGACAGCAATGTGGTGACAGTAACATGTCACTATGTAAAATACTATAATCTACCTTTTTCTCCTTCTTCTATATCATAGTTATATTCAGTGTGATGAAACTCAGCCCAAGTAGAAGGCCTAAGCCGAAACGTTGGCTGGCAAATTAAGCGATCTTGTTTGTCTGTAGTTGTTTTTTGTGTGAGATTGTCCATCTATCATATTTATAAATAATTATGCTGAAGCCTGCTGAATATTTACTAAGACAGTAGGCGCCCATAATCCGTTCGCATATTAGGCCGCAGGTGATATAACAGGACTCTAGAATTAGCTATATTCATTTTTATTTTGCCCTAAAGGCAGATCTAATGATTTGGTGACAGAAAAGAGAGAACCGGGTTGCTCTTTCCGTCAATAAATTATCGTCCCTTACCTGTGAAACTACTGTGGATTTGGCCTCAAGGTTTTGTTTATATGATGGAAAACATTAATTTTGTTTGTTTTTTCTTGCATTCATTCTTGTTCATGTCGACAAATTTGTTGATTGAAGAAGAAGAAGAAGAAGAAGAAGAAGAAGAAGAAGAAGAAGAAGAAAAGATGGGACAAAATGTTAATGGTGGTTGGTTGATGGTTCGTCTCACATGTGCTGCTTACAGCCGAGCGGACGTTAAACCCCATTTTCATTCAAGAAGAAGAAGAACAAACCAAAACCAAAACAACAACAACTAGATTGAAAAGTTATCGAACGTAGCATTCGAGAATCACCCGCGGAGCTACGCAGCCACACCCCAACTTCGGAGGATGACTGTGATTATCTTGCTGCTGCTGCATACTGTCACTATCTTACTGTTTCTGCTGCTGACTGTCCCTATCTTGCTGAGTAGATTTCCCATAAAAGCATCCGAGAATCACCCGCGTTGCTAGTTTTCAAGGTCACACGTCAAGGTCATGACCTTGACCTTGACCCCAAAAAGGCACATTTACAATACCCAGCCAACATTCCCACCTGATTTCATCTTGGGAACTCCATTTTTCCGACCCCCCGATTTTCAGGGTCCAGCGATCTCCTTGACCTTGACCTTGACCTTGATTGGTCAACGATATTCGGAAGGAGCATAAGCCAAACCACCTTCATGCCAAGTTTCAACATCATAATTATGTGGACTGGTGCCCGAGATGAGGCTAATTTTTTTTTTCAGTTTTCAAGGTCATACGTCAAGGTCATCACCTTGACCTTGACACCAAAAGGCACATCTACAGTACCTAGCTTACATGCACATCAAGTTTCATCTTCCTATCTTTCTTCCTTCATGGTGATATGCAAACCCACATACATACATACATACATACATACATACATACATACATACATACATACATACATACATACATACATACATACATACATACATACATACATACACAGCCACCTACACAACAAAAACAATATCACCTTCGCTCCGTAAACTCCGCGGGTGATAACAATAACAACAAACTATTGGCGTATGGTTAAGTTATTTCTTGATAACAAAAATTTTGTTTTTAGCAAGAACTGTACGAAAGGACCTCTGGTCGACCGTAGCGCACCGAGTCGATTAGTTCCACGGTTGTCGTCATTAAGTGACGTGTACTGACAAAGTAACAGGTGAGCGTGTGTGTGTGTGTGTGTGTGTGTGTGTGAGAGAGAGAGAGAGAGAGAGAGAGAGAGAGAGAGAGAGAGAGAGAGGCAAGTTAGTGGAAGGGATAGTGATGATGATGATGTCATCATGTCATCGTTCAGCTCAACCAAAACACCAGATCGTGACAACGCCATTTCAAAGTAGTGTTCTGCCCTATGGGACTGACCACGCTTGGGCTGGTCGAACGGGAGTGCTGACCAGTCATATTGCTTGGGTATGTACGATTTCTTATCTTCTTCCACAAAAAGGTTCAAGGGTTTATGTTTATATATTTTAAAAAATATGTTGATGTTTGTAATTTTCATAACCACTGTATGCTGTGGAGAGTCATGTTGCTACATTGCTGCATGCTTTCTTTGGTGTAATTGGGCAGTTGGAATTAACACTCTTATTTCTCTTAAATACATTTGCCTTGTCCATTTCTTAGAACCTTTACCAGATGTTGCTTGTGATTATACTTCTCCAGATGATGCGGGTCTCCTCGTACCCACAGATTTGTACATGCATTTTAACAGTATTTATCCCCTCTCCAGATGATGCGGGTTCTCCAGGACCCATACTCGTCAAAGAGTCACCATGTGTTTATACTTCTCCAGATGGCGCGGGTCTCCCACGACCCATACTCAATGCACTACAGTGACATATTTCTGCTCTTTAAAGTATGGGTCCTCCGTGACCCGCGTTACATAGGAGAAGTATGTTAAAATGACGTATCTAATTATTACTTTAGTTTTTACTGTATTGGCACCAAACATTGCTGTCGTATACGAAACTATGTTGTAAAACAATACCTAAAATGTTATTATCATAGTCCCAATAGTTACTGAGATATTAAGTCATTTGTGCGTCTCTGGGTTTTGGACGACCCATGAAGCACGGTAACAATAATAATGTGAATTTATATAGCGCTCTTTCTCACATGAGCTCAGTGCGCTTTACATTGATAACAAGAACATTACAGGCAAACAAATAATGAATCATTTCCCCGCGTCTTCATTATTGTGCCGATTGAGTTATTAATTTAGCTATGTAACAATGGACAATTATAATAATGTTATTAGCATCAGCGGAACTTGCTTCTGTGATACTGTATTTCTGCACAAATATATTACAAGGTCTTTAAGATGATCAATAAGTAAATAATTACGGTATGCAAAACCTGAATATTTGGTTAAAAAGTTGCATTGTCTGCGTACTTGTTTATTTGTGTGTGTGTGTGTGTGTGTGTGTGTGTGTGTGTGTGTGTGTGTGTGTGTGTGTGTGTGTGTGTGTGTGTGTGTGTGTGTGTGTGTGTGTGTGTGTGTGTGTGTGTGTGTGCGTGTGTGTGTGTGTGCGTGCGTGTGCGTGTGTGCGTGGTGCGTGTGTGTGTGTGTGTGTGTGTGTGTTTCCAGAGAACCAATTTAAGACAGTTCTTGAAGCACTTTAAGAGCTGGGACAATCGGGAAGATACTGAAATGAATCTGCGCCAAAACTCTTTACCACAAGATCTTTACCACAAAGCCTAGCTAGTGCCCAGGATTATGTAGCGACCCCTCGCTTACAGAATCTAGCTCAACAATATTATTCCACACAGTCTTTATCCTTCTATGGACAACTTCACAATCTTCAGGCCTCGAAGTCTGAACAGTCTCGTTGCTAGCTTCATACAACCCTACCCTATGACGGTGCCAGCCAGACCACCCCCAAACCAACAAAGACTTCACATTCCTGATGCCCTAAAAAAGAAGAAGTCCAAGAGCTTCACATGATTACTCCACCGTCCGCAGTCCGCGAAGACGCAGAGTGATCCAAACGACGTGCCTTTGTAGTCGGGGGTCTTAGTGGGAAAATTCTGCAAATGATCATACCGCTTCGCTTTTTGGTGTGCTGTTAGAGGACATCAAGGGCATGCAAAATCAATCAATTGTTAGGCTTACTTCGCTCAGCAAGTGTGTCCACCACACCCTCTCCTAATAGTGCTTTACAGGAAAACTGTGGACATTTTAACCCGCGAAGACCAAGCAACATTGTGACATTGCTCTGCTTTCCAGGGACGACCGTTAGCTTTGGTTCCTCGCAGACAAGGACTGAAAAGGCACTGACTGTTATCGTTTGAGTTCTACAGCGTTGATCTTTCAACGGGCAACCCGTCATTTACTATTGTTTTCCACAAAGACTGAGTGATCAGTTGGATCTTTAGAGCCTGGGTTCTTCTCAGGACAGTCTAGTGACTGTTTTACTACAGAGTGATTGCTGGACAGTTTGTCACGTTCTTTCTTCTTCTTCTTCTTCTTCTTCTTCTTCTTCTTCTTCTTCTTCTTCTTCTTCTTCTTTCTTCTTCTTCTTCTTTCTTCATCTTCTTCTTCTTCTTCTTCTTCTTCTTCTTCTTCTTCTTCTTCTTCTTCTTCTTCTTCTTCTTCTTCTTCTTTTCTTCTTCTTCTTCTTCTTCTTCTTCTTCTTCTTCTTCTTCTTCTTCTTCTTCTTCTTCTTCTTCTTCTTCTTCTTCTTCTTCTTCTTCTTCTTCTTCTTCTTCTTCTAGCTAGTATCAGTACGTAGAAACCAAACTGTCCTGTGGCATTACATGGTATGGCTACTTTCTTTTCCAGAACGATTTGTTATCCTCCATTAAATTATTTTTTTTACAGATATTTACTGTTCCAGTCGTCCTGGATAATCCCAAGGCTCCTGGTTCTCCGTGTCTAATACCTCACAAAACAAAATGAGCCAAAGCACACCTATTCCCTCCGAGGAAAATTTAGCGACCTCCAAAGGGCAAAGACCATCCAGTTCTAACGTAGTCACCTTCTGTTCTCTTACACCCCCTATGGCTTCCTACTCAACCCTTCAAGACGAACGTGCGTTCACCCTTTACTGCAATAACCCTTCCCCAAACAAAGCATCGATGTCCGAGTCGCATGCACCGAGCAGTACTTCTGATACTGTCGCTGTGCACACCACCACCCCTGTCACTTCCTTGCCTTCTCACCCAGCAACGCAAGATGAACGCACTAGTGCATCAACGTCCTCTCTTCCAAACGACGCTTCACGCCAAAACTCGGGACATTTCAATCCGCAGCAAAGACCGATCAACAGTGTCACCCTGCTCGCTTCTGGGTCTCCCTCGCCTTCTTACCGAACACCACAAGATGAACGCAGCACCAGTGTACCCACCACGCCTTATCCTAAACACGCTTCAAAGGAAAGGTCGGGGAACTTCACCACGCAGCAGCAGACCCCTGAATCTTCCTCGCCTTCTTGCCCAACACCACGAGATAGTCACAACAACAGCACCACCACACCTCTCCTCTCCTCCTCCTCCTCCTCCTCCTCCTCCTCCTCCTCCTCCTCCTCCTCCTCCTCCTCCTCCTCTCTCCTCCTCCTCCTCCTCCTCCTCCTCCTCCTCCTCCTCCTCAGCCTTCCAAGGAAAATTCAGGGAGCTACACCACCCTGCAGCAAACCCCTGAATCTCCCTCGACATCTTGCCCAACACCACGAGATTATGACAACAACAGCACCACCACACGCTCTCCTCCTCCTCCTCAGCCTTCCAAGTCAACTTCAGGGAACTTCACCACCCTGCAAACCCCTGAATCTCCCTCGACATCTTGCCTAACACCACGAGATTGTCACAACAACAGCACCACCACACACTCTCCTCTTCCTCCTCAGCCTTCCAAGGAAACTCCAGGGAAATTCAGCACCCTGCAGCAGCAGATCCCTGTCAGTAGTAGCAGCCCTCCTGCCCTTCAGCACCTCCCACCCATGGGTCCAGCAGCTGTAGCCGCCTCCTCCTCCTTCTACTCCTCCTCCTCCTCCTCCCAGGCCGTCGACCACTGGCGGCGCGGGCAGTACGATCTGGCGGCCAAGATCATCCTGCTCGGGGACTACGGCGTGGGCAAGTCCACGCTGCTGAGCACGCTGGGCTCCCTGAGGGACCTGGGCTGGTGCCGGTGCGTGGACTTCAAGCCGCACGAGTATGTGGAAATGGAGTGCGCCAAGAACGACAAGAAGATCCTCATTCGGTTGGTGGACACTGGAGGTTGGTTAGACGGCATGGGGGGGGGGGCAGTGTGTGAGTGTGTGTGTGTGTGTGTGTGTGTGTGTGTGTGTGTGTGTGTGTGTGTGTGTGTGTGTGTGTGTGTGTGTGTGTGTGTGTGTGTGTGAGAGAGAGAGAGAGAGAGAGAGAGAGAGAGAGAGAGAGAGAGAGAGAGAGAGAGAGAGAGAGAGAGAGAGAGAGAGAGAGAGAGACAGAGAGAGAGAGAGAGAGAGAGAGAGAGAGAGAGAGAGAGAGAGAGAGAGAGAGAAAGAGAGAGAGAGAGAGAGAGAGTGACAGAGAGAGAAAGAGAGAGAGAGAGAGAGAGACAGAGACAGAGACAGAGAGAGTCAACAGTGTGCGAAGAAAGCTAAAAGTGGGAACCAGGTGGATGGTTGCATCGGTGACAACAGAAGCAACAGGTGATCAGGGTAATTTTCAATAAGATGTGAACCACCCAACCACCCAACCAACCAATCGATCAATCAATCAATCAATAAATCAATCAATCAATCAATCAACCAATCAATCAATCAATTGATTCATTTATTCATTATGCATGTTTTATGTTGTTTGCATGCGTGTTTATTTTCCCCGCTACAATTGTTGACAAGCTCTCTAGATTTTTATTTTAGGGATTCGATGGTATGCAGACCTGCATGCACCAAATCTGGTCTTGTAGTCATGAGCGCGAATTAGACAGTCAACACAGCGAATAGTATGTACATTAGACTGTAAACTCACAACACGATTGGCTGTTTAGCCTAATTAACATACTAACCCACGTTTTGAACGTCTTAAGCCGGCGACAGACTATGTGACTGCCTCATGTGACTCGATCAGGTCGTGACGTTTCACCGCATTTGCATACCATGCTGCTCGATCAGTCTGACTCAGTCGGGCCCAGTCAGGCGACAGGGCCGAATAGGGCGGGTTCTAAATTTCACTGATCGAGTCTGATCGAGTCAGATGGCTTGTGACCTCTTCTGTGCGGGAAACAAAATTTGGTCTACGTCACGACCTGATCGAGTCATATGAGGCAGTCGCATAGTCTGTCTCCAGCTTAAGACGCACTCACGACTATAGGGCCTGACTCCTAGCCAACTAGTGCTACCCAAAGCAAGTCTGTAGTAGTCTAGTTACAGTTTGTACTAATAGGGCCGGACCTACGGGGGGTGCTTAGGGGGCTGCAGCCCCCACCCTTTTTCCACAAATTGCACCAGATTGCACTATTTTGCTTCTCGGATTAAAACATTTTCCGGGAGAGCATGCCCCCGGATCCCCCTATGGGTCTTGGTGCTTCGATAACTTAGCCCCCACCCCTTAAAAACTTAGGTCTGGCCTTGAACGTGAGTGCTGTCTATATTTCAGTGATGAGAAACTACAAAATGGCACAATAACCATCGCCAATAGACGATGTTCTGAAAATAACACCCTAGGGGAGAGCACTTCGTGAAAATTAGAGTTGTTTGCCTCCATTACTCGGTCAAATACCATATCAACAATGCAACAATGGCGTCGAAGCTTGAAACCGCAGGATGCGAGTCAGCGACTTGCAAACATTTTTTTTTTAGAAAAATTAGGGGTGGCCAGTGGCCACAAACTGATAAAACTTGCAAAATGTGACGTAAAAATATAAATGACATATTATTTTTAGAATGACGCACGGTGCTCTAAGTGCTGTATGTCTGCTCAAACACAACGAGTCGATAGGCTACGAGAGCTGATGGTAGAGTGACTTCCCCTGTTTGACCGATTGAATTAGGCAAGATCACTCCCACACACCATGAAAATTACTCCCCTTCATTATTTCCGAACAGTTCCTATTCTGAATATTGGAAATAGCACTGCTATCGGCCGACATCTCTCCTTGCAGGTCAAGAACGCTTCCGGAGCATGACGTCATCCTATTTCCGGGGAGCCCATGGTTGTTTGTTGATGTTCAACGTCAACAATGAAGAGTCTTTCAACAATGTCATCAACTGGTAAGTTGGGATGTTTAGGGGAAGACGGGGTAAAAAGCGCATGGGCGGGTAAGAAGCCCACCCCAATTATCTCATGAAATGAAGCAAATTTCAGTCTCAATTTGCCCATGAGACGAGCGTTAATGTCTAGCATTCGTCTCATGGGCAAATTTGACTGACATTTTCTTTATTTCATGAGATAATTGGGGTGGGTTTCTTACCCGCCCATGCGCTTTTTACCCCGTCTTCCCCTAACAGTTATGAACAATAGGGCATTTGTCGCGTGCCGGGGATCTTGAATTTCATCGAGTTGAATTTAGAGAGTTGAATTAGAAAGGTCAGCGTAACTCGGGCAGAACGAGCGCGGGCAAATTAGTAGTAGTCTAGTATAGAGAACGAACACTCGTGGCAAATGCCTTAGTTACTTTGCAATGTAAATTTAAACGCGACATCAAAACAAGTAGTCCAGAAGAAAACAGCCTTAAATGGCATAGAAAATGAGATGTTTTTTCCAGTTTTGTTTTATTTTCCCCCAGCGGTTTGTATTTTTAGACGGTTATAAGGTAGTAGTAGTAGTAGTAGTAGTAGTAGTAGTAGTAGTAGTAGTAGTAGTAGTAGTAGTAGTAGTAGTAGCAGCAGCAGCAGCAGCAATAGTAGTAGTAGGGGAAGACGGGGTAAAAAGCCCATGGGCGGGTAAGAAGCCCATGCCAATTATATCATGAAATGAAGCAAATTTCAGTCGCATTTGCCCATGAGACGAATGCTAAACATTAACACTCGTCTCATGGGCAAAATGTGACTGAACTTTTGCTTTATTTCATGAGATAATTGGCAAGGGCTTCTTACCCGCCCATGGGCTTTTTATCCCCGTCTTACCCTAGTAGTAGTAGTAAGTAGTAGTAGTAGTAGTAGTAGTAGTAGTAGTAGTAGTAGTAGTAGTAGTAGTAGTAGTAGAAAATACACTTTCTGACTCTTTTTTTCTTCTTCTACATATTCTTTTATCTTATTTTGAACTCTGAGAAGGAACTATGCAAATCATAGTTAGTAGTACTACTACTAAGCGAGACGTCTACTACTACTACTACTGCTGCTGCGACTACTACTACTACTACTACTACTACTACTACTACTACTACTACTACTACTACTACTACTACTACTACTACTACTACCACCTTTTAACCGTTTAAAAAATACAAACCGCTGGAGAAAAAATAAAACAAAACGTTACCCAACACATTTTCCCGCAAGGTACAACGACCTGGGAATCTACGCTTCCCCCGACAACACCAGCAACATCAGCACCATCGTCGTGGGCAACGACACCACCACCACCACCACCACCACCACCAGCTTGGAGAACCAGGAACGTCGAGTCACTGCGGAGCGAGCCCTGCAGCTGGCTGAAGGCCTTAATGTGATGTACTGTGAAACCCAGGCCCGGGACCAACAGATGGTTCTGTGCGTGCTGACCCGGGTAGTGAACAGCATCATCATCAATCGGTGCGCTTGCTATGCTTGAAGTTTCATGTGTGTGTGTGTGTGTGCGTTCGTCGTGTGTGTGGGCTGAAGGCCTTAATGTGATGTACTGTGAAACCCAGGCCCGGGACCAACAGGTGGTTCAGTGCGTGCTGACCCGGGTGGTGAACAGCATCATCGTCAATCGGTGTGCTTGCTATGCTTGAAGTTTCATGTGTGTGTGTGTGTCTGTGCGTTCGTGTGTGTGTGTGTGTGTGTGTGTGTGTGGGCTGAAGGCCTTAATGTGATGTACTGTGAAACCCAGGCCCGGGACCAACAGATGGTTCAGTGCGTGCTGACCCGGGTGGTGAACAGCATCATTGTCAATCGGTGCGCTGGCTATGCTTGAAGTTTCATGTGTGTGTGTGTGCGTGCGTTCGTGTGTGTGTGTGTGTGTGCGTTCGTGTGTGTGTGTGTGTGTGGGCTGAAGGCCTTAATGTGATGTACTGTGAAACCCAGGCCCGGGACCAACAGATGGTTCTGTGCGTGCTGACCCGGGTGGTGAACAGCATCATTGTCAATCGGTGCGCTTGCTATGCTTGAAGTTTCATGTGTGTGTGTGTGTGTGTGTGTGCGTTCGTGTGTGTGTGTGTTGTAGGGGGGGGGCTGAAGGCCTTAATGTGATGTACTGTGAAACCCAGGCCCGGGACCAACAGATGGTTCTGTGCGTGCTGACCCGGGTGGTGAACAGCATCATTGTCAATCGGTGCCCTTGCTATGCTTGAAGTTTCATGTGTGTGTGTGTGTGTGTGCGTTCGTGTTTGTGTGTGTGTGTGTGGGCTGAAGGCCTTAATGTGATGTACTGTGAAACCCAGGCCAGGGACCAACAGATGGTTGTGTGCGTGCTGA
>CM065700.1:18813250-18818250 GCA_017654935.2 Phymorhynchus buccinoides | reverse complement strand
GACGAGCAAGAAGCAGCAGCAGCATGGAGTAGGGTGGAGAAGGTGTTGCAGAACGTCATGATCAGCACCAGCAACAGACCCTACCATCTTACCTCTCAAGCACTCTCCCTAACTTACACTCCTTCTCGCTCACTCCGATCTTCCCATCACGCCAAACTGTTGAAAGTTCCTAAAGTGAATTTAAAGTCTTTGGGACAACGCAGTTTTAGTTTTTGCGCCCCCACTGTCTGGAACTCCTTGCCTGTTCACCTCCGTCAAGAATTCAGCACTTCCCGTTTTCAAACCCCAAATGAAAACTCACTTGTTTCAAAGAGCTTTCTCTCTGTAACTTTTCACATTAATTAGATGATGATCGAATGAATGTGTATGTTAGCCCAATTGCGTGTGAATCAGTGAATGTGAGCGCCTTGAGTTTAATTTCTAAAGAAAGGCGCTATATAAATACTACGTATTATTATTTTTACTAGCGCAACGCTGAGTAGGCCTACCGGTAACGCCTAGTACCGGTAACGCCAAGTACCGGTAACGCTGAGTACCGGTTTCGGCGGGTCCGCGAAATATTATATAAACTACTTTTGTCTTCTCTCATCCCGTCCAGCTCAACTTTGTGTTCAACGGAACAGCTGTTATAGCAGACCATTGAAATAGGAGCAGCATCATTAGGTAACTGAAACGTAACAGCTGTGTTAACGCACGAATCATTTTAACGCGTCACCTCACCCCCTACTTGAGATTTTAACCCTTTTACCGCCAAAGTCGCATTTTAGCACCACAGTGATTTAACACCTATGTTACTAAAAGGCATCAAATTGGGGTCTATTGTCCAAAGACCCTATTGTCTCAGTTTTGGGAAGTAAGGATAGACCTTATTTTATATGTCACAGAAGAATCCCCAAATACTGCAGATGGATTTTGTTCTCTACCCAGGTACATTTAATGGAAATGTTTTGGCTGAAATATGGCGGTGAAAGGGTTAAAGGGTAAATCTCACGCATGGTTTGAGATGATTCTAGGGGGTGATTTGAGAGGTCCCGCGTGTAAATACACACAATTTGTACGTTTTCAGAAACCCTGCTAAGGAGATTTACGTTGCTTGAAAATCATTAAAAACAATGTCTTCTATCATTTTTGGGGGGGGTGTTTTTACCCTACCTCCTTTTTATGCGAGTGTGTGTTGTGTGTGTGTGTGTGTGTGTGGTGTGTGTGTGTGTGTGTGTGTGTGTGTGTGTGTGTGTGTGTGTGTGTGTGTGTGTGTGTGTGTGTGTGTGAGTGTGTGTGTGTGTGTGTGTGTGTGTGTGTGTGTGTGTGTGTGTGTGTGTGTGTGAGTGTGTGTTGTGTGTGTGTGTGTGTGTGTGTGTGTGTGTGTGTGTGTGTGTGTGTGTGTGTGTGTGTGTGTGCGTGCGTGCGTGTGCGCACAAAACGTAAGATTAAGCATCTATTCTATTATTTTTAAATATGTAAAGTTTGCTCACAACTACGGTCTATGACTACAGGGGAATTGTTTATATGATATTGAATGATAATTTCCACACAAAAAACATTTCACAGCATTAGTAATTCTTGTTTGTGAAGGTGCTGTGAAGAGGTACGAACCCCTTTATCCTTTCTGTGCCCCATAATAGTTAGGGCACGCTTTTCTTCTAAGGGCACATACACATACACGCGGGGATTCCGTGCGGAAACCCATGCGCAATCCGTAAATAAGTAAAAGAAAGAAGGGAAAAGATTTGCGCACGTGTCCGTTTTTTCCATAATCCGTAAATATGTGCCCTTCTTTCTTTTACTTACTTGGCAAAGACACTGTAATGGGAATAAGACAGACAACTGGAGAGTTACGGCGAGCCGGGCTGATAGGGTTATCGTTCGCGATCCCATTAACAATGGCGCCTCTATCCAAAGACTGGAATTTGAATCAACGGTTTTATTGAATACCAGATTCAAATTTAACCCTTTGGCCGGCAGCCATTTTTTTTAGCAAACAAAATACCATTAAACTGAACAGGGTAGAAATAAAAATGTATCTGCAGTATTGGGAATTTATCTGTGAAATGCATAACATTAGGCCTATCCTTACCTCCCAAAATTAAGAAAATAGGGTCTTCAGATAACAGGCCCTGGTTTGATGCCTTTTAGTGACATGGGTGTTAATCCATTGTGGTGCATAAATGCGACATTGGCGGTGAAAAGGGCTAAGTGCTTGGGCAAACCTTTTTCTGTTTTCCTGAAGACAACGAAAGGTAAGGAAGCTGCAAATACGGCCAGAAAATCTATGGGTAAAGGTAAAGATGTGCCCCCCCCCCCTGCATTTCTCGGTTAATTGTATTTTTCCGTTTTTGCTTTTCTTACCAAACATAAAGCTGTATTTTATGAACCTTTTTAGCTAATAAACTTTTTGGAATACTAACCATTAGACCTAACCCTAACCCCCCCCCCCCCCCCCCTCCCCCCCCCCCCCCCCCCCTATAAGATGGGAAAACGCAATGAACCAGACTGTGACAAATGGCGCGTCGTCTACTGCAATACATAGTGGGGGGGGGGGGGGGGGTGTTTCCTATTAGATAATGGCCTAGGGTTAGGGATAGGGTTAGTATTCCAAAAAGGTTATTAGCTAAAAAGGTTCATAAAATACAGCTTTATGTTTGGCAAGAAAGGCAAAAACGGGAAAATGGAATTAACCGAGAAATGCAGGGGGGGGGGGGGGGAGGCATATCTTAGATTACTGCTGGTGTTCATGGTTCAAAGGGGGGCGTAATCAGGGTCTCAGTCCTCACTACTCATACAGGGGGAAAATGGCCGCTTGTCTGTCTTATTCCCATTACAGTGTCTTTGCTTATGGGTTTTCGTGCGGAACTTACGCGCCCCATGTGTCCCCGTCCTTAAATTAATCACCCCGTTTTGAATTTTGAATTAAAAATTAAAAAGACATGAAATGAAAATCTTATTTGAAAATACTTTTTTTTTGGGGGGAGGGGGCAGAAAAGACGTAACCCATCTTTTACCAAGCGCGCTTCATGTGTGCATAAATGCAACCGAAGGTACAATATTGTTTTTCCCTTTAACCCTTTCACCACCAATGTCACATTTTAGCACATCACTGACTTAACACCCATGCTACTAAAAGGTATGACAGTTGGATCAGTTATCCAATATCCTTATGTTGTTAATTTTGAGAGATAAGGAAAGGATTTATTTGACGCATGTCATTGGGGGATTCACAGTACTGCATATGCCAACTTATCTTTACCTAGGTGAGTTTGAGAGAAAGTTTTGGATGAAAAATGGCTGGCGGCGAAAGGGTTAAAGGGGCACCCTGACCAATGGTTTTTTTCTCCAAGAAACACGTCGAGATCACCAGGAAAACACCCATTACAGAGGTTGCAACGCTCACTTTGCTCTGGTTTCCTAGAAATCATACCGTCAAAGGGGTGATTCCTCCTTGGCGTAGGTGCTGGAAGTCAAATTATTTCTAATGGCCGCCTGAGTTTAGACCAAATCGTTTGCACGAAATTTCCACAATTTACAGTTTACCAAAATGAGATTTGCTCACAACAAAGGAAATAGCTCCAGTTTTTGTTTTACTGCACTACAAAGAAGAAAAAGCTTCAACCACTCTCAGTGTCCTCCACCCACCCTGTCCAAAATGGTTTCTGTCTCCGGCAACTCCGCCAAGGAGGTATTGCCGTTTTGACGGTTTGATTTCTAGGAAACCAGAGCAAAGTGAGTGTTCCGATCCTTGAAGAGGCTGTCTTTCTGGTGATCTGGACGTGTTTCTTGCAAAAACGCATCCGTCAGGGTGCCCCTTTAAACGTTAGTCAATTTGTTTGTCTTTAGTGGATGGAAATTCTGCTTAACGTCCTCCGGTCTGGAACAGACACATATGGGACACTAGTGGATATAAAGATGGTGTGAACGATCCTGGAGGCAATGCCCGGAGGCAGTGCAACACCAAGAAAGTCCCGAATTTATATCGATATAGATAGAGCTGACTTCGATTGTCTTTAGTCTATTTGTCAAGCAGCTAATAGCTTGGCGAATGATGGGTTGGTTGGTGGCTCGTCCTTCACGTGCTCTTTGTGGCCGATAAGACGTTAAACCTAACTTTCATTCATTGGCTTTATTTTAAAGCTGAATTAATAAAAGTAATAGCAGCGGGTAGTATCATTATTCAAACTGATCATTATTGTCTGAGATCTTTCGTTGAGTCTGTCTCCGTATGTCTTTCTGACATTCTGTCTGTCTATCTAATTATCGTCCCGTACCCCATTCTCTCTCTCTCTCTCTCTCTCTCTCTCTCTCTCTCTCTCTCTCTCTCTCTCTCTCTCTCTCTCTCTCTCTCTCTCTCTCACTCTCTCTCTCTCTCTCTCTCTCTCTCTCTCTCTCTCTCTCTCTCTCTCTCTCTCTCTCTCTCTCTCTCTCTCTCACTCTCTCTCTCCCTCCACTCCCTCCCTCTCTCCGTTTTTCTTTCTCTTTCGCTTCGTGAGCACATGTGTGTATATATGTGTGTGCTTTACATGCGTGCACGCGCGCGCACGCGCGCGCGTGTGTGTGTGTTTGTGTGCGCTTACGCGCTCAAACATATTCAGGCACAGATGTGTGTGCGTGCGCACACGCACACACGCACATGCACGTGCACGCATAAACGTACACATAATTACAGCTTATCAACTCATTTCACCACAGAACATTAATAATCACGACAGTAATACCTTGTAACATACACACGCATATCTATAACGATACCCGCGTATAATCACACGCACGCGCACGCGCACACACGCACACATGCACGCACACGCACACGCACACGCACACACGCACACACACACACTTGACTTGACTTGACACACACACACACACACACACACAAACATACACACACGCCCGCAGGCACGCACAATGGGAGGCAGAGAGAGAGAGAGAGAGAGAGAGAGAGAGAGAGAGAGAGAGAGAGAGAGAGAGAGAGAGAGAGAGAGAGAGAGAGAGAGAGAGAGAGAGAGAGA
>CM065700.1:18803250-18808250 GCA_017654935.2 Phymorhynchus buccinoides | reverse complement strand
CGTTTAAAAAAAAAAAAAGCTGCACTACAAAAAAAAAGAAAAAAGAAAAAGCTTCAACTAAAAGGGATTGGTCTCCACCCACCCCGTCCAAAATGGCTACTCTCTCCGGCATCTCCGCCACGGAGGAATCGCCGTTTTGACGGTTTAATTTCTAGGAAACCAGAGCAAAACGTGAGTGTTACGATCCTTGAAAAAGGCTGTCTTTGTGGTGATCTCGACGTGTTTCTTGCAAAAACTCATCCGTCAGGGTCCACCTTTAACTTATCTATTTGCTAACTAGAACACGTTTCTTTTCACGATGGAAGCCACTTTTCAATGCACACTTATAGTCATGTGCACAAATGTGACCAGCGCCATGACAGGGACATTAATTGAATTAACCCCTTCACTGCCAAAGGAAAACATAGAAATTATCGATTTTTGTATTATTATAAAGTTTAAAACAAATCTGTTAGACTCAATCTGAGAACATGGTCTGGAAATATATCTTGTCTGGCTTATCTAAGCCCAAACACCACCATCCCAGGCTTATAACATCAAAAGTTATGACATCATCAATGACATCATACACTACGAGACTATCTCGTAACAAGGCATTCTGAGAAAATTTGAAAACTTCGGACAATTCTCTTTCTCAAAACGCAAGAACCATTCCTGTATCTTTTTCCCTTCCAGAATGAGGAGCATTAACCCTTTCACCGCCAGCCATATTTTAGCCAAAAATCTCCATTAATTTACCTGGGTAGAGAACAAAATCCATCCACAGTATTGGGGATTCTTCTGTGACATAGATAAAATAAGGTCTATCCTTACTTCCCAAAACTAAGACAATAGGGTCTTTGGATAATAGATCCCAATTTGATGCCTTTTAATAACATAGGTGTCAAATCACTGTGGTGCTTAAAAATGCGACTTTGGCGGTGAAAGGGTTAAAACGTTAGTAGGGTGAGCGTGGGTCATTTTGAGAAAACACAGTCCAAAGTCTAGCCATGCTGAAGAAAATCGCAACGACCTACTCGTTGTAAAGCACTTATCAGACCATAATTATTAAAGATTATCCTTTATCAGTACGAAAGATAAGATGTTAGTAACAAACCCAAAGTACCCATAACTCAAAATGGGCAAAAATGAGATTTTTGACTCCCCCCGTGGAAGAGTTTATGTTTTACGTCTTCTTGACCGAAGTCATATGAGACATTTCTCCCCCCGTGGGGATACTAGGGGTCTTTTATAGAAATAGTTCCCCCACCTTCTGGACGTTCGGTGCTTGTAACTTCCTCTAATCTGTCACTCTCTTTGACTCTGCCTTTTTTCCCTTTGCTTGCTGTCATCTACTATTTTTCTGCCTTCCCGGAGTCCATTCTCCTGCCTTTTTTTCACGAAACACTTTCAAAAACATTTCCTCCAGCCGAATTAAGCCGGACTTGCTGGGTCTGTTTGTTTTTTTGGTTAGACGCATAACGGCAGCATGGCGCATCTGCGCTCATAATTGACAGGGAACTGTCTGAGCGATCGAAGAAGAAGAAGAACAAGAACAAGAAGATTTTTGTACTTTCCAAGCCTGTTGTGAGAAACTAGCTGGGTCACAAATAACGTATCTTTTGTTTGATGTCAGTCTCATGTCTTAAAGACCCCCCACGTCACGTGTCACATTCCCTCTTATACTAGGAAGATTTCTTAAGATTTCTTACCAGCTATAAGAGGGAAAAACACGTTAAAACCGTGATTTTGACACGTGACGTGGTGGGTCTTTTTAACTTACGCGGAATGTAGCTGCGGTAGTAAGGGTAGCCTCCCCTACTACGTTGTGAGGCGTAGAATCTGCCGTAGGGGGGCGCTGCGTATCCGTAAGGCGCCACTCTGTAGCCCCTGGTGTAGTAGTCGTCATCCAGACCCCCGTACAAATCTGCCCATAACGCGTATAGTATGCACATATGTGACCCAGCACCACGAAAGGGACATTAAGTGTCAAACTGACCATTTTGAGAACATTATACATTTGAAAACTTCAGACCATTCTCTTTCTACTGAGACAAGGACCATTGTATCTTTTTCCGTTCCAGAGTTATGAGCATTTATGAGTAGGATGAGCGTCAGAAATTGTGTGAGAAAGCACAGTCTAAAGTCTAGCCTAGTTGAAGAAAACGCGTTGACCTGCTCGTTTTAAAACACTTATAAGACCATTTATAAACCATATTAAAGATCGTCCTTTATAAATATGAAAGATATGATGAGAACACAAAAATACCCCATAACTCAAAAATTGACCCCCAAAATGAGATGTTTGACTTTTTAAGCCTGTTGTGAGAAGCTAGCTCAGCGACTCAATGTCCCTTTGGTGTTGCTGGGTCAGTGTAAAGAACCGCAAAAAGTTCAGACAACATAACAGCTACCTACCTAAAAGCCACCTCACTTTATCCAACCTTTTTGGTTGGAAGATTTCAGTTGTGAACTCTATTCAACTACCTGTGACCGTGTGCCGCCTTCACTATCGGCAAGCATTGTCTGTATTCCCACAATAAGGTTTTATATTGGACATTCTCTGCCCCTGTCTCGTGCTCTCAGATGCGAACGCCACCTACTTAAGATTATCGCCCTTGCCTTTCAGGAACTAGTAGTATATAGCCACAGAAAATTATCTCTGCTCCTGACTCGTCACCAGGGGGCATCGGCAGTTCGGGCCTAAAATTATCGCCCTTTCGTGTCGGCAAGAAGTAGTATAAAGCCTCATTTCTTGAGTTGAGTTGCAGAGGGGAGAGAGAGGGGAGAGAGAGGAGAGAGAGAGAGAGAGAGAGAGAGCGAGAGAGAGAGAGAGAGAGAGAGAGAGAGAGGAGAGAGACTGAGAGAGAGAGAGAGAGAGAGAGAGAGAGAGGAGAGAGTAGAGAGAGAGAGAGAGAGAGAGAGATAGAGAGAGAGAGAGAGAGAGAGAGAGAGAGAGAGAGAGAGAGAGAGAGAGAGAGAGTGAGTTGGGAAGTATGGTGCAGTCGCCAATTCCTTCCGTCCGATAGGGAAGGGTTTCATCCGACGAAAATTTGCATTTGTGATTTCTACTCACTGTCAAAAGAAAGGAAAACGTGTGGAAAGGTCACAACCATTTTCATCCATTTTGGTTGGATAGTGTGAGGAGGCGGTTTTTAACCCTTTCACCGCCAATGTCACATTTTAGCACCAGAATGGTTTTAACGCCCATGTCACTAGAAAAAGTCACACTCAGAATCAATGCACTTTGGAAC
Source organism: Phymorhynchus buccinoides (assembly GCA_017654935.2). NCBI lineage: Eukaryota > Metazoa > Mollusca > Gastropoda > Neogastropoda > Raphitomidae > Phymorhynchus > Phymorhynchus buccinoides. Next base: position 18,805,017 of record CM065700.1, on the reverse strand, counting down.
AGTCAGTACACATTACTGAAATGTTTTTTTGCGCGGATGCCTTCCTCTCATGGTGACACATCACCACACAACATTTGAAGCGATTCTGTTAAGAGGTTTCGGGAGATATCCTTGGGACAGACAGAAAACCCCACACAAAAAACTCACATTACTGACTGTTCAAAAGTGCATTGATTCTGAATGTGTGACTTTTCAAGAGGAGGGGGAAGTTGTTGAAATTGGCATTTTGTTGACTGAACTCGTTCTGATTAATGATTTTTTTGGAGATGAACTTAATGTTAAAAGAATAAATTTAGTTTTGTTATGAGCTGGGTGCGTTTTATTGAGTACGTGAGTTTTCGGAGATGATTGTCTTTCTGGGCCTTAACTTTTGTTCGCTGTCCCATATGGCTTCGGCCGGGAGGACGTAAAACAAAACTTTCGTAAGTCAGGGCCTGTTATCCAATTACGCTATTTTCTTAATTTTGGGAGGTAAGGACAGGCCTTAATGTTATATATGTCACAGAGGAATTCGCAATATTGCAGATATTTTATGTTCTGTACCCAGTGAAAGTGAAAAATGATGCTTTACGTCCCTCTCGGTCTGGAACCAGACACATATGGGACATTTGTGAATAAACAAAAGATGGTATGGAACAATACTGGAGGCAATGCCCGGAGGCGGTGCAACACCAGTAAGTCACGATTTTTTTTAACATATACAGAGAGGTTAAACCTCATCGGCTATGGTACCGCCACAGTTGTATAAAGCATAATGTCTGTACCCAGTAAAGTTCAACGGTATTTTTCGGCTGAAAAATGGCTGGCAGCAAAAGGGTTAAGTAAACTTACAACGATTGTAATGCTTCGCGTTTTCCGTTGTTTGTCATCGTGGTGTAGTTTTCGTTAACTTATTGGGTGTGTTTTGTGTGTGTGTTGTTGTTGTCGCTGTTTTTATCATTTAGTCTCTGCTTTTTAAAAAAGTATTTCTAAAACGGTGTTAAATAAAATAAAACATCATGCGGTAGTAAGAATAAAGCATTAACAGAAGTTGGAAGTAAGTGAAATACTCACAATACGCAGAGGCATAGGTCACCACACACAGAAGCAGTAGCAGTGAGATTTTCACACCCATCGTCCTGGTAAGACATGAAATAAAAGTAATAATATTGTTTCTATTGTTTATGGATCATTCTTTTCATCCCCAAACATAAGGACAATTATTAATTGTTAAACAGTTTTTTCATCCCAGCAGTCGTTTTATTGCGAAATATTATCAGTATCCTTAATCATATATCAACAAAAAAGTAAGGCCTAATCGTCCATCATTATCATCACACACACACACACACACACCACACACCGATAACGCGCGCGTGCGCGCGCGCACAGCACGCACGCACGCACGACACACATACACACATACACGCTCACACACACACGCACACACACACAACACACACATACACACATAACCACACACACACACACACACACACGCACACAACAACAATATCAACAACAACAACAGCAACAACAGCACACCACACACACACACTGACACACCACACACACACACACACACACACACACACGCACTAGCGCACACACACACACACACACCATGCCACACACACACACACAACACACACAACACACACACACCCACATACACACACAAGACACACACATATACAACGCACACATACACACACAAAAGTGAATGGTCTCCCCTTCACCTTGGCTAACCTTGCTCGTATAGGCCCTCTGGACATGGCCCGAGCAGAG
>CM065700.1:18796207-18802750 GCA_017654935.2 Phymorhynchus buccinoides | reverse complement strand
GCTAACTAAACATAACAACGAATGTGTAGATAGATGGGATGAAAACAATCTATGTGTTCTTGTATTTTATATGTTGATTATATATTGGATGGTCGGAAACCATGAATGTGTTCTTTTAGTTTTCACATTTTTTTGTTTCATTTGTTTATTTTACTTTTGTTTCTGTTGGTCGAATACTATTATTTCATTGAAAATAATTCAAGTACCCCTCCCCCCCCTTGTCATCAGACCCGTGTGGTAATGACAATAAAATTTCCAGTGTTCCAGTGTTTCCAGTGTCCAGTGTTCTCTCTCTCTTCTCTCTCGCTCTCTCTCCTCTCTCTCTCTTTCTCTCTCTCTCTCTCTCTCTCTCTCTCTCTCTCTCTCTCTCTCTCTCTCATCTCTCTCTCTCCTCTCTCTCTCAGTCTGATCGTCTGTGTCTATCTCTGTCTCTCTATCTCGTGATGTGAGCATGAAGTTTTATAGTATGCTTGTGTGTGTGTAAGTGAAGCGCACGCAACGTGTGTGTATGGTAGTGGTGTGTATGTGTGTGTGTGTCACGCGCGCGCGCGTTTGTGTGTTGTGTGTATGGGTGTGTGTGTGCGTGCGTGCAGTGCGCGCGAGCGTTTCGCGTGTCAAGTCAAGTCAAGTCATGTCAAAATGATCTTTATTGAGGATAACAGGAATAAGATCACAGCTTTTTTTAGCATCCTGTCCTCAAGAGAACAAAATAACAACAAAGAATATGGGACAAAATTAATGAGAGTGCACAGTTGTGTGTGTGTGTGAGGAGGAGCATGCGCATGTGTGTGTGTGTGTGGTGTGTGTGTGTGTGTATGTGGTGTGTGTGTGTGTGTGTGTGTGTTTGTGTGTGTGTGTGTGTTGCTCTTTGATGTCGTTTTGTACCATTATACCAATGCCATACTGGGGTAATTTTAAAAATAATAAAACATTAGCATCGCTGTCGTCTCTCGTCTTTGCATTCTGTTGTTTTTTTTCTCCATCCAGCCATCTTTTTCCATTTTTTCAACTTTCTTTCTACGGTTTCTCTTAAAGGTGCACCCTTGACGGATGAGTGTTTGACCCAAGAAACACGTCGAGATCACCAGAAAGATAGCCTTTTCAAGGATCGGAACGTTCACTTTCTATGGTTTCCTAGAAAAATTTACCGTCAAAACGGCGATCATCCTTGGTTGGAGATGCTGGAGAGAGTAGCCATTATTTTGGTTGGGGTGGGTGGGAGGACACTCATTGTGGTTGAAGCGTTTTCTTTTTTTTTTTGTAGTGCAGCAAACAACCAAAAATTGGAGCTATTTCCTTTGTGTGAGCGGAAACTCCTTTAGATAAACTGTATATAAAAAAAAGGCTTGTATTGAGAAAAAGTTCGTGCAAAACGATTAGGCGCATTAGAAAAGAGACGACACAAGCCTTCTCTTTGGGTGAACGAATTGTGACTTTCCAGCAACTCGCAAGGATGAAGCGCCGAGTTGACGGTTTGATTTCTAGGAAAGCAGAGCAAAGCGAGTATGCAATCTCTGAAGGGTTTTCCTGGTGATCTCGACGGTTTCTTGCAAAACCGCATCCGTCAGGGTGCCCATTAAGGGACGATGCACTGCACAGGAGCGATCCGATTGTGAGATGTTTGTTGGTCATGATTATTGGTATTTTGGCATTGGTACTTCATAGTCACAGGGCGTCCCTGTGAAATTGGGTTGCTCTCCCCCTGGAGAGCGCGTCGCAGCCAGAGGCGGCCACCCATTTTTGGCCTGGACTAGTCGTTAACGAAGTGAGTCTATAGTGTGATAAGTTGTTGCGGTATGTGTGTGTGTGTGTGTGTGTGTGTGTGTGTTGTGTGTGTGTGTTTGTGTGTCTTGTGTGGTGGTGGTGTGTGTGTTGCGTCCGTGGTATAATCTCTAAACTTAACGTTGGCATTTTCTCGGGAACTAGAAAGGCACACCATTGTTCAAACTGTGCACACATATCGATGTCTACCGCAAGCTTAAGCAATAATGATTTGAATATGTTGCGATCCTTGGTGTGTGTGTGTGTGTGTGTGTGTGTGTGTGTCTAGTGTCGTGTAGTGACTACTCTTGTAGTGTTGTTGATATCTGTCCTTCAAGGTCTTCTGTCGCTACTGTCTCCTCTCTTCTCTTCACTGTATCATTTTGTGATTTACTGAAGTCTCTGTATCTTATCTCATTGTCTCTTCTCATTGCTCTCTCTCATTGTCTTTCCTCCTCGCTATCCTATCTCTACTCCATATTTGTGAAATGTAATTTGTTCTAGGGTTGAAGCAAATGCTCTGACAAAAACGGTGCAAATGTTTTAAACCTTTCACCGCCAATTTTGCATTTATGTACCACAATGGTTTAACCACCCATGTCACTTAAAACCGTCAAATCATGGCCTGTTATCTGAAGAACCTATTTTCTTATTTTTTTGGAGGTAAGGATAGGCCTGGTTGTGACGAGGTAATGGGGTAAAAGGCTAAGCCTCTAGGGAAGACTATTAGTGTGATAAATTTTCAAGTAGAAAATTTTGCCTTTAACCCACTTCTCTAGGGTAGGGGAGATGAGCAACTTTCCCGGCCCCATTTCATCTAATAAATTTATATTTGTGCCCGGGTTCTGGATCGTATGATTGTAAGAAATACAAGTGGTTGAATTGCCCTAAATGGCAGACAGAGAGAAGTAGGGTTTTACATGAAAATTACCAGACTCCCACTCTCATCAGTCTTACCAAAGGGTTCAGGATTATTTGACACGTGTATTTTATTTACTCCCAAAAGCTGCATAAGATTATGCAACAATAACAATAAAGAAGCTCAATGGCGCCAAAACAAAATATAAATGAAAAAAACAATGACAATGAAATCCGAAAGGATTTACAAGACATTTGTCTTTCTAGAAGGTTAGCCCCAAAAAGGGACCGGATTCACTAAGTGTCTGGGCTCAAGTTAGTGTCTTTGGCACTGTGTGGGGGGGACTTAACTCATGGCTGTGCTGACAGTTCCACCGTAGGGATCGGCGTGTGCTGGGTTTCTGGGCTTGCTCGTCAGGTGAGAGTAGCTCCCAGTCGTTACGGTTACGGCTTCGCGGGATGGCACGATTCAGGCGTGGTCTCCTCGCGGATTCGGGGTGCGGGGTGTCTTGGCGGCGGTCCCGTCTTGATGCTTGTGAGTCAGGGATGATCTTCCTGACCACGATGCCCTGCTGATAATCACAGGAGAAGGTGGATGTATATCTCTATGGCTTAGAGACAAGGGGCTTCAGTCGGCAGGGAATTTAGTGAATCCCAACCGGCTAGAAGGCTTCCCTTGTACAATAGCACTAATTAAACAAATAATCTGAATTTCAGTTAACAAACTGAGATCAGTAAAACATAAAAGGTGATCAAACCAACATCACTCTCCATCCAACACCTGGAAAGGAATGGTATCATAAAGTGCAAGATTGCAACCCACAGGTTTCCTACTAAAAATAGACAAAAGGGTTAGTAGGCATAAACTCCGGTTCTGGTACCAAAAGGGTTAAAGTCAAAACAAAAAAAAAACACAAATAATCAGTGCACATAAATAAAAACAGAATGTTTACCACTTCTTTTCAAAAACATATCTATCTACTCCTTATTCATCATTTAACATAGGATCTAGATCAAAAATATGATCAAACAAAACAACAAATCTCAATCACCAGCCATCAATAATACTCACTAGTTGGGCTATTATGACTGGCTGGGAGAGAGGTTGAGTCTGCAATGTTGCTCCAGCCACGTTTTGGAGGTATTGTGTGAAAAGTATGTGTAGGCTAACTTTTTCTAACTACTCAAATTATAGCCTTCACTTTCAAACAATGAAAGCCTGTGATTGGTTTATAGCAATTGACACGTCACAAGATGATGCTATAATAGTTATGCATACTACGTACCGTGAACAATCACGCGCCGGTTACATTGTTATCACATGCCGACATTCCTATCCTTCTCGTGATTGGAAAGGAAGAGTTGAGGAAGGGTTCAAAAGGGCGCCGACTGTGGGGTTCACTTTCTCGTGATGGGGAGGTAGATCGGGATTCAAAGAGACAAATGCCTTAATCAGCGTCCGTTTGATGGTGACGGGCAATTAAAGTGGCGGCTGGAGAGAAGTAATGAAAAGGGGAGAGAGGGGGGGGGGGGGGGTGTAGACACAGAAATAAAGTAAAGCGTGTCGCGCGGGACACTTACGTCACCACATGTCTGCACACAGGACTCTCGGTTTATCGTCTCTCTATCTGAAAGATGCTCACGTTCAGACCGTAAGGCCTAGTTGCAGAGTGAGCCTGGAAAAATCTCCCTGTACACAGGTTCAAACTCTGGTTTATCTTGTTGGATACCCCTCTGTGCTCCACCCTACACCTGTTCTACATGTTGAAATTGACAAAAACTATTAATCTCCCTAAGAGGTGATCATTTAAACATTGACACACAAAAACTCTCTATCTTAAAGGAGACATGTAAACATTGACAAAAACTCTTTAAAGGAGACATGTAATCATTGACAAAAAAACTCTTAAAAAGGATGACATGTAAACATTTGGCTACAAAAAAACTCTCTAAAGGAGACATGTAAACATTGACAAAAAACTCTTTAAAGATGACATGTAAACATTGACAAAAATCTCTTTGATTGACATGTAAAATCTCTTTAAAGATGTACATGTAAACATTGACAAAAATCTCTTTAAAGGAGACATGTAAACATTGACAAAAATCTCTTTAAAGATGACATGTAAACATTGACAAAAAAACTCTTTAAAGGAGACATGTAAACATTGACAAAAAAACTCTTTAAAGATGACATGTAAACATTGACAAAAAAACTCTTTAAAGACAGACATGTAAACATTGACCAAAAAAACTCTTTAAAGGAGACATGTAAACATTGACAAAAAAACTCTTTAAAGGAGACATGTAAACATTGACAAAAAAACTCTTTAAAGGAGACATGTAAACATTGACAAAAAAACTCTTTAAAGGAGACATGTAAACATTGACAAAAAAACTCTTTAAAGGAGACATGTAAACATTGACAAAAAAACTCTTTAAAGGAGACATGTAAACATTGACAAAAAAACTCTTTAAAGGAGACATGTAAACATTGACAAAAACTCTCTTTAAAGGAGACATGTAAACATTGACAAAAAGCTCTTTAAAGGAGACATGTAAACATTGACAACAAACTCTTTAAAGGAGACATGTAAACATTGACAAAAAAACTCTTTAAAGATGACATGTAAACATTGACAAAAAACACTTTAAAGGAGACCTGCAAACATTGACAAAAAACTCTTTGAAGGTGACACGTATAAATTGACACTCTTCGGAAGGGGCCTGTATAAATTGACACAAACCTTTCACACAAAACATAAACAGATGGAAACTATGACAGATTGACAAACTTCGAAATAAACGTAAACGTGGGTGACATAGAAAATTAATGGCTGTTAAAATAAGGTATCACCTATTTTGTTAAAAACCAAAGTATCTTATGCTATAGACAACAACAAAAAGAACAAAATATTAAATATATTTGTGAGAGAAAGAAAGATTAAAACTCAAGCGTCACACTAAGGCCGGGTTCACATTAGACACGTAAGTTCCGTACGGAAAACCCTAAATAAGTCGGAAGAAAGAAGGATAAAAGTTTACGCATAATGGGGAAGGGAAATTCGGACACGTCATGCGCAAATCTTTTCCCTTCTTTGCTTCACGATTATTTATGGATTGCGCACGGGTTTCGCATGGAATATCCAATTATGTGTGTGTACACGGCCTTAGATACGACTTTAAACAGACAATCTTCTTTGTGTCATTTTCCTATTTAAATGCTGGCTTTTTTTTTTTTAATTTTTTTTTAAGATTTTCTTTCGATTTATTTTCATATTATCTCTACTTAAGTGTTTCTCTTTCTTTTTGAGTTTATATTTCGTTTTTCCTTCTTTATAAATGTATGGTGAACCCATTCACCACCAAAGTCTATTTTAGCATTTTGGTGTTTTAACATTGGTTATGTTAATTAGTTAATATAATTGGTGGTCTTATTTTCCACAGACCCTATTGTCTGTGAAGTTTTACAATAGTAAAGGATGATTTTTATTTTATTATAAAGAGAACAAAAAAACACAAAACAATACTGGAAATGATGATATTGTTGTTTAAAATTGATGGCATTTGATGCTGATGACTATGATGGATTATGATGTGTTAATTTATCTTATCTTATTTCTTTCTAATTCGTAGATAGACAATTCGCCCAATATTCCTGTATTTTATTCCTTTAACCAACGGACACCACCCTTTCTTTATTTTTTTTCTTCTTTTTCTATTTATTTATATTTCTATTTATTTATTAATTTTCTTTCTTTATTCTGTCTTTTATTTATTTCTTTATTTAGTTTCTATTTTTTTTATTTATTCTTTTCTTTTTATTTATCTTTCTTTCTTTATTTATTTATTTTTTTATGTTTTTGTTTTCTTTTGCCTTTCTGTTATTTTCTTTTTCTTTCTCTCTTCCCTTTTTTCTTTTTT
>CM065700.1:18786207-18788707 GCA_017654935.2 Phymorhynchus buccinoides | reverse complement strand
AGAGAGAGAGAGAGAGAGAGAGAGAGAGAGAGGGAGAGAGAGGAGAGAGAGAGGGAGAGAGAGAGAGAGAGAGAGAGAGGGAGAGAGAGAGAGAGAGAGAGAGAGGGATTGGAGAGAGAGAGAGAGAGAGGAGAGAGAGAGAGAGAGAGAGAGAGAGAGAGAGAGAGAGAGGAGAGAGAGACAGAGAGAGAGAGAGAGAGAGAGAGACAAACATAAAGGGAGTGAAGTGACAACAAGTGAGCGAGTGAGCTTCCTTCAAACGGAACGCCACCTGGTGTCAAGAGCCAAGGGCCATCACTCCCTACAAATAGATCATTTTGCACCCCCCCCCCCCCCCACACACACACACACACACTCCCCACCCCCTCCATTAACAATCCTCTCTCTCTCCCCCCCCCCCCCCTTACCCTTTGCCTCTCCTTCGCTCACGTCTTTTCTGACCCCCTTTTGTTTTATTGGGCGGACCGAGGTATATATAAAATGGCGGTCATCCGGAAGTTGTACACTGTTTCCCCTTCCGCTTTTGACACGGACCCTTATCTGCGTTTGAGCAGGTGAGACAATAGTATTATTGTGGGCAGACGAGTCTAGTCTATAATTATGTGGATCGTGGCAAGATAAATATCGATTGTGTTGTGTGCTGTTTAATAATAATAATAATAATAATAATAATAATAATAATAATAATAATAATATGAATTTTATACTACTACTCCTACTACTACTACTACTACTACTACTACTACTACTACTACTACTACTAATAATAATAATAATAATAATAATAATAATAATAATAATAATAATAATAATGAGAATTTATATAGCGCTCTTTTCCTCCGTGGGAATACCGGGCGGTCTTTTGTATAAATAGTTCCCCCACCTTCTGGAAGTTCTGTGCTTGTAGCTTCCTCTAATATGTCACTCTCTTTGACTCTGCCTTTTCCCTTTGCTTACTGTCATCTACTATCTTTCTGCCTTACCGGTCCATTCTTCTCCTGCCTTTTTTTTTCTTTCCACGAAACACTTTCGAAAACATTTCCTCCAGCCGAAGTCGGACTTGCTGGACCTAACTATTTCTTAGTTAGGCGCGTAACGGCAGCATGACGCATCTGCGCTCATAATTGACAGGAAACTGTCTGAGCGATCGAAGAAGAAAAAGAATATAGCGCCCTTTCTCACATAAGCTCAGTGCGCTTTACATTGATAACAAGAACATTTAAAGGCAAACAAATAATGGATGATAATTAGAAAATTACTATTATTATTATTATTTCTATTTTGTTCACTCTTAAATTCTTCTTTTGTATTCACAGTTGTAATATGGGTTTTTTTAAATGATATTGATTAACCCTTTCACCGCCAGCCATATTTCAGCCAAACATTTCCATTAAATTTACCTGGGTAGAGAACAAAATTGATCTGCAGTATTGGGGATTCTTCTGTGACATATACAATTAGGTCTATCCTTACTTCCCAAAACTAAGACAATAAGAAGAAGAAGAAGAAGAAGAAGACCCCAATTTGATATATTTTAGTGACATAGGTGTTAAATTACTGTGGTGCTAAAATGCGACTTTGGCGGTGAAAGGGTTAATAATACCTTTAATTTTGTTCATCATTACATTTCTTGGTTTAAATGCAGTCTCCATCTGTTCAATCAATTGTACCACTGTGATGTTAACTTAAGCTTCGAGCTTGTTGTTGCTCTAATAAGAATTGTTCGGAAATAATTAAGGGGAGTAATTTCATGGTGTGTGCGAGTGATCTCGCCTAATTCAATCGGTCAAACAGGGGAAGTTAATCTACCTTCAGGTAGATCCCCAGCCCCCGCATCGTGAGTTTGAGGAGACACACAGCATGTAGAACGCAGTGCGTCATTCTAAATTTGATGTAATTTATATTTTTACGTCACAGTTTGCAAGTTCTATCACTTTGTAGCAACTGGTCACCCCTTATTTTTATTTTTTTTAAATGTTTGCAAGTCGGTGACTTGCATTCTGCGGTTTCAAGCTTCGACGCCATTGTTGCATTGTTGCTATGGTATTGGACCGAGTAATGAGGTAAACAACTCTAATTTTCACGAAGTGCTCTCCCCTAGTAGTATGTATGTATGTATGTATGCATGCATGCATGCATGTGTGTGTGTATGTATGTATGTATGTATGTATGTATGTATGTATGTATGTATGTATGTATGTATGTATGTATGTATGTAGATGTATGTATGTATGTATGTATGTATGTATGTATGTATGTATGTATGTATGTATGTATGTATGTATGTATGTATGTGTGTGTGTATGTATGTATGTATGTATGTATGTATGTATGTATGTATGTATGTATGTATGTATGTATGTATGTATGTATGTATGTATGTATGTATGTATGTATGTATGTATGTATGTATGTATGTATGTATGTATGTATGTATGTATGTATGTATGTATGTATGTATGTATGTATGTATGCATGTATGTATGTATGTATGTATGTA
>CM065700.1:18778707-18781207 GCA_017654935.2 Phymorhynchus buccinoides | reverse complement strand
ACCATCATCATCATCATCATCCTCATCATCATCATCATCATCATCATCATCATCATCAGCAGCAGCATCATCATCATCATCATCATCATCAATTTGTTGGCAATCTTATACTTACCCCCCCCCCCCCCCCCCCCCCCCCCCTCATGCTTACGACCCTCAGTCTCAAAGTCATTGTTGTTGACAGTCTTGTACTTAAAGCTCCCCCTCATGTTTACGACCCTCAGTCTCAAAGTCACTTTGGGGGGCAATCTTGTACTTAAACCCCTCCCCCCCCCCCCCTCATGTTTACGACCCTCAATGTGATAGTCATTATGTGTTGGCAATCTTGTACTTTAAACCGCCCCTCATGTTTACGACCCTCAATCTCAGTCCTTGTTTTGTTGGCAAGCTGGTACTTAACCCCCACCCCCTCATGTTTACGACCCTCAATCTCAAAGTCATTATTTATTGGCAATCTTGTACTTTAAGCACCCCCCCCCCCCCCACACACCCCACCCCACCCCCGAGTGATCCTTGTAAGTGGATTTACTGAGGTTTGATAGGACGATGTTTGTTGCAAAGATTATTCTATATTGCGCTTTGCTTCATTCATTGATGTACGTAATCACAGCAGTTCGTGCCGCAACCCTTCAATGTGACTGGATATTGGTCTATATTTTCTGTTTTTTTCGTTTGTTTGTTTTTGTTTTTGTATGTTGTTGTTGTCGTCAAAGGTTTGTTTGTTTGTCCGTTTATTGTTTGTTCTTTTTTACTTTTTTCTTTTTTCATTTTATTTCTTCTTCTCCATGTACCCCCAAGGTGCTTATTTTTGGAAATAACAAAACCTTGCTTCTTGTTTCTCTTCGTGCCTATAGGAGGACGAGATTTCAACACCGATTACTTCTCCGCATACAACGACGCCCCGACTGTGGCCGTGGCGACCACTGCTACCGCTGACAACGGAAACGGCGTGGATACGGCCCCTCATTACGATTCCGCGGTAGCCTTAGAACCCAGTGTCAACACCCATGTCATTGATGCGGAGATTCCCGATGCCAGATATTACACCGAAACATCGTCTACTACTGGTGGGGGTAGGTTCCAAATTTCGTTAATTAAAGGGGCACCCGGATGGATACGTTTTTGAAAAAGAAAAAAAAAAACACGTCGAGATCACACACACACAAAAACCCACCTTTACAGAGATCGCAAATGTTGCTTTGCTCTGGTTACCTAGAAATCAAGCCGTCTTATCGGCGATTCCTCCTCAGCGGAGGTGAAGGAAGTCAGGAGTTTTCGGTGAAAGGACAAGGCATGTGCCTTCTCTTTTCTAATGACCGGCCAAATCGTTGGCACGAAATGTCCACAAAACAAGCTTTTATTTGATACAGTTTCAGTTTGCCAAAATGAGTTTCGCTCACGACAAAGGAAATAGCTCCCTCCCCACCCCTTCAAAAATGGCGGGTCTTCTGTCGTTCAGGTGTATCATCACGCCTTTTTAAAGAATTATTAAAAACAAAGGGTGCAGCATTATTCCCAAAGATTAAGTAAGAAAAGGTTTATTCACTAAAAGAAGTGTTTTGACCAAGTTTCGTGATTGGCTCGGGTGCACCTCTAAGTGGCTGTGAGAATGAAATGGGTGGGTGGGTGGGTGGGTGGGTGGATGGGTGGATGGGTGGATGGATGAATGGATGGATGGATGGATGGATGGATGGATTGATGGGTGGATGGATGGATGGACGAACGAATGAACCCATGACAGAATGAATGAAACAAAATACAAATTAAATACATAAATAACGAACAACAAAAAGCAAGTCAATGAATCAATCAATCAATCAATACACATACACACACATCCTCCCCCTCCCTCCCACGCACGTACACACACACACACACACACACACACACACACACACACACACACACACACACACACACACACACACACACACACACACACACACACACACACACACACACAATTTTGTTGTTGTTGGCAATCTTGTATTTAAACATCCCCCCTCATATTTACTGTATACACTCCTTTTCTTTCTGTAAATATGCTTCTTATCTCTTTTTTTTCTTCTATGTTCTTAAACAGTATAGTTTATGTTTCGTGCATGTATGTTTGGTTTATGCCTCTGTTTATAGATGGCTTGATGAGAGAAAAAAAAGCATGTATGTTTGCTTATTCAATGTCCATCTTTAAATAAAATTTTGACTTGACTTGACCTCACACACACACACACACACACACACACACACACACACACCACACACACACACACACACACACACACACACACACACACACACACACACACACACGCGCGCGCGCGCACACACACACACACACACACACACACACACACGCACACACGCACACACACACACGCACACGCACACACGCACACGCACACACACACGCACACGCACGCACGCACGCACACGCACACACACACACACACACACACACACACACACACACATACACACACACACACACACACACACACGG
>CM065700.1:18761207-18771207 GCA_017654935.2 Phymorhynchus buccinoides | reverse complement strand
CCAATCTAAATCAACTAGTTTCGAGGGATGAAGCACCTATGCGCATGTATGCATACTCACCGTCCTCACACCATCAGATTTGCGAGAGAGAAAGAAACAACAGGGCAAAAAGTCACCAAATACATGTCCGTTCACACATGTATTTTTGCAGCTGCATTTTCCAGTGTATGTTAGCTATTTTTATCTTTTTGATGACCTTCACGGCCTCGACCTTGACTCGTGCCTCCATACGGGGAGCTGGACGACCCCGAACCCTCAACGAGTTTCTCTCTATGGGGATACTGGGGGTTCTTTCGTTAAAAAAAAATAGTCACCCCACATTATTGAAGTTCTGTGCTTGTAACTTCCTTTAATCTGCCACTCTCTTTGACTCTGCCTTTTCCCTTTGCTTTCTGTCATCTACTATCTCTCTGACTTATTGGCCCATTCTCCTGCCTTTAGAAAAAAATTCTCCTTTGAGCTCCTCCGAAATCGGAATGTCGTCGGCTGTACGCAGCGGAGAGACCAGTGTGAAACTGAAAACCGGACACAATACGTACCTTATCCATTATGGCCATACGGCCCGGGAACGCAGAAGAAGAAGAAGAGGAAGAAGAATAGGTGGGAACGGGTGTGGTTTTCCGTATCACTATGACTAATGTAGGCCCTTTTGCCGAAATGGAGTCTTTTTTTATCATTGGTTGACATTAGCGTGTAGTAGGGGCCAATAGTAACATGAGAGCTGTACAAAAAAAAGAGAAAGGGAGGGAGGGAGAGGGATGAACAGAATAAAAATGATGTTGTGGCATGGTTGGTGGTGGATTTTTTTGATTTTTTTTTTTTTTTGGGGGGGGGTCAATCGTTCGAAATGGGTTGGACATATGTTGCTCTCTCGTTTGCTGTCACGTGAGATGTGGCCCCCTTTTGTCCCCGTTGTTTATTACTCCCCACTGACCCTTTGGACATACACCCCCCCCCCCCTCCCACATACATACACAAACACACACTTCCCCGTTTCTCTTCTCCCATCTCTCTTTAATCTCTCTCTCTCTCTCTCTCTCTCTCTCTCTCTCTCTCTCTCTCTCTCTCTCTCTCTCTCTCTCTCTCTCTCTCTCTCTCTCTCTCTCTCTCTACTTCCATCAAGTGCTTTCTGTGTGACTCTTTGTCGCTCTGTCTCTATCTGTCTGTCCGTCTGTCTGTCTCTTTTTTTCTCTCAAAGACAAGCATAAACACACTCACCAGTATTACACGGAACAGGTCTTGTTTGAGGACAAGATGTCAAGATCCTTCTAGGCCGTTCTTCTGCCTACAGCCAGATGGTTGGGTTGGCCTTTGGGGACCTTCCTCAACGCCAGCTGTGTCCTCAAATCCCTATGGCCGACAGAGTGGGGATGTACCCTGGGCAAGGCATCTCCAGTATAAACAAATTCTAGCCAGGCCCGCCAGAATAGCATCTGCCTCCCTGCTGCTATCTGGTAGTCATAGTCGGAAACGACTGACTAGCATACACATTGACCACTGTGTGTCGATCTTCAACCTTCGTTTTTCTTCTTATTATTATTATCCTCCCCCCTCACCTTTCCTGTTTGACTCTTCACCATTGTATTATCATCGTCTTTTCTCTCTCTCTCTCTCTCTCTCTCTCTCTCTCTCTCTCTCTCTCTCTCTCTCTCTCTCTCTCTCTCTCTCTCTCTCTCTCTCTCTCTCTCTCTCTCTCTCTCTCTCTCTCTCTCTCTCTCTCTCTCTCTCTCTCTCTCTCTCTCTGCCGTTACTATATTACTGTTAGTTGTTGTTTTTTATTGGCGATTTTCCTGTGTCTCAATGTTCATTTATAGTAGCAGTTATGTATTGCATGCTTAGAACCAAGGACAGAATGGAAGACTAGGCCCAGCCTAAATTCTTTTCCTTGTAAAATAAAGTTTCTGAGTCTGAGTCTGAGTCTGAGTCTGTGTCTCTCTCTCTCTCTCTCTCTCTCTCTCTCTCTCTCTCTCTCTCTCTCTCTCTCTCTCTCTCTCTCTCTCTCTCTCTCTCTCTCTCTCTCTCTCTCTCTCTCTCTCTCTCTCTCTCTCTCTCTCTCTCTCTCTCTCTCTCTCTCTCTCTCTCTCTCTCTCTCTCTCTCTCTCTCTCTCTCTCTCAAACGGCATTGCTGAATGTGATCCATCAAATTTCTTCTCTCTTGTTTCTTGAGAAGTGATTTTATTCGCTGCTTCCTCTTTTAAGCTCACACACCTGTAACGCACTCGCACAAAGTATGTACAAGGACACACACACACAGACACAAACACAGACAAAACAGACACACAGTCACAGAGAGAGAGAGAGAGAGAGAGAGAGAGAGAGAGAGAGAGAGAGAGAGAGAGAGAGAGAGAGAGAGAGAGAGAGAGAGAGAGAGAGAGAGAGAGAGAGAGAGAGAGAGAGAGAGAGAGAGAGAGAGAGAGAGAGTGTGTGTGTGATCCATCAAATTTGTCCTTTGACCTCCACCCTACCCCTGTAATAAAAAATATATATATATAACCACCACTACCCACCTAACCCAAGCCCGAACCCCCACTTCACCTTGCATCCCTGACACGTACCCCCCCCCCCCCCCCCCCCACCACCACCACCACCTTGCCCCATCCATCTCGATGCGATAAATTGGGTTTTAACGTCCTCTGCAGGCACATACGGGACATACCCCATCCATCTTTCAATCATTCTCTTGTTTTTGTCTTTTCCTCTTCCTTATGATGATCTGTCAGCCTCCGCCACCACTGGGGCTGTGGCGGAGGCTGACCACCCCAATCCAGCATGGCACCCCGACGATCAAGGGTGGAGTGAGTGAGTGATGATCTGTCACCGTGATCATCATAGGAGGAGACTGGGGCAAAAAGCCCATGAGCGGGTAAAAAGCCCATGCCAATTATCGCATGAAATGAAGCAAATTTCAGTCAAAGTTTGCCCATGAGACGAACGCTAAACATTAACACTCGTCTCATGGGCAACATTTGACTGAAATTTGCTTCATTTCATGAGATAATTGGCATGGGCTTCTTACCCGCCCCACAGCTGTTTCGGGAGGAACATTTAGTTTATCTATATTTTCATAAGTTTTTTGAAGCAAACTTTAGTTAACTATAAGTAACTTTTCATAAATAACAGTCAAGAATATGTTGTAGTATGTGCCTAGATTACTTATAGTCAGTGGATATTGCTAGATTTTCACTCATAGGCAATCTTATTTATGTTTCTGATACTAAGTATATTATTTCTACTAAATATGTTGATTGATACTGCTCAACAACAAAAGTTTTTATCATAAATCTGAGGGAAGAAATATATTTGAAATACTATGTAGAGCATACAGCCAAAATATCTTTACCGACAATAGCTTGGTGCAGTTTTTATCTAAGATTTCTAGATTCAGGCTTTTAAGTAAATAGCTTGATTTTGTGTGGGACGGAACAGCTGTGGCCCATGGGCTTCTTACCCCGTCTTACCCTAATAATGGCGTGAATGTTTTTTTGTAAGACCTATTTCATCGTAGTGATGTATGACCGATGAGTGATATGATGATGGGGTGGTTGGTGTGTGTGTGTGTGTGTGTGTGTGTGTGTGTGTGTGTGTGTGTGTGTGTGTGTGTGTGTGTGTGTGTGTGTGTGTGTGTGTGTGTGTGTGTGTGTGTTTCAAAGCCAAGGTCAACATTTTATTTCCAGATTGACATCGAATTAGCATTACATTATGCGTTTTTACAGTGTGTGTGTGTGTGTGTGTGTGTGTGTGTGTGTGTGTGTGTGTGTGTGTGTGTGTGTGTGTGTGTGTGTGTGTGTGTGTGTGCATGTGCCGCGTGTGCGCGCGTATGTGCGCGCGTGCGCGCGCGTTGGTATGGTCACACTATGTGTATAAATCCACCAGGGGAGACCATTTCTGGTTCAGTCTGTGCAGGTTCTTACGCGGTTCTCTGTCCTTCTTGGTGTTTGCAAGTCTCCTCCTCCGAACACAGGAGAGTGCCTCTACCGAGCAAGGTGAAGGGGAGACCATTCACTTTGTGTGTGTATGTGTGCGTGTATATGTGTGTGTGTGTGTGTGTGTGTGTGTGTGTGTGTGTGTTGTGTGTGTGTGTGTGTGTGTGTGTGTGTGTGTGTGTGTGTGTGTGTGTGTGTGTGTGTGTGTGTGTGTGTGTGTGTGTGTGTGTGTGTGTGTGTGTGTGTGTGTGTGTGTGTGTGTGTGTGTGTGTGCGTGTGTGTGTGTGTGTGTGTGCGTGTGTGTGTGTGTGTATGTGTGTGTGTGTGTGTGTGTGTGTGTGTGCGTGTGTGTATGTGTGTGCGTGTGTATGTGTGTGTGCGTGCGTGCGTGCGTGCGCGCGCGCGCGCGCGCGCGCGTGTGTGTGTGTGTGTGTGTGTGTGTGTGATGATAATGATGACGATTAGGCCTTACTTTTTTGTTGATATATGATTAAGGATACTGATAATATTTCGCAATAAAACGACTGCTGGGATGAAAAAACTGTTTAACAATTAATAATTGTCCTTATGTTTGGGGATGAAAAGAATGATCCATAAACAATAGAAACAATATTATTACTTTTATTTCATGTCTTACCAGGACGATGGGTGTGAAAATCTCACTGCTACTGCTTCTGTGTGTGGTGACCTATGCCTCTGCGTATTGTGAGTATTTCACTTACTTCCAACTTCTGTTAATGCTTTATTCTTACTAACGCATGATGTTTTATTTTATTTAACACCGTTTTAGAAATACTTTTTTAAAAAGCAGAGACTAAATGATAAAAACAGCGACAACAACAACACACACACAAAACACCCCAATAATTTAACGAAACTACACACGATGACAACAACGGAAAACGCGAAGGCATTACAATCGTTGTAAGTTACTTTAACCCTTTCACCGCCAGCCATTTTTCAGCCGAAAAATACCGTTGAACTTTACTGGGTACAGTACAGACATTATGCTTTATACAATTGTGGCGGTACCATAGCCGATGAGGTTTACACCTATCTGTATTGTTAAAAAAAATCGTGACTTTACTGGTGTTGCACCGCCTCCGGGCATTGCCTCCAGTATTGTTCCCACCATCTTTGTATTCACAAATGTCCCATATGTGTCTGTTCCAGACCGAGAGGACGTAAAGCATCATTTTTCATTCACTGGGTACAGAACATAAAATATCTGTAATATTGCGAATTCCTCTGTGACATATATAACATTAGGCCTGTCCTTACCTCCCAAAATTAAGAAAATAGCGTAATTGGATAACAGGCCCTGACTTACGAAAGTTTTGTTTTACGTCCTCCCGGCCGAAGCCATATGGGACAGCGAACAAAAGTGAAGGCCCAGAAAGACAATCATCTCCGAAAACTCACATACTCAATAAAACGCACCCAGCTCATAACAAAACTGAATTTATTCTTTTAACATTAAGTTCATTCCAAAAAATCATTAATCAGAACGAGTTCAGTCAACAAAATGCCCCTTTCAACAACTTCCCCCTCCTCTTGAAAAGTCACACATTCAGAAACAATGCACTTTGGAACAGTCAGTAAAATAATGTTTTTCGGTGTGGGTTTCCTGTCTGTCCCAAGGATATCTCCCGAACCGCTTAACCGAATCGCTTCAAATTTTGTCTCTCTCTCTGTGTCACCATGAGAGGAAGGCATCCGCGCAAAACTCATTTTCAGTAATGTGTACTGACTGTTCACAAAGTGCATTGATTCTGAGTGATGCCTTTTAGTGACAGTCAGGCGTTAAAATTTTCTGTGTGCTAAATGTGACATTGGCAGTGAAAGGGTTAAAACCGCCTCCTCACACTATCCAACCAAAATGGATGAAAATGGTTGTGACCTTTCCAATTTTTTTTTTTGGTTGTGGGAATACACACAATGCAAATTTTCGTCGGATGAAACCCGGCACACGGTCACGGAAGGAATTGGCGACTGCACCAAACTTCCAACTGGCTTTTAGGCTCTCTATGTTGTCTCTCTCTTTTTGCTCTCTCTTTCTCACTGACCCTCTCAACTCCTCTCTCTCTCTTCTCTCACTGACCCAGCAACTCCAAAGGGACATTGAGTCTCTCTCCCTCTCTCACCAAAGGGACATTCTCTCACTGACCCAGCCTCACCTCATTGAGTCTCTGACCCAGCAACACTCTCTCTCTTGAGTCACTGACCCAGCAACACCTCAAGGGAATGAGGCTTTATACTGACCTTGCAACACGAAAGGGCGATAATCTTAGACCCAGAAACACCAAATGCCCCCTGAGTGACGAGTCAGGAGCAGATAAGGGACTGTGAGTCACTGACCCAGTTCCTGACAGGCAAGGGCGACATCTTAAGTAGGTGACCGTTCGCATCAAAGGGACACGAGACACTGACAGAGAATGTCCAATATAAAACCTTATTGTGGGACCCAGCAATGCAAAGGGATAGTGAAGTCACTGACACAGTCACAGGTAAGGGACATTGAGTTCACAACTGAAATCTTCCAACAAAAAGGTTGGATAAAGTGAGGTGGCTTTTAGGTAGGCAGCTGTTATGTTGTCTGAACTTTTTGCGGTTCTTTACACTGACCCAGCAACACCAAAGGGACATTGAGTCGCTGAGCTAGCTTCTCACAACAGGCTTGAAAAGTCAAAAATCTCATTTTGGGGTCAATTTTGAGTTATGGGTATTTTTGTGTTCTCTAACATCTTATCTTTCATATTTATAAAGGACGATCTTTAATATGGTTTCTAAATGGTCTTATAAGTGTTTTAAAACGAGCAGGTCAACGCGTTTTCTTCAGCTAGGCTAGACTTTAGACTGTGTTTTCTCACACAATGGCCGACGCTCACCCTACTACTCTTAAATGCTCATAACTCTGGAACGGAAAAAGATACAAGAATGGTCCTTGTCTCATTAGAAAGAGAATGGTCTGAAGTCTGTATAATTTTCTCAAATGGTCAGTTTGACATAAAGATTTCGTGGTGCTGGGTCACATTTGAAATAAGGCTTAATCTTCCCTTTCGGCCATGTGGGGCGTCCCATATGTGCATAATATACGCGTGTATGGGCAGATTTGTACGGGGGTCTGGATGACGACTACTACACCAGGGGCTACAGAGTGGCGCCTTACGGATACGCAGCGCCCCCCTACGGCAGATTCTACGCCTCACAACGTAGTAGGGGAGGCTACCCTTACTACCGCAGCTACATTCCGCGTAAGTTAACCCTTTCACTGCCAGCCATACGTCACGTTTCAAATTTCACCTGGGTAGAGAACAAAATCCATCTGCAGTATTTCCCTCTCTATAGCTGGTAAAATAAGGTCTACCCTTACTTCCTAAAACTAAGAGGGTCTTTGGACTGTGTGAAATGCGACGTGGCGGGAAAGGGTTAAGGCATGAGACTGACATCAGACAAAATATACGTTATTTGTGACCCAGCTAGTTTCTCACAACAGGCTTGGAAAGTAAAAAATCTTCTTCTTCTTCTTCTTCTTTCGATCGCTCAGACAGTTTCCTGTCAATTATGAGCGCAGATGCGTCATGCTGCCGTTATGCGTCTAACCAAAAAAAAAACAGACCCAGCAAGTCCGGTTTAATTCGGCTGGAGGAAATGTTTTTGAAAGTGTTTCGTGAACAAAAAGGCCGGAGAATGGACTCCGGGAAGGCAGAAAGATAGTAGATGACAGCAAGCAAAGGGAAAAGGCAGAGTCAAAGAGAGTGACAGATTAGAGGAAGTTACAAGCACCGAACGTCCAGAAGGTGGGGGAACTATTTCTATAAAAGACCCCTAGTATCTCCACGGGGGGAGAAATGTCTCATATGACTTCGGTCAAGAAGACGTAAAACATAAACTCTTCCACGGGGGGAGTCAAAAATCTCATTTTTGCCAATTGTGAGTTATGGGTACTTTTTTATGGTTACTAACACAGTATCTTTCATACTGATAAAGGATAATCTTTAATATGGTCTCTAAATGGTCTTATAAGTGCTTTACAACGAGTAGGTCGTTGCGATTTTCTTCAGCATGGCTAGACTTTGGATGGTTTTCTCAAAATGACCCACGCTCACCCTACTAACGTTTTAACCCTTTCACCGCCAAAGTCGCATTTTAGCACCACAGTGATTTGACACCTATGTTATTAAAAGGCATCAAATTGGGATCTATTATCCAAAGAGCTATTGGCTAGACTGGGAAGTAAGGATAGACCTTATTTTTCTCACAATGACCCACGCTCACCTTACTAACTTTTTAATGCTCCTCATTCTGGAAGGGAAAAAGATACAGGAATGGTTCTTGTGTTTTAAGAAAGATAATTGTCCGAAGTTTTCAAATTTTCTCAGAATGCCTTGTTACGAGATAGTCTCGTAGTGTATGATGTCATTGATGATGTCATAACTTTTGATGTTATAAGCCTGGGATGGTGGTGTTTGGGCTTAGATAAGCCAGACAAGATATATATCCAGACGATGTTCTCAGATTGAGTCTAACAGATTTGTTTTAAACTTTATAATATAAAAAATATCGATAATTTCTATGTTTTCCTTTGGCAGCGAAGGGGTTAATTCAATTAATGTCCCTTTCATGGCGCTGGTCACATTTGTGCACATGACTATAAGTGTGCATTGAAAAGTGGCTTCCATCGTGAAAAGAAACGTGTTCTAGTTAGCAAATAGATAAGTTAAAGGTGGACCCTGACGGATGAGTTTTTGCAAGAAACACGTCGAGATCACCAGAAAGACAGCCTTTTCAAGGATCGTAACACTCACGTTTCTCTGGTTTCCTAGAAATTAAACCGTCAAAACGGCGATTCCTCCTTGGCGGAGATGCCGGAGAGAGTAGCCATTTTGGACTGGGTGGGTGGAGACCAATCCCTTTTAGTTGAAGCTTTTTCTTTTTTCTTTTTTTTGTAGTGCAGCTTTTTTTTTTTAAACGGAGCTATTTCCTTTGTTGCGAGCGAAACTCCTAAAGATAAACTGAGATAAACTGTATAAAAGTATTTTTAAAACACAAAAACAAAAAGGCTTGTATTGCGAAAATTTCGTGCAAACGATTTGGTCTAAACTCAAGCGGCCATTAGAAAAGAGACAGCACACGCCTTCTCTTTGGGTGAAAGAATTTGACTTCCAGCACTTCCGCCAAGGAGGAATCGCCGATTTGACGGATTGATTTATAGGAAACCAGAGCAAGGTGAGTGTTGCAATCTTTGTAAAGGGTGTTTTCCTGGTGATCTCGACGTGTTTCTTACAAAAACGCATCCGTCAGGGTTCCCCTTTAACCGTCATCAAATAGGTACAGTCGAACCTCAGTACACCGACCACCCAACAGACTGGTCAAAACGGTCCCCTATTGCGAGGTGCCCGCTGTACTGAATCAAAGATATTCTAAAAGGGTAAGATGGACTACTTAAGAGCTCGGCGAACCGGGCTGATAGAGTTATCGTTAGTGGGGACAGTACACTATTCACAGTGCAGGCTATCCAAAAACTCAGACTGGAACTTGAACGGAGAATTCAACTGGCCTATCGACGTGTAAAATGTGTCCTGTTTAAAAGGGACATAACCAGTGTTTCTGTCCTCACTACTCATATAGGGAAAAGAGACCGGATGCTTATCTTCCCCTATACAGTCTTTGACTGAATCACTCCATACAAAGGCAACATACAACAACGTGCACGGTGAAAAGAATGATTTAATTTTAACTGTGTGGCATGAACATACAGCGTACATATATCAAGACACACTAGTGTAACAAACACGCAGTAAATGTATTTATTGACGTAAAACGATATAATAAAATATATTGAAAATACTTTCCAATCAGTAATGCATAAGCACAGTCAAAAATTATACAGTGCTTTTCTCTCACTTGGATCGGGTGGATACTGAAAGTATCTATGTGTATGTGTGCACACACGCGTTTTGTAGGGGCAAGACGGGGTCAAAAGCGCATGGGCGGGTAAGAAGCCCACCCCAATTATCTCATGAAATAAAGAGAATTTCAGTCAAATTTGCCCATGAGACGAATGCTAGACATTA
>CM065700.1:18753707-18756207 GCA_017654935.2 Phymorhynchus buccinoides | reverse complement strand
TCTGTTCCAGACCGGAGGACGTTAAACAGATTTTCATCCACTAAAGACAAACAAATTGACTAACGTTTAAAGGGGCACCCTGACGGATGCGTTTTTGCAAGAAACACGTCCAGATCACCAGAAAGACAGCCTTTTCAAGGATCGGAACACTCACTTTGCTCTGGTTTCCTAGAAATCAAACCGTCAAAACGGCGATTACCTCCTTGGCGGAGTTGCCGGAGACAGAAACCATTTTGGACAGGGTGGGTGGAGGACACTGAGAGTGGTTGAAGCTTTTTTTCTTCTTTGTAGTGCAGTAAAACAAAAATTGGAGCTATTTCCTTTGTTGTGAGCAAATCTCATTTTGGTAAACTGTAAATTGTGGAAATTTCGTGCAAACGATTTGGTCTAAACTCAGGCGGCCATTAGAAATAATTTGACTTTCAACACCTCCGCCAAGGAGGAATCGCCGATTTGACGGTTTGATTTCTAGGAAACCAGAGCAAAGTGAGTGTTGCAATCTCTGTAAAGGTTTAGGGTTTTCCTGGTGATCTCGACGTGTTTCTTGGAGAAAAAAACCATTGGTCAGGGTGCCCCTTTAACCCTTTCGCCGCCAGCCATTTTTCATCCAAAACTTTCTCTCAAACTTACCTAGGTAAAGAAAAGTTGGCATATGCAGTACTGTGAATCCCCCAATGACATGCGTCAAATAAATCCTTTCCTTATCTCTCAAAATTAACAACATAAGGATATTGGATAACTGATCCAACTGTCATACCTTTTAGTAGCATGGGTGTTAAGTCAGTGATGTGCTAAAATGTGACATTGGTGGTGAAAGGGTTAAAGGGAAAAACAATATTGTACCTTCGGTTGCATTTATGCACACATGAAGCGCGCTTGGTAAAAAGATGGGTTACGTCTTTTCTGCCCCCTCCCCCCCAAAAAAAAAGTATTTTCAAATAAGATTTTCATTTCATGTCTTTTTAATTTTTAATTCAAAATTCAAAACGGGGTGATTAATTAAGGACGGGGACACATGGGGCGCGTAAGTTCCGCACGAAAACCCATAAGCAAAGACACTGTAATGGGAATAAGACAGACAAGCGGCCATTTCCCCCTGTATGAGTAGTGAGGACTGAGACCCTGATTACGCCCCCCTTGAACCATGAACACCAGCAGTAATCTAAGATATGCCTCCCCCCCCCCCCCCCCTGCATTTCTCGGTTAATTCCATTTTTCCGTTTTTGCCTTTCTTACCAAACATAAAGCTGTATTTTATGAACCTTTTTAGCTAGTAACCTTTTTGGAATACAAACCCTATCCCTAACCCTAGGCCATTATCTAATAGGAACACCCCCCCCCCCCCCCCCCACTATGTATTGCAGTAGACTGCGCCATTTGTCACAGTCTTGGTTCATTGCGTTTTCCCATCTTATAGGGGGGGGGGGGGGGGGGGGGGGGGGAGGGGGGGGGGGGGGGGGGGTAGGGTTAGGTCTAATGTTAGTATTCCAAAAAGTTTATTAGCTAAAAAGGTTAATAAAATACAGCTTTATGTTTGGTAAGAAAAGCAAAAACGGAAAATTGCAATTAACCAAGAAATGCAGGGGGGGGGGCACATCTTTACCTTTACCCATAGATTTTCTGGCCGTATTTGCAGCTTCCTTACCTTTCTTTGTCTTCAGGAAAACAGAAAAAAAGGTTTGCCCAAGCACTTAGCCCTTTTTCACCGCCAATGTTGCATTTATGCACCACAATGGTTTAACACCCATGTCACTAAAAGGCATCAAACCAGGGCCTGTTATCTGAAGACCCTATTTTCTTAATTTTGGGAGGTAAGGATAGGCCTAATGTTATGCATTTCACAGATAAATTCCCAATACTGCAGATACATTTTTATTTCTACCCTGTTCAGTTTAATGGTATTTTGTTTGCTAAAAAAAAATGGCTGGCGGCGAAAGGGTTAAATTTGAATCTGGTATTCAATAAAAACCGTTGATTCAAATTCCAGTCTTTGGATAGAGCCGCCATTGTTAATGGGATCACGAACGATAACCCTATCAGCCCGGCTCGCCGTAACTCTCCAGTTGTCTGTCTTATTCCCATTACAGTGTCTTTGCCAAGTAAGTAAAAGAAAGAAGGGCACATATTTACGGATTATGGGAAAAACGGACACGTGCGCTTATCTTTTCCCTTCTTTCTTTTACTTATTTACGGATTGCGCATGGGTTTCCGCACGGAATCCCCGCGTGTATGTGTATGTGCCCTTAGAAGAAAAGCGTGCCCTAACTATTATGGGGCACAGAAAGGATAAAGGGGTTCGTACCTCTTCACAGCACCTTCACAAACAAGAATTACTAATGCTGTGAAATGTTTTTTGTGTGGAAATTATCATTCAATATCATATAAACAATTCCCCTGTAGTCATAGACCGTAGTTGTGAGCAAACTTTACATATTTAAAAATAATAGAATAGATGCTTAATCTTACGTTTTGTGCGCACACGCACGCACGCACACACACA
>CM065700.1:18746207-18748707 GCA_017654935.2 Phymorhynchus buccinoides | reverse complement strand
GGAAAATGTGTTGGGTAACGTTTTGTTTTATTTTTTCTCCAGCGGTTTGTATTTTTTAAACGGTTAAAAGGTGGTAGTAGTAGTAGTAGTAGTAGTAGTAGTAGTAGTAGTAGTAGTAGTAGTAGTAGTAGTAGTAGTAGTAGTAGTAGTAGTCGCAGCAGCAGTAGTAGTAGTAGTAGACGTCTCGCTTAGTAGTAGTACTACTAACTATGATTTGCATAGTTCCTTCTCAGAGTTCAAAATAAGATAAAAGAATATGTAGAAGAAGAAAAAAAGAGTCAGAAAGTGTATTTTCTCTACTACTACTACTACTACTACTACTACTACTACTACTACTACTACTACTACTACTACTACTACTACTACTAGGGTAAGACGGGGTAAAAAGCCCATGGGCGGGTAAGAAGCCCTTGCCAATTATCTCATGAAATAAAGCAAAGTTCAGTCACATTTTGCCCATGAGACGAGTGTTAATGTTTAGCATTCGTCTCATGGGCAAATGCGACTGAAATTTGCTTCATTTCATGATATAATAGGCATGGGCTTCTTACCCGCCCATGGGCTTTTTACCCCGTCTTCCCCTACTACTACTATTGCTGCTGCTGCTGCTACTACTACTACTACTACTACACTACTACTACTACTACTACTACTACTACTACTACTACTACTACCTTATAACCGTCTAAAAATACAAACCGCTGGGGGAAAATAAAACAAAACTGGAAAAAACATCTCATTTTCTATGCCATTTAAGGCTGTTTTCTTCTGGACTACTTGTTTTGATGTCGCGTTTAAATTTACATTGCAAAGTAACCATAATAAGGCATTTGCCACGAGTGTTCGTTCTCTATACTAGACTACTATTACTAATT
This sequence comes from Phymorhynchus buccinoides, assembly GCA_017654935.2. Classification (NCBI taxonomy): domain Eukaryota; kingdom Metazoa; phylum Mollusca; class Gastropoda; order Neogastropoda; family Raphitomidae; genus Phymorhynchus; species Phymorhynchus buccinoides. The sequence continues at coordinate 18,747,832 of CM065700.1, read as the reverse complement.
TGCCCGCGCTCGTTCTGCCCGAGTTACGCTGACCTTTCTAATTCAACTCTCTAAATTCAACTCGATGAAATTCAAGATCCCCGGCACGCGACAAATGCCCTATTGTTCATAACTGTTAGGGGAAGACGGGGTAAAAAGCGCATGGGCGGGTAAGAAACCCACCCCAATTATCTCATGAAATAAAGAAAATGTCAGTCAAATTTGCCCATGAGACGAATGCTAGACATTAACGCTCGTCTCATGGGCAAATTGAGACTGAAATTTGCTTCATTTCATGAGATAATTGGGGTGGGCTTCTTACCCGCCCATGCGCTTTTTACCCCGTCTTCCCCTAAACATCCCAACTTACCAGTTGATGACATTGTTGAAAGACTCTTCATTGTTGACGTTGAACATCAACAAACAACCATGGGCTCCCCGGAAATAGGATGACGTCATGCTCCGGAAGCGTTCTTGACCTGCAAGGAGAGATGTCGGCCGATAGCAGTGCTATTTCCAATATTCAGAATAGGAACTGTTCGGAAATAATGAAGGGGAGTAATTTTCATGGTGTGTGGGAGTGATCTTGCCTAATTCAATCGGTCAAACAGGGGAAGTCACTCTACCATCAGCTCTCGTAGCCTATCGACTCGTTGTGTTTGAGCAGACATACAGCACTTAGAGCATCGTGCATCATTCTAAAAATAATATGTCATTTATATTTTTACGTCACATTTTGCAAGTTTTATCAGTTTGTGGCCACTGGCCACCCCTTAGTTTTCTATTAAAATATTGTTTGCAAGTCGCTGACTCGCATCCTGCGGTTTCAAGCTTCGACGCCATTGTTGCATTGTTGATATGGTATTTGACCGAGTAATGGAGGCAAACAACTCTAATTTTCACGAAGTGCTCTCCCCTAGGGTGTTATTTTCAGAACATCGTCTATTGGCGATGGTTATTGTGCCATTTTGTAGTTTCTCATCACTGAAATATAGACAGCACTCACGTTCAGGGCCAGACCTAAGTTTTTAAGGGGTGGGGGCTAAGTTATCGAAGCACCAAGACCCATAGGGGGATCCGGGGGCATGCTCTCCCGGAAAATGTTTTAATCCGAGAAGCAAAATAGTGCAATCTGGTGCAATTTGTGGAAAAAGGGTGGGGGCTGCAGCCCCCTAAGCACCCCCCGTATGTCCGGCCCTATTAGTACAAACTGTAACTAGACTACTACAGACTTGCTTTGGGTAGCACTAGTTGGCTAGGAGTCAGGCCCTATAGTCGTGAGTGCGTCTTAAGCTGGAGACAGACTATGCGACTGCCTCATATGACTCGATCAGGTCGTGACGTAGACCAAATTTTGTTTCCCGCACAGAAGAGGTCACAAGCCATCTGACTCGATCAGACTCGATCAGTGACATTTAGAACCCGCCCTATTCGGCCCTGTCACCTGACTGGGCCCGACTGAGTCAGACTGATCGAGCAGCATGGTATGCAAATGAGGTGAAACGTCATGACCTGATCGAGTCACATGAGGCAGTCACATAGTCTGTCGCCGGCTTAAGACGTTCAAAACGGGGATTAGTATGTTAATTAGGCTAAACAGCCAATCGTGTTGTGAGTTTACAGTCTAATTTACATACTATTCGCCG
>CM065700.1:18726207-18741207 GCA_017654935.2 Phymorhynchus buccinoides | reverse complement strand
TTAGTTTGTTGTTATTGTTATCACCCGCGGAGTTTACGGAGCGAAGGTGATATTGTTTTTGTTGTGTAGGTGGCTGTGTATGTATGTATGTATGTATGTATGTATGTATGTATGTATGTATGTATGTATGTATGTATGTATGTATGTATGTATGTATGTATGTGGGTTTGTGGGTTTGCATATCACCATGAAGGAAGAAAGATAGGAAGATGAAACTTGATGTGCATGTAGGCTAGGTACTGTAGATGTGCCTTTTGGTGTCAAGGTCAAGGTCATGACCTTGACGTATGACCTTGAAAACTGAAAAAAAATTTTTAGCCTCATCTCGGGCACCAGTCACATAATTATGATGTTGAAACTTGGCATGAAGGTGGTTTGGCTTATGCTCCTTCCGAATATTGTTGACCAATCAAGGTCAAGGTCAAGGTCAAGGAGATCGCTGGACCCTGAAAATCGGGGGATCGGAAAAATGGAGTTCCCAAGATGAAATCAGGTGGGAATGTTGGCTGGGTATTGTAAATGTGCCTTTTTGGGGTCAAGGTCAAGGTCAATGACCTTGACGTGTGACCTTGAAAACTAGCAACGCGGGTGATTCTCGGATGCTTTTATGGGAAATCTACTCAGCAAGATAGGGACAGTCAGCAGCAGAAACAGTAAGATAGTGACAGTATGCAGCAGCAGCAAGATAATCACAGTCATCCTCCGAAGTTGGGGTGTGGCTGCGTAGCTCCGCGGGTGATTCTCGAATGCTACGTTCGATAACTTTTCAATCTAGTTGTTGTTGTTTTGGTTTTGGTTTGTTCTTCTTCTTCTTGAATGAAAATGGGGTTTAACGTCCGCTCGGCTGTAAGCAGCACATGTGAGACGAACCATCAACCAACCACCATTAACATTTTGTCCCATCTTTTCTTCTTCTTCTTCTTCTTCTTCTTCTTCTTCTTCTTCTTCTTCTTCTTCAATCAACAAATTTGTCGACATGAACAAGAATGAATGCAAGAAAAAACAAACAAAATTAATGTTTTCCATCATATAAACAAAACCTTGAGGCCAAATCCACAGTAGTTTCACAGGTAAGGGACGATAATTTATTGACGGAAAGAGCAACCCGGTTCTCTCTTTTCTGTCACCAAATCATTAGATCTGCCTTTAGGGCAAAATAAAAATAAAAATAGCTAATTCTAGAGTCCTGTTATATCACCTGCGGCCTAATATGCGAACGGATTATGGGCGCCTACTGTCTTAGTAAATATTCAGCAGGCTTCAGCATAATTATTTATAAATATGATAGATGGACAATCTCACACAAAAAACAACTACAGACAAACAAGATCGCTTAATTTGCCAGCCAACGTTTCGGCTTAGGCCTTCTACTTGGGCTGAGTTTCATCACACTGAATATAACTATGATATAGAAGAAGGAGAAAAAGGTAGATTATAGTATTTTACATAGTGACATGTTACTGTGACCACATTGCTGTCTTCGAAAATTTTGAAAAGGTGTAGACATATTGTAAGGGGGGGGGGGGGGCAAAATAATTGTATACTCTACATAGTGGTGGTATTAACAGTGTGAAAAGGGCACACAGTTCACATAGTGCTGTGTCCGACATGCTCATTGTGAACCTAATTCCCCCTCACCTGACCTGAACTCGTTACCATAGGTTAATCATGTCCGGGTCACGCGATTTGAAAACGGGGAAAGTTGCCCCCTATGTAGCGTTTTGAAACGCTTTGTGCCTAAAAGCTGGGCAGCTGCGTAACTCTGCGAGGGGGTGGGGTGTGGGGACACAAAAGTTAACAAAGTCCACAAGCTTAGTTCCTTTCACCGGAGACCTTACAGTAGAACGCAAGACATTATAGCTGATGAATGATATGTTCAGCTTCTACAAAGCAGAATATTATTAGGGTGTGTAAGCTCACTGTATCGCAGCTAAAAGGTGTTATATTAGTCCACGCACCTGGTCATTGGATATTATGAGATGACCCCAAGCGCCCGCTCTGTCGAGGCAAGCGAACTGTTTTGTTGCCTGTCTGTCTGTCGTTTCCGACCATGACTGCCAGATAGCAGAGAGGGCGGACGCTATTCTGGCGGGCTGGGCGAGAATTAGTTTATAGTGGAGATGCCTTGCCCAGGGTACATCCCCACTCTCTCGGCCAAAGGGATTTGAGGACGAGAGCTGGCGTTGGGGAAGGTCCCCAAAGGCCAACCAATCCCTTCGGCTGAAGCACAAGAGCCGGTGCAAGGGCTACCTCGTTCGAGAGTCATAGTCTTCCACGAAAGACTAAGCTGTACCATGATATTCCAATACTGTAGAATATCTTGTATAGTACAGCTCTCATTTACTATTGGCCCTTTCTACAAGCTAATGTCAACCAGTGATAAAAAGACATTTGTGAAAAGGGCCGTACGACGCGTCCTAGAGCCAAGGAAGATACACGTGGAGGCAGGCACAACCAAGTTCTGAAGATCGCTTGTATGATAAGCGTCGTTGTCAGGAGAAACTCAACGCCATCAACAAAGTTCTATGCAGCTTTGGGTGGTAAACTGCGGTTTCAAACTACGTTCATCTCAACAACCATGAAATGAAGGAAGAACTCGCTTGACGGATCTAGGCGGATAATAGGAAAATTTCGGAAATAATTAACCCTTTCAACGGCCAAAAATTTTCCTATTCCTGAGCCAAAAGTTTTACCCGGGTAGAGAAAATATTTTGTCTGCAATATTGGGGATTCCCCTTTGACATGCATAACATAGGGCCTATCCTTACCTCCCAAAAGTAAGAACATAAGGTCACTGGATACCAGACCCTCATTTAATGCCTTTCAGTGACATGGGTGTTAAATCATTGTGGTGCCAAGAGGCGACAGTGGCGATGAAAGGGTTTTAAGGAGAGTAATTCAATGGTGTGTGGGAGTGATCTTGCCTAATTCAATCGGTCAAACAGGGGGAGTTACTCTACCATCAGGTAGATCCGCAGCTCTCGCCTCGCGTGTTTGAGCAGACATGCAGCCACTTAGAACACCGTGCGTCATTATAAAATTGATGTCATATCTACGTCACATTTTGCCAGTTTTATCAGTTTGTGGCCCATGGCCACCCCTCATTTTTTCTCTAAAAAAAAAAGTTTGCAAGTCGGTGACTCGCATCCTGCGGTTTCAAGCTTCAGCGCCATTGTTGCATTGTTGCTATGGTATTTGATCGAGTAATGGAGGTAAGCAACTCTAATTTTCACGAAGTGCTCTCCTCTAGTTTGTTTTTTCTTCCAGAAAATCGTCTTTTGGGAGAGGTCAGAAGATTATGTAGAATGGGAAAACCACCCAAAGTCATCAGTAAGAGCGGCTCGAGAGCGGAATAATATGTAGGGCCTACTTCTCTCAAGTTTGTCAACACTAGATTTCTGCTCCACCATATTATTATGCCATTTGAGATAATATTAAAAACAAAACAAACAAAAAAACCTAGCGATCCTGCAAGTTAATATTCCACTTTCCCCCCGAAGACGGAGTGTGGCTGCCCACGTGGCGGGGTAGTAAAAAAAAACCGGTCACACACGTGAATGTTCTCATCCCTAGCTGGTGCATTTGTACCGTAGCGTTCAATCGCTTCGGCTGTTGGGATGATCCCTGGAGTCTTTTAGCTACGGTACGTCAACAACAACATAATTATTCCCCTTTTGCCTGCAGCTTGAAAAACAATCTATTTCCAATGTTAAAGACCCACCAGATCACGTGTCAAAATCACGGGTTTCACGGGGTTTCCTTCTTTATAGCTGGAAAGAAATCTTGTTTTGACCAGGCCTGACTCCCATGCAAATGCCCCCAAATTCAAACCGAAACATCATGTTAAAGAGCAGCCTCAATTTGAAGATGGGGACATGCGTATGTGGGTCACAGCTACCCAGAAAAACAACAAGGGACTTAATCGTGGTGCGTCAGTGTGTCTTTAAAGACCCAGTGACGCACCACTATTAAGTCCCTTGGTTTGTTTCTGGGTTGCTGTGACCCACATATAAATTTCCCCATATTCAAATTGAGGCTGCTCTTTAAACTGATGCGTCGGGGTTGCCATTTATATGGGAGTCAGACTTGGTCAAAACAAGATCTCTCTCTCTCTCTCTCTCTCTCTCTCTCTCTCTCTCTCTCTCTCTCTCTCTCTCTCTCTCTCTCTCTCTCTCTCTCTCTCTCTCTCTGTCTGTATGTATGTGTATGTAAACTTGTGCAGTTGTGTTGTATGCTTATGTATGCTTTTTCTTATTTTGTTTATTTTTCAATATATGTTCAACAAAAGTATTATGATAATATAAGAAAAGAAAACATTAGGAGAGCGATTAACACTTATGTTTCATTTTTCAGTTATGTTTGTTTATTATGTTTATGCAAATTGCGTGAAAAAAAATTCAATAAAAAATAAAAAAAAGATTTGTGTCCAGTTATAGGAGGGAAAACACGTGAAAACCGTGTTTTTTTTACACGTGACGTGGTGGGTCTTTGAGGTCCTCACCATAGTTATTAGAGCGAGGAGTCACACACAACATGGCTACGGACCCCCTCGGACTACGATGGTTTCAAGCCGGAACCCTGATTGATGAAAACAGATTTAGGGCACGTACACGTATGCGCGGAAGTTCCGTGCGGAAATCCATGCGCAATCCATAAATAAGTAAAAGAAAGAAGGGGGGGGGGGGGGGGATAAGCGCTCGTATTTACCCTGAGGCCGTGTACACACATATGCGGAGATTCCGTACTTATACGAAAATTCCATGCGCAATCCGTAAATAAATTGAAGAAAGAAGAGTAACAAATGTACGGATATGGGGAAATTCGGACACGTGCGCAAATCTTTTCCCTTCTTTATTTGCGGCGGGTTTCCGTATGGCATCTCCGCAATATGTGTGTACACGGCCTAATCCGTATATCCCCCCCCCCCCCCCCCCCCCCCCCATGAGATTTTCCCTTCTTTCTTTTATTTTTTTTACTGATTGCGCATGGGATTTTCGCTTCTACTGTGTACGAGGCCTGATTTATTCTTTTCTGAAGACCCTCTATAGCCCAGTTCTTCCTAGAGTAGGGTATGTTCAGGCTAAGAGAGGAGTGTAGAGAGGGGTATGTTCAGGCTAAGAGAGGAGTGTAGAGAGGGGTATGTTCAGGCTAAGAGAGGAGTGTAGAGAGGGGTATGTTGAGGCTAAGAGAGGAGTGTAGAGAGGGGTATGTTCAGGCTAAGAGAGGAGTGTAGAGAGGGGTATGTTGAGGCTAAGAGAGGAGTGTAGAGAGGGGTATGTTCAGGCTAAGAGAGGAGTGTAGAGAGGGGTATGTTGAGGCAGGCTAAGAGAGGAGTGTAGAGAGGGGTATGTTCAGGCTAAGAGAGGAGTGTAGAGAGGGGTATGTTCAGGCTAAGAGAGGAGTGTAGAGAGGGGTATGTTCAGGCTAAGAGAGGAGTGTAGAGAGGGGTATGTTGAGGCTAAGAGAGGAGTGTAGAGAGGGGTATGTTCAGGCTAAGAGAGGAGTGTAGAGAGGGGTATGTTCAGGCTAAGAGAGGAGTGTAGAGAGGGGTATGTTGAGGCTAAGAGAGGAGTGTAGAGAGGGGTATGTTGAGGCTAAGAGAGGAGTGTAGAGAGGGGTATGTTCAGGCTAAGAGAGGAGTGTAGAGAGGGGTATGTTGAGGCTAAGAGAGGAGTGTAGAGAGGGGTATGTTGAGGCTAAGAGAGGAGTGTAGAGAGGGGTATGTTGAGGCTAAGAGAGGAGTGTAGAGAGGGGTATGTTGAGGCTAAGAGAGGAGTGTAGAGAGGGGTATGTTCAGGCTAAGAGAGGAGTGTAGAGAGGGGTATGTTCAGGCTAAGAGAGGAGTGTAGAGAGGGGTATGTTCAGGCTAAGAGAGGAGTGTAGAGAGGGGTATGTTGAGGCTAAGAGAGGAGTGTAGAGAGGGGTATGTTGAGGCTAAGAGAGGAGTGTAGAGAGGGGTATGTTGAGGCTAAGAGAGGAGTGTAGAGAGGGGTATGTTCAGGCTAAGAGAGGAGTGTAGAGAGGGGTATGTTCAGGCTAAGAGAGGAGTGTAGAGAGGGGTATGTTCAGGCTAAGAGAGGAGTGTAGAGAGGGGTATGTTGAGGCTAAGAGAGGAGTGTAGAGAGGGGTATGTTGAGGCTAAGAGAGGAGTGTAGAGAGGGGTATGTTGAGGCTAAGAGAGGAGTGTAGAGAGGGGTATGTTCAGGCTAAGAGAGGAGTGTAGAGAGGGGTATGTTCAGGCTAAGAGAGGAGTGTAGAGAGGAGCATGTTCAGGCTAAGAGAGGAGTGCAGAGACGGATATGTTCAGGCTAAGAGAAAAGCGTAGAGAGGGGTAAGGTTAGGACTAAAAGAGAACAGCGTAGAGAGGGATAAGGTTAGGCTAAGAGAGGAGTATAGAGAGGGGTATGATCAGAGAAGCCCATGTCAAAATGGATTCTGCCTTTCAAGATGCCGCAACCAGGATTTTGACATTGCGAATCTTTGTCAAGCTCATTTAAAAACCCATGGCAGCGACTTTTAAAAGTTTTCTTCATCGGTTATTTGTTTCTCGTTTGAATTAAAATCTGTTGTTAACTGTAATCGTCTCTTAGCGTTCGGACACTCACCAACACACCCACATCCATCAACATCCAAAACATTATGATTTTATTATTTTTCTCAAAGAGTACAATATTATGTGTTTTATAAAACTGCAAAAAGTGGATTCATGTTATTGGCACGCGTGCGAATAATGGCACTGGTTAGATAATTAGTATGGTAAATAACATCAATATATGTTCAAGGTAACATGATTCTCGTAAGTGGATTTAATGACACAAAAGCAAAAGCAGTACACTGCCAATTACAAATAACTCCAACACAAAACCGCATGCACACAGCAAAATGTTTTGTTTCTGTTTTCATAGTATAAAAACACACACCCAAACATGTAAGTAAAACACAAAATAAGCAACTATTATTGAATAATGTTATGGTCAATTTTAAGCTATTTAGGTACAGAAATACTATTCGTATAGCAAAAATAAAAAGACAGCAATTATGTTTTTCATTACTTTTTTCAAACTTTTTTTTCGCCAAAGTGACTTTTCACATAGATTAGATTAAATTATGCATAATGGCAAGTGTGTATTGGGTATTGGTATTTGGTATATTCGGGCTGCTCTCCCCCGGAGAGCGCGTCGCCGAAAGTGCAGCGCCCTAACACCCAATTTTTTTTTTTTTCGGGGGGGGGGGCACAGGGTGAGGAGGGGGTGTGGGCACACTTGGAAAACCTAGCTATCAATTTGGCCATACCAGGCAGCGGGATTTCTCCCTGCTCTTTACCGACTTTCAACTGCCGTAGGATTTATACGTGCGTAAAGCGCATGGGTCAGACTAGCTTTAAGTCCCCATCCGAAGGACTCAACGTTCAGTTCGATTGTCCTGTCAAACTAGAAAGAAAGGGCGAGGCCGCCGGGATTCGAACCCGGGTCACCCACGCTGCAGTCACGCATTACATTTGGCAGGCGAACGTTTTACCACTCTGCCACCTTTCTCCCTTCAGCACAAGTATTCTTGTACTAATATACAGGGAACTACCTCGATTGGATGGAAGTTCAGTTTAACGTCCGCGTATCGGCTTTCGCCATGTACGAAGGGCTGAACAAAACAACCAGGGTATAAACAAAAAATTATGTTCCTGAATCACTGTCTTGGCAAAATAAGGCCGAGAAGTCCCCCCCCCCCCCCTATCAAATTATAACCTCGATTGAAACCATCCACTTTTTTTAAATACTCTTATCAAAATATTCTGAACTTTATGTAAAGCAAGAGGGGTGACTACTAAAAGCACGCTTAGATGATATTATTTCTGCATATTTAAATTTGATGAATACTATTGAAACTGAAATTGGAAGTCAATCACAAACGTCGAAATCCAACAGTTTGCTTTTAAAAAAAATCAATTAAAAAAATCCGTAAGCATAGTTGTCGCTAAGGCAATTGTTCTTATTGTGCTTTTGCTTGATCGAGACACGCAAAAGCATCGTTTTGAATTAAAAATCTTAATGAACAAACAACAAATGCCCGAATACCTGGGTACAATCCAAACAACGACGCTCTTCATTACCAGGCATCTGGACCTGTATTCACGTTGAGATAGCATGAGACTTAGCATCATGCTAACTTAGAAGCTCTTCCAAAAGTCCTATTAAATCCTATAGGACATTGGAAGAGCTTCTAAGTTAGCATCATGCTGAGTCTCATGCTATCTCAATGTGAATACAGGCCCTGGTCATGGTTGCTAGCTGTGTTTTTGATTAACAAAAAGGAGTGATTAGTAATGGCACCGTCACAAAGAAGCCGCTTCCAGTGACTTTGGACATTTTTGGATACATTTGTGCGTGATGGGTGGAAGTGGGTGGAATTGGGTGAGGGTGTGTGTGTTGGGGAGGTGTGTGTGTGTGTGTGTAACAATTGGGGCATTTATATGTGCAGTTCATAAGTATGCCAGTGGTGCTCACAAACGATGGGGAAGCGTGTGTGTGCATATGGGTGCAGTTGTATGCGCGTGTTATAGGGTGTGTGTGGTGTATATGAGAGAGAGAGAGAGAGAGAGAGAGAGAGATCAGAGAGAGAGAGAGAGAGAGATATATATCTTATATATATTGGGGGAGGGTGTGTGTGTTGGGTGAGGTGTAAGTGTGTGTGTGTGTGTGTGGGTAATAATCGTATTACAATTTTAGCAACATTATTTTCTTTTATTCTTTTCAGAACACAGAACATATCGTAAAGTTAAAATTAAATTTATTGAGTTTCTTTCTTAGGTTCACAAACTTACATATTGGACACAAAAAAAGTTTTATTAAAGCAAACTATATATATATAAGAGGAAAAAGTTTAATGGTGTGGTTGTTTTTTTCTTCTTCAAATATAATAGATACCATGGATTAACTCATAATCTGATTATCTGTGAGTATGGTCACTTCTCGTATTGCATGTGTGTTTTATTGTGACATGTTTTAATGTGACAGAAAACAACATTTCCTTGTTCATTTTAATGGGGATAATAAATATTGATTGAGTTGGACTGATTGATTGATTGATTGATTGATTGATTGCTTGGATGATTGATTGATTGGTTGGTTGATTGATTGATTGATTGATTGATTGGTTGATTGATTGATTGATTGACTTGTTGATTGATATGATTGGTTGATTGATTGATTGATTGATTGATTGATTGGTTGACTGATTGATTCGATTTGATTGATTGAATTGATTGATTGATTGGATTGATTGATTGATTGGTTGATTGATTGATTGGTTGATTGATTGATTGGATTTGAATCCTTTCATGATGGTCTATCTAGACTGGTTAAAAGAGACATAAAGACACGGTATCAGTGCTGCCTTCGAGTCCAACTGCTATAACTGGCTGATCTGGTAACTGACCATATCAGAAGGGAAAAAAACACCCAAATAGTTTGGCTTAGTATTTATATACCTGGTCATCCAAATAATGTATCTTTTTTCAATTTTGTGGCAACAAGTAATGCAAACAGTAATTGAATATACTATTATAGGGGCACCCTGACGGATGAGGTTTTTAAAGAAACACGTCGAGATCACCAGGAAAACACCCCTTTACAGAGATTGCAGCACTCACTTTGCTCTGGTTTCCTAGAAATCAAACCGTCAAATCGGCGAGCTCCTCCTTGGCGGAGGTGCTGGAAGTCAAAATTATTTCAGCCGCTTGAGTTTGCACGAAATCGTTTGCGCAATACAAGCCTTTTTTTCATACAGTTTATTGAAATTGAGTTTCGCTCACAACAAAGGAAAATGAAATAGACTCCCTTTTTTTTTTTTTACTGCACTACCAAAAAAAAGAAAACGCTTCAACCACAATGAGTTTCCTCCACCCACCCCATCCAAAATGGTTACTCTCTCCGGCATCTCCGCAAAGGAAGAATCGCCGTTTTTTGACGGTTTGAATTGTAGGAAACCAGAGCAAAGTGAGTGTTCCGATCCTTGAAAAGGCTGTCTTTCTGGTGATCTCGACGTGTTTCTTGCAAAACCTCATCCGTCAGGGTCCACCTTTAAAAAACAACAAACAACAACAGAGCATGTAAAATGTTTAAAGGTCTCTAAGCATGACTAACAATCTGCTGTGAACCAGGGCCTGTATTCACGTTGAGATAGCATGAGTAACTTAGCATGATGCTAACTTAGAAGCTCTTCCAATGTCCTATAGGATTTAATAGGACTTTTGGAAGAGCTTCTAAGTTAGCATGATGCTAAGTCTCATGCTATCTCAACGTGAATACAGGCCCAGGATCGCAGTGGTTAATTACAAAATTAAACTGCACTTCAACGTGAATCGATAATTATAGAAAACGGAGCAAATTGAATCGGTGGACCTTAACTTTTGCTGATCGTATTACAAGGAAAACTCAGAGCATGTATTGTTTGAGGATATAGAGCGTGGCTACCAATAGTGAAAACTGAATCAATTGTCCTTAACATTTGCTGATTGTATTACAAGGAAAACTCAGAGCATGTATTGTTTGAGGATATAGAGCGTGGCTACCAATAGTGAAAACTGAATCAATTGTCCTTAACATTTGCTGATTGTATTACCAAAAAACCCTCAGTGCATGCATTGTTTGAAGGTGTACAGCATGGCTACCAATAGGGAAAAACTGACTCAGTTGTCCTTAACTGTTGCTAATTGTATTAAAATAAAAACTCAGTGCATGCATTGTTTGAAGGTGCAGAGCATGGCTACCAATAGGGAAAAACTGAATCAGTTGTCCTTAACTTTTGCTGATTGTATTTTTTTAAACAACTCAGTGCATGCATTTTTTGAAGGCATAGAGCATGGCTACCAATAGAGAAAATTGAATGGGTGGACCTTAACTTTTGCTGATTGTATTGCAAGGAAAACTCAGAGCATGCGTTGTTTGAAGGTACACAGCATGGCTACCAATGTGGTGACCGCGGTAGCTATGGTTAATTTACAAAATTAAACCGTGTTTCAATGCTACTCAATAATCATTGGAAATAGAACAAATTGACTTTTTGCTGATTGTATTATATAAAAAAACATGGATGGTCTTTTAACTTCCGTTGATTGTATTACAAGGAAAACTCAGAGCATGTAATTATGAAAGCAAACATTGAGCAATGAGCGCATTGAGCTTTAAGGTAGTGCGCTATAGACATTTCCTAAACTAATAAATAATGAAATAAACAGCATTGCTACCAAAATGCAACATTAAATCGGTCGTCCTTAACTTTTGCTGACTGTATTACAAGGACAACTCAGAACATGTATTGTTTGACGGTACAGAGCATGGCTATCAATAGAGAACATTCAATCGGTAGTCCTTAACTTTTGCTGATTGTATTTTCTTTTCAAAAACTCAGAGCATGTATTGTCTGAAGGTGCACAGCATGGCTACCTGGTACCAATAGAGACAATTGAATGGGTGGACCTTAACTTCCGCTGATTGTATTACAAGGAAAACACAGACCATGTGTTGTTTGAAGGAATACAGCATGGCTACCAATAGAGAAAATTGAATGGGTGGACCTTAACTTCCGCTGATTGTATTACAAGGAAAACGCAGAGCATGTGTTGTTTGAAGGAATACAGCATGGCTACCAATAGAGAAAATTGAATGGGTGGACCTTAACTTCCGCTGATTGTATTACAAGGAAAACGCAGACCATGTGTTGTTTGAAGGAATACAGCATGGCTACCAATAGAGAAAATTGAATGGGTGGACCTTAACTTTTGCTGATTGTATTACAAGGAAAACTCATAACATATAATTATGAAAGTAAACATTGAGCAATGAGCGCCTTGAGTTTTAACCCTTTCACCGCCAGCCATATTTCAGCCAAACATTTCCATTAAAAATTTACCTGGGTAGAGAACAAAATCCATCTGCAGTATTGGGGATTCTTCTGTGACATATATAAAATTAGGTCTATCATTACTTCGCAAAACTAAGAAAATAGGGTCTTTGGATAACTAGACCCCAATTTGATGCCCCTTTTAGGGACATAGGTGTTAAATCACTGTGGTGCCTAAAATGCAACTTTGGCGGGGAAAGGGTTAAGGTAGTGCGCTATAGACATTTCCTACATTGATAAATAATGAAATAAACAGCATTGGTCTAATTGATTGAATAACTTGTTCTAGATATGTAAACATGGTTGTAATTATTTTTGTGGGATGTTTTAATGAGTGTCATATTGAGTCATCAAATTGTTGATTAATTTGTCTCTCAATCCCCCTTTTGTTTTCCTCCTTCCTTTCTTTTTTTTCTTTTTTTGGGGGTGATTTTTCCAAAATGTGACTTTTATTTCTTTTCTGGTTTTTCTATTTTGTTCACTTTGTTTGTTAGTTTGTGAATAATGTTTCTAAATATTGAAATAATATTTTCTAATTGGTGAGAACACTCCTTCCGTCATTTGAATTATATGTAATGTATTGTGTACGGGTACGTTATAAGCTATTTGCTTGTTGTTACCCAGTTACCTCGTCATTGTTTATAATTTGAAATTGTTGAATAAACAGCATTGCCACCAAAATGCAAAATTAAATCGGTCGTCCTTAACTTTTGCTGACTGTATTACAAGGACAACTCAGAACATGTATTGTTTGACGGTACAGAGCATGGCTACCAATAGAGAAAATTCAAATCGGTAGTCCTTAGCTGTTTGCATTTTCCTTTCAAAAACTCAGAGCATGTATTGTCTGAAGACACACAGCGTAGCCTCCAGTACAGAAAACTCCCCGAAATCGTGGTTCTTAAAGGTGCACCCTGACGGATGAGTTTTTGCAAGAAACACGCCGAGAACACCAGGAAGACACCCTTTACAGAGATAGCAACACTCACTTTGCTCTGGTTTCCTAGAAATCAAAACCGTCAAATCGGCGATCCCTCTCTCGCCGCATCTACACCAAGGAGGAATCGCCGTTTTGACGGTTTGATGTCTAGGAAACCAGAGCAAAGTGAGTGTTCCGAATGCTTGAAAAGGGTGTCTTTCTGGTGATCTCGACGTGTTTCGTGCAAAAACTCATCCGTCAGGGTCCACCTTTTACCTCGTGCTGATTGCATTAACAAAAAAGAAAATATGCATTATGAAATGGTCTGTGTACACGTTAACATTATTCACGAGATATTTCTATTTCCCCATGGCAACGCAGTGAGCTGTAAGTCATATTTAAGAGTGGGCTATCACTGTGTTGCCATGGGGAAATAGAAATACCCCGCGAATAACGTTAACGTGTACCGAGACCTTAAGGCAAACTCAGAGCATGTGTTGTTTGAAGGAACTCAGCACGGCTACCAATGCGGTGAGCAGGGTAACAGTGGTGGATGGGGCAGCAATGGTGGGGCTGGCTGCGGAGAAGGACGCCTTGAGCGTGCGGGAGTTGAGGCTCTGCACGGGGCGGTAGTTGTCCTCAAGGTCGTCGCCGTGAGAGTCCTGAAGGTCACGGAAGGCGTCCAAAACTGGGTAGAGTTGAGAGAGAGAGAGAGAGAGAGAGAGAGATGGAGAGAGAGAGAGAGAGTAGAGAGAGAGAAGAGAGAGAGAGAGAGAGAGAGATGGAGAGAGAAGAGAGAGAGAGACACGAGAGGGTTGGGAGAAATCAAACCCAGCGCACACGTACACGCGTGCGCGCGAACACACATGCGGATGCACATACAATAATACGCACTGCGAAATTATACTCGTTTGCATGAAAACAAACACACGTGCGTGCGCGCCGCTCACGCACGGACACAAACACGCTCTCACACACACACACACACAACACACACACACACACACACACACACACCACACACACACACACACACACACACACACCCTCACTCACATGCTCCACAACACGCACACAAACACACACACACGCGCGCGCGCGCGCGCGCGCACAGAGAGAGAGAGAGAGAGACGAGGAGAGATTGATAGAGAGAGACTGAGAGAGAGAGAGAGAGAGAGAGGAGAGAGAGAGCGGTACAGACAGACAGACAGACAGACAGACAGACAGACAGACAGACAAGACAGAGACTAAGCATAGACAGAGAGACAGACAGTCAAGAGAAGAGAGATAAAAATGTTAAGATGATTCAGATTTCAAATGTTATGTCAAAAGAGGGGAACTGAAGCGATCAATCAGCTGAATACAAATAAAACGAATATCATTGAACGTGAATCTGTACAGTTTAGAACATGTTTTCTGTTCAAAAGTTATGCATAATTGTGTTAAAGTGTGCTCGTGTCAGTGCCCGTGATGTACTAATTTACAGAACAGTAATTCTGATTTAAAACATTCCTTTAAAACTAATCTTTTCATCTGAAAATGACAAACAAAATGTATAAATGTATCTCGCATTTTATATTTAAGCTTATATTGCACTTCCCAAAAAAAAGCACATGAGTGGCGCGCCTCTGGCTGCGACGCGCTCTCCAGGTGGGAGCAATCCGAATTTCAGAGACGCCTCTGTGACTATAAAGTACCTAATACCTAATAATACCTAAAATACTTACGCTTTGCATAGAGGTCGTTTGTGGACATTTACCAACTTACGATAAATGCAACAAAACAAACTTGCGCCCAAAAAATAAGTTCAAACCTCAGGAGAAGGAAAATAAATTCATTCCCAAACAAAATTAATTTATTGAAAATGATTTCAGATATTCAGTTAGTTCAATGTATCTTTCGAAAAATGATTCGCACTTACTTTGAACACACAGTCTCTAATTATGATTACCATAAAATGCCAACTATAAGCCGCTACGTTTTACCTCAACCTTTGCCCATGCGGCTTATACACTGATGCGGCTTGTCTGTGAGTTTTTTTCACAGTATTGATCCGGGTAAGTTTTCTCAGCATTGTTAAATAATGTTTCCATCCACATTCCCCGGGCTATTTTGAACTTCATTACAGCTATCAAAGCTAGTTTTGATTCTCAAATAGATTCAAATTCCATGTTTAAAATGTT
>CM065700.1:18716207-18721207 GCA_017654935.2 Phymorhynchus buccinoides | reverse complement strand
CACCTGGCACGATAACAGTGGGTCCTAGGACGCTCAAGTTTTGCATGCGGATAGGTACTAAAGATACCTAGGCCAAGGTAAAAAATGAAGGTCATAGATTAAAGGTCAAGGTCACTGGCGCCGAAAATGCTGCCGCGCACCTGACTCGATAACGATTGAACGGAGGGATCTAGGAAGCTCATATTTAGCATGCGGATAGGTACTAAGAATATCTCTGCCAAATTCTAAGAATGAAGGTCATATATCAAAGGTCAAGGTCACTTGAAGCCGAAAATGCTGCCGAACACCTGGCACAATAACGTAGGGACCTAGGACGCTCAACTTTTGCATGCGGATAGGTACTAAAGATATCTAGGCCAAGTTAAACAAAATGAAGGTCATAGGTCAAAGGTCAAGGTCACTGGAGCCGAAAATGCTGTCGAGCACCTGGCACGATAACGATTGAGCGGAGGGACCTAGGACACTCAACTTGTGCATGCGGATAGGTACTGAGACTATCTCGGCCAAATTCGAAAATGAAGGTCAAGGTCACTGGACCCGAAAATGCTGACGCGCGGCTGGTGGCCCATATATCGTCTTAACGCTCTAGTGTTTGATCGTAAGGTGATAGTTGTTGGTTGTACGGCGCGCGTGTGTGCTGTGTACGCGCGTGTGTGCGTGCGCGTGCGCGTGCGCGTGCGCTTGCGCGTACGTGTGTGTCCATCTTTCCCAGGTGAGCACTGACCTCAATGAAAATGCCCAGCACGGCCAGTCCATCGGAGTAGCCAGAAGCGTGGGTCAGGTTGTCATAGTCCGTGTTGAAGGTCACTATGTGCATCTGAAAGACATCAGTATTCTACGTAAGAATGGTGGTGGGCAAAGAAAACAAGGTGCATGTGAAAGGGATTAAGTATTTTAACTGGAAATAATACTGAAGCATTGGTAGAACACACACACAAACACAGTTAGGCCTAAGTAGCCAATCACTGCCTGGATTCGCGACCGCGTACGAACATATTGCTTATTTACATTTAAAAATGTGTGTGTGTGTGTGTGTGTGTGTGTGTGTGTGTGTGTGTGTGTGTGGTGTGTGTGTCTGTCTGTGTGTGTGTGTGTGTTGTGTATATGTGTGTGTGTGTGTGTGTGTGTGTGTGTGTGTGTGTGTGTGTGTGTGTGTGTGTGTGTGTGTGTGTGTCTGTGTGTGTGTGTATATATATATATATATATATATATGTGTGTGTGTGTGTGTGTGTGTGTGTGTGTGTGTGTGTGTGTGTGTGTGTGATTATGTGTGTGTGTGTTTGATAACTATGTTTTATGTCATTTACACGTGCTTTTATGTTATGTTACAAAATGTCTCTTCTGTTAGGTTATAACAATGTCTTATTTTGTCCTCATTTTTAGGTGCATGCCGAAAAACAAATGTCTTCACTTGTTTGGAGACAATAACATTGCTGAATTGAATTGAATTGGACCCTTCCACGGTGTACAATAGTATTCTACCTAAAGGGTAGAATCCTTATTATAGACAGATTATACATAAATAAAATATGGGTAAGCATACCCCGTGGTCAGTGTTCTTCTTCTTCATCTTCATCTTCTGCGTTCCCTGGCCAAAAGGCCATAATGGGTAAGGTACGTATGTGTCTGTTTTCAGTTTTCACTGGTCTCCCCGCTGCGTACAGCCTACACATTCTGATTTGGGAGGAGCTCAAAGGAGAAAAGTTTTGTTTCGTTTTTAAATGGAAAAAAAAGGCAGGATAATGGGGCCAATAAGTCAGAAAGATAGCAGATGACAGTAAGCACAGCAAAAAGTCAGAGTCAAAGAGAGTGGCAGATTAGAGGAAGTTACAACTTCCAGAAGGTTGGGGAACTATGTTTTTACGAAAGACCCCCCGGGTATCCCCACGGGGGAGTGTATGCGTTCCAACCTCTATGGGGTACTTGGAGCCATCCACGGTGTGTTCGGACCCCTGGGTGTTGACGCTGCCCCAGTGGAAGTGGAACAGCGCCACCTCGTACGCATGGCCCAGGTTGCCCCCGGACACCCTCAGGGCAGTGCCCCCCACATCCACCTGAGCTGTGCAGCGCATATGTATGCGCAGACAAAACACAAACGTTATCGTTATGCACACTTGCTGGCTGGGACGTCTCCATCAGGTTCGAAGAATCCCATCAGAGACGAGGTTGCTTTGGTCCTGAACCAACTCCTACCCAGAGTGAGTGGGGTTTTTATGGACTCAACCAATGGGGAAACTGAAACCACGCGGCCGAGCTTCATCCGCTTAACGGATGCGATTCTGAGAGTGTTGCTTTAATATGAACACTGCAGGTGTCTGTAGTTCTCGGGCCGGGATATCATTATTTTATGAAAGGAAGCGTAGAGTACAGTCCTGTCACGTAGTCGCAGATCGAAACAGAACTCCATAGCATCATCATCATCATCATCATAATCATCAGCCTCATTTCCATCAATCATCAAAAACAAAACAAAAATGTATCTAATTCAGTGGCCTTGCGCGCCCTGCTCTCATGGTGAGCTCAGTTTCGATTTCCAATCCAGTCTATATCCTTGGTGCGTTCGGATCAAAGTCTTTCAGATCCGTATGTTCTGGGGAGTTGTCGGTGGACAGTCGTGGTAGCGCCCTCGGAGGAGGACCTCACTCACGCCGGCTCCAAGACTAGGACATTATTGTCATCAGTAGAAGGCCTAGTAGACAAGAACTGGTGGTGTCCTGCATATTTTTTTAGCTCAGAACAGGCTCCACTGAACTCCACCGAAGGGACTCAGCAGCAGCGCAGTGCCTCCTCTGGACAGTTGCGTCCTGATTGCCTAACATAAATTCGCTCCCATTGGACTGCTGGTTTCGGATTCTGCGACCTGACAAACCAGGGTGTGGCTGCGAGGTGGGACTCGGAACGAGCGGCGCGGGAGCAACGCCACTGTACGGCCCAGAAGATGGGACAGCAAAATAATAGAAATAAAAATAAATTAAATACAGATATTTATACGAATTTTCAATACGAAAGAAAGGATGGACAAGGAAGCAGACGGGTGGCAGACTAGCAAACAGATGGAAGATAGACAGACAAAACAGACGAATAATGATCATACATGCAAGCAGATGGACGGACGGCCAGACCCAACAATGGAGAAACAGAAAGATTGACAAGTAAAGAGACGGAAGATATCATTTTAATGCCCGCAGCCTGTGTACGGGGAGGGTCCGTTGGGACTAATCCCGCTCGGACTACTCTTTTGATCACACCGCTGACAGTCACGGCGGACACACACACACACACACACACACACACACACACACACACATACACACACACACACACACACACACACACACACACACACACACACACACACACACACACACACACACACACTCACAAACACACACACACACACACTAACACACTAACACACAAACTAATTGAACAGTTTGGAACAGTTTGATTTGATCTTTGGCCCCAGGGGGGCCTTTAAGCTAATACATAGATAACAACAACCACAATGGCAGACACTGGTGAGTCAAAAAAGAAAACAAGAAAACATACATTCAAATATGAATAACAACAACAAGACTTAATGATCTAGGAAATAAAATTCACAACAAAAAGACTTCATAATCTAAGAAATAAAATTCAAACTAAAAGTATCCCATACAAACTACCTACTATTTTTCAAAACAAACGAAAAACAGAAAAAGAATAACAAAGACATAGGTTACAGAGCAGTGGCTTAAACTAAAAACAACAACAACAAGGAAGTAGGTTTCACAAGGTTTTTTCTTCTCCGCATTTATGAGTTTTTTAAAGTTTTAGAAAACAAAGTTGCAAGTATATGGATAAACTTTGCGAGTTTGACAAGTTTAGATTTCCTGCGGGTATTCATTAAAATACTAAATTTAATAACATTGGGGACTAACATTTTATCTGTACCGCTCGGACTACATACGTTTAGTGTAAGAAATAATAATAATAATAATAATAATAATAATAATAATAATAATAAACAATAAAGTCATTTCGACGAATTTATTACAAAATAAAATAATCATTTTTTTGAAAAATAATTAAAAGGACACAGTTACCCAGACAGAAGCAGAATGTATGACTTATGAAAGTATAGTCTTCGGCATGTCATTGTAAAGATTCTAATGCAGTTTGAAGCTAATGGTCAACCTATGGCGATATTTTTCACGCCAGAGGGCAGTCAATGCACTAGGGGCTTATCACGCGATTTTCTTACTTGGGCGTAGTGAGAGAGAGAGTGATGGTAGGACCACTCACTGTCTCTCTCTCTTTCTTTATCCCCAACTAATAATATAGAGAGGATTAGCCCCACACGAGCGTCATGCCCTCTGGCGTGAGAAAAATCGCACTAAGTCTCTCATTCCCATGGCAAAAGATAAGATAACCCTAACCCTAACCCTTAGCCCTAAACCTAAAAGATAAGATAACAAGCGCGAAATCGCAATAGTTTGTGGCACGCGGTCTATTTTTACCACTCCAATCATGAGTTACCTCCCCTGGATTTTCAATAATTTTAATCTGTAAACCAGAATGTTATCTCTGCACCATTTCGTAACTTTTGATATCTTTTGGAAAACATTTAAAACTATGTATCCTACTTATACTCATTGAAAGAAGCACCGCATACTCGTCGTGTCTGTTGCAGTGTCTGTATTACGTATGTTTATTATTTTGTACGCTTTAAAATACATCATTTTAAAGAGCGGCCTCAATTTGAAGTGCAGCCTCGATTTGAAGTGCGACAATTTTGTAGCCTCGATTTGAAGTGCGACAATTTTGGACCGACCGACCGACAGACCGACAAAGTGAGTTATAGGTTTGTGGCTTGAGCCACAAACAAAAACACGAGGAACACGAGGAAAAACAAGGAATACCTGGGTACGCAGAAATGCAATGATACAAATGCTCAGCAGACATTAAGACCGAATGGGAAAAAGCTATGCAAATCAAAGCAATTAGGTCGAACGGCATTA
>CM065700.1:18673707-18696207 GCA_017654935.2 Phymorhynchus buccinoides | reverse complement strand
GGGGGGGGGGGGGGCTGGGGGGGGGGGGGTGGGGAGGGGGGGGGGGGGGCGTTTGTATGGGAGTCATAAAACCTGGTCAAAACAAGATTTCTTACCAGCTATAAGAGGGAAAACAGCTATAAGAAGGAAGAACGTGAAACCCGTGATTTGGACACGTCGTGATCTGGTGGGTGTCTTCAAGTCCAATCATAGACTATTGAGTGTCTTTGGTAACATGTGAAATGAAAATACGACCATTTTACTAGAATAGTGCACCTGTACACTACACCTCATATAGGCCTAATTATACAATTGTTTTTAAAAGAGCAGAATCACATTTTAAAAACAAAAACATTTCGATGCAACCAAATGAGCGTTTAAACGCTACAGATGACCGGAAGCGCAAAACTGCACGCACGAAACTGCCCAGGGCTCACTCACAGACACGTAGGCCTAACACACACAGAGGGAGAGGGGGGGGAAGGGGGAGGAGAGAGGAAGGGGGGGAAACATTTGAAACATTTGTTTATTGAGGGAAAAGAATAAGCACACAATGGGATTTGTTTACATCTTGCCCTCGAAACAAAAGAAGAAAAGCATCATTAAAACTTCAATTAATGAACAAACAGCAACAAAAAAAGAAAAAACAAAAACAAACAAAAAAACTACACATTCATACACCCATCCTCCCTCCTCCCCCCCCCCCCCCCCCCCCCCCCCCCCCCCCCCCACCACCGCCACCACCAACCTCGCACAAAGCACAGTAATCATATGAACTAATATAAATTGAATTCACAAGAATCAGGAAATACATTGTGGAGGAAGAGAACAAAAAAAAGCAATCTAAACAAATGTATTATCTAAACAATCTAAACAAATGTATTATCTAAACAATCTAAACAAATGTATTATGCATCATCAAACAATTAAAACATAAGCTACATAAGAGATTAATATGTGATGTTGTTTATATGTTTGATCATAATCGGTACTTATGGTAGTTTTTCTTGGAAAAACATTGAGACTTGAATGAACATTAAAAGAAGCTAAAATCGTATTCCACACAAACAACCGCCCGAATACAACAGACTAGTCTTGAAGAGATCAACTCTTGGAAGAGGTACTTTGATTTTAAGAACATTGCGGACGAGGTTTAAATCACATTTTTGTTTTAAAGCAGGAGGAGCGCGATCAGACATTATTTTAAACATGAAAATAGCTTTGTTAGGGGAAGACGGGGTAAAAAAGCGCATGGGTGGGTAAGAAGCCCACCCCAATTATCTCATGAAATAAAGAAACATTTCAGTCAAATTTGCCCATGAGACGAATGCTAGACATTAACGCTCGTCTCATGGGCAAAATGAGACTGAAATTTGCTTCATTTCATGAGATAATTGGGGTGGGCTTCTTACCCGCCCATGCGCTTTTTACCCCGTCTTCCCTATATTCAAGTTTCCATTGTAGACGCAGCATTCCTAGGTGATGATAGTCCGTATGAGCAATGGACGATGATTTCAAAAGGATCAACTTAAGACCACGCCTGACATTAACTCCTTCACTGCCGAGCCCGGTTCCGGTTCCGGGGCAACTATTTGCCAAGCCGTTTTAGGTTGCCGAGTCTATCGCAAAACTTTCTGAATAAAAGTGCATATAACCTATGCTTTTCTGAACGGGGATTGAATATACTATCCTTTGAGAACACTCTCACATGCATTCGAACATACTGCGAAAAGCATATGGATAGAAAAAGGGAAACTCTTAGAATAACCCTATGACGGATATTTCCGTGACGGGGCAGTTTATAGGTTACCGGAAGTTGACGGAAATATCCGTGACGGGGCAGTGTAAGGGTTAATAGAGATGGAGGAGAGGACACACGGAGAAAGGGACACACGATAGAACTGGGACATAATTGTAGAGGAGAAATTTGTGAAATAAAAATATGGGGGGACATAATCTGTGAACCCGCACCACGAAAGGGACATTAATTAAGTGTCAAACTGACCATTCTGAGAAAATTATACATTTGATAACTTCCGACAGTTCTCTTTCTATTGATGCAAGAACCATTCCTGTACTTTGTCGCGTTCCCAAGTCATGAGCATGTATGGTGAGTGGTGGCCATTTTGAGGTTTTTTAATGTTGCTAGAAATGAGCGGAATTGTTTATTTTGTAATAGAGACGAAATTGGCGACGAATTCCATTACGTATTGCAATGCCCATACGGACCAGTAAAAGAAAAAAAGAAAAGAATTGTTTTCAAAGTATTATAATCACCACCCAAATGTCCACAAATTTAAATCGTTACTGAGTAATGCAAACCCAAGAGTATTGAGAAAGCTGGCAAGGTTTTTTTAATTTTATTTTACATCTTTTCTAGTGGTGATGCATTTGTTGTTAGCACTGGTAATTTCTTTTTTGCATATGTTAATATCATATCAATTGCCTTATGTTCTGCACGTTTGTTTCATTGAATGTTTATGGGGACAAATTTGTTGTGAGTGTTTGTGTTTATGGCTTTGAAGCCCTCTGGGCTGGAAGTTGAAATAAAAAACTTGAAACTTGAAACTTGAAAACTTGAGAAAACACTAAAGTCTTGTCTAAAGTCTAGCCCTAGCTGAAGAAAGTGCAGCGGCCTACTCGTTTTAAAACACGTATAAGACAATGTAGAGACCATATTAAAGATCATCCTTTATCAGTATGAAAGATAAGATATTAGAGAACACAAAAATACCCCATAACTCAAAATTGACCCAAAAAAAAATGAGATTTTTGACTTTGCAAGCCTGTTGTGAGAAACTAGCCCAGCGACTTAAAGGGCCACCCTGACGGATGAGTTTTTTTGTAAGAAACACGTCGAGATCACCAGGAAAACACCCTTTACAGAGATTGCAACACTCACTTTGCTCTGGTTTCCTAGAAATCAAACCGTCAAAACGGCGATTCCTCCTTGGCTGGAAGTCAGTTTTATTTCACCCAAAGAGAAGGCGTGTGCCCGTCTCTTTTCTAATGGCCGCCAAATCGTTTGCACGAACTTTTCGCAATACAAGCCTTTTTATTTTTTTTATTTTTTTATTTTTATGCAATTTATCTACAGGAGAAAATAGCTCCTTTTTTTTTTACTGCACTAGTACAAAAAAGGAAAACGCTTCAACCACAATGAGTGACCTCCACCCACCCCATCCAAAATGGCTACTCTCTCCGGCATCTCCGCCAAGGAGGAATCGCCGTTTTGAGGGTTTGATTTCAAGGAAACCAGGACAAAGTGAGTGTTGCGATCTCTGTAAATGGTGTTTTCATGGTGATCTCGACGTGTTTCTTGCCAAAGCTCATCCGTCAGGGTCCACCTTTAACGTCCCTTTCCGTGGTGCCGGGTCACATGTCGTGTTGTCCCTGGCTCACTTACCCCCTAGGGACAATTTTAGGTGGAAAGGGGTCAAATCATCATTTTTTTAGGTTTTGAATTATTGTTGAACAATAGTTCTTTCTCTACCTCACATGGAAGTATTGAAGTGTAAAACCGATCCTTTCTGCCTTAACCCTTTCACCGCCAGCCATGTTTCAGCCAAAAATGTCCATCAAATTTACCTGGGTAGAGAACAAAATCCATCTGCAGTATTGGGGATTCTTCTGTGGCACATATGAAATAAGGTCTATCCTTACTTCCCAAAACTAAGACAACAGGGTCTTTGGATAATAGACCCCAATTTGATGCCTTTTAGTGACATAGGTGTTAAATCACTGTGGTGCTAAAATGTGACTTTGGCGGTGAAAGGGTTAAAAGTGTGTTTTGATTAGAAACATCTGCTTGTTTTGTATACACATTTTGAAGCATTCCGGTTGCATTTTGTTCTTTCATTTTGCCGGATTCCTGGCGTATACGACTTCAAATCTTAATAACTTTGCAACAAATATTCCGATTGACAAACTTTTTGGTTTGTCGGAAAGCTCTTTCGATGCAGAATAACGATTTGTTAATAACTCAAAAGCGACCCCCTGGAACATCACGACTCATTTTGTGGTGACAGGTCACATATTATAGAGACGGAGCTGCATCGCTACATACCCATCTGCTAACGTGCAAACTGTGTCAGCAAGGAAAACAATCTGTTTACAACAGAGCTTCGATAGACTAGATCTTCTGATGAGAAGCATTGTCGGTGACCATACGAGGGTAAGCGAATTCCTCGGTGTCCCTTTTCATGTAAACATATCAAGCTAAGGTTTTACGTCCTCTCAACAGTAAATCTTCTATACCTTTGCTTTGGGGAGGAAGGATGGTCATGGTGATACGCCTAATCCACGGGAGGGTTAGGAGGTTAGAGAAGGGTAGGTTGGGGTGGGGGTGGGGGGTCTTCAAGGATGGTGAATTATAGGGGAGGGAGGGGGGAGGACTGTTTATTAAGCTATAAGGCATCAAGAAAGGGATTAGGGTTGGGGAGGGGGTGGGTGGGTGGGGTGGTAGTCAAAAAGTGGCTAGATAGAAACCTCACACTCACAGCCAATCTATCTTAGTAATGATACAAGAACGAAACAGATTTGACATATAATACTACAATACTGTACAATACAATATAAATATACTGCAAAGCAAAATACAAAACCGAAACAATTGGAGAGAGAGAGAGAGGGGGGGGGGGGGGAAGTTAAGAGATAAAAGAATGAGACAGTGTGAGGAGAGAGAATGAGAGTACCAAAAAAAAAACCAGCTAGAAATATATGTCGTGCCTAACTCGCAGAATTGCCTAGTCTGTAGATTAGGCAGCCACTTTGCCTAGTTTGTGAACTAGGCACTCGGACTGCCTAACTTGTAAACTAACTTTTCAGACGTGCCTAATCTACAGACTAGGCAGCCTAATCTGTAGAATAGGTAGCCTAGGGGTCTTTCGTAAAAATAGTTCCACCACCTTCTGGACGTTCTGTGCTTGTATCTTCCTATAATCTGCCACTCTCTTTGAATCTGCCTTTTCCCTTTGCTCTTCTATCATCTACTATCTTTCTGACTTTTTGGCCCATTCTCCTGCCTTTTTCCCCAAAAACAATCTTCCAAATATTTGTTCTCCTTTGAGCTCCTCCGAAATCGGAATGCGTCGGCTGTACACTACCAGTGAAAACTGAAAACCAGCACAAATACATACCTTATCCATTGTGACCATATGGCCTGGGAACGCAGAAGACGATGAAGAACAGAAGACACGCGAATCACTTATTTTTTACATGTTTTGCTCTGCGGATGACAATGGCTGTGACATGGCGTCTGTGATTGTTGTTTTCCATTGCCACCTCTTTGTTGCATAATTGCCTTGACATGAGCAGTTTGTGAATCCTTGCATTGAATGGAGTGATGCAATGCGTCAGAAAGGCAGAACAGCCTCTTCGTTGATTTCGTCACGAGTAATAAGAGGAAAGTTGGTTCATTGAAAACCAGGTATTGTAAATGCCATGCTGTGTTCCTGTTATGTAAAGTGTCAGCCTCTGAGAGAGAGAGAGATGAAAGAGAAGAGGAAGAGAGAGATGGAGATGAGACGAGCAGGGAGAGCAGGAGAGAGAGAGAGAGAGAGTTTGTGTGTGTGTGTGTGTGAGAGTAAGAGAGAGAGAGAGAGAGAGATGACAGAGAGAGAGACAGAGAGAGAAAAAATGTGAGAGAGAGAGAGAGAGAGTGAGTGAGTTGACAGACTGAATGATCGCCAAGCAGATAGACTTACCTTGATGATTTTCTTTACTCCCCCAACTTCAATGAGGCCGAATTTATTCTTGTATGTTCTCCTTGAGGTGAGAGATCCTGATAGTTCTTGAATAATTGTCCTGGTAGACATCTCTGTTTGTAATTTCTTCATCCAGAGATGCTTCAATTTTATTTTTTTAAGTGTTCATCCATCATTAGTCTTTAATATAAAAAAAAATCACCCCAAAAAATCACAAAGGTCAAAATGCAGAAATTAAGAGTAAAAATGCACGGGAAAAGGAAAATAATGTATACTGCATTTGACACATTTTGAGCACTGTTCATAATAGAAAGATGAAGAAAGATGAAGGTCAGAATATGGTCATGTCACTAGTTGATAATCATTAGAGGCAAGTTATAACTTATGTGTGGCGGTATACCATAGCCGATGAGGTTTAACCGAAGCGTGGTTACCGCACACACCTATCTATATTGTTAAAAATTCGGGACTTTACTGTGTTGCACTGCCTCAGGGCACCCCCCCCAGGGCATGCAGCCAGTATTGTTCCCACATTCATTGTATTTACAAATGTCCCATGTGTGTCTATGGCCGGGAGGACGTGAAACACCATTTTCATTCATTCAAAACAAATCACATATCTATTAACCAACAAGACGAAGAACTTCTACTCTCTGTCACTATGCTACCCAAAGCTCTCTCAACTAAATATCATTATTGAACAACAACTCATAGTCCATGCACTCACTCACTCTGAGCAAGGTGTGCTCACTTAAGAATCAGTGTGTATCAACAAATGTCATGCCCATGTGCTGACCTTGATCTTTCTTGATCTTTCTATTATGAACAGTGCTCAAAATGTGTCAAATGCATTATACATTATTTTCCCTTTCCCTTGCATTTTTACTCTTAATTTCTGCATTTTGACCTTTGCATTCATTCATATTTGGTTGGTGTCTTTATTATTGCTATTGATATTTCAAACAGACAGACAGACAGACAATGGAGTAAAAAGTCAATAAACTTTTTTGTTATGCAAGACTAAACAAAAAAACACAAACGGCCATCATATTATTTGTGGCAAATTTCCAAGTGATTAGCTCACTTTTCATCAGACCATATGACATCACTTTTATGACATCACTGTTGCATTCGTGGTGTTGCAATATAGAAGATATATGTAGGAGATTAAAACAAGGACTGCCTAATCTGTAGACTAGGCAGTCACAGCTGTTCCACCCCATACAAAATCACGCTATTTAGTTAAAAGACTGAATCTAGAAATCTTAGATAAAAAAACTGCACCAAGCTTTTGCTGGTAAAAATATTTGGGCTGTATGCGTATTTCTTCCATGGGATTTATGGTAAAAACTTATTTTGTGAGCAGTATCAATCAACATAACTAGTAGAAATAATATACTTAGTATCAAAAACATAAATAAGATTGCCTATGAGTGGAAATCTAGCAATATTCACTGATATAAGTAATCTTGTCACATATTACAACATTTTCTCGCCTGTTATTTATGAAAAAGTTACTTATGGTTAACTAAAGTTTGCTTGAAAAAAATTATGAAAAGATAGATAAACTAAATGTTCCTCCCGAAACAGCTGTGGCAGTGCCTCGTCTACAGATTAGCTGCCTAGTCTAGATTAGGCGCGTCTGAAAAGTTAGTTTACAAGTTAGGCAGTCCGAGTGCCTACTTCACAAACTAGGCAAAGTGTCTGCTAATCTACAGACTAGTCAATTCTGCGAGTTAGGCACCGATGTCCGTGCCTAACTATGTCGTGCCTAACTTCGCATAATTGCCTAGTCTGTAGAATTAGGCAGCCAGCTTTGCCTAGTTTGTCAACTAAGGCACTTGGACTGCCTAACCCTTGTAATATGAATACATTCGGTCTACCGGTTTGTGTGATATGCAAGTGTAGGTCCAAAAACATTCTGCCAAAAGCTCAACACTAGGTTTAATACTGTAAATATGGCATTAGAATAGTGTGGCATCCAACTTTCCTCCTGTAATTTCAGCAAAATATCCGGCTAAAATCCCAAGAACTCCCACCAATGGAAAGGTGAAGTTAATTGATCACTAACCCAATTTAACATATAAATTTAAATAACTTGAAACTCTTTAAACTTTATCATCAAAAACTCGTTTCAGACCTTATACGGGCTTAATATCCAATCGTTTCTTTTTTGTGACTTGTCCGTCCTGTTTCCGGCCTATTCTTGTGAGCACAAATATTACCTGACGGCCCACCAGAGCACTTCCGGTTCGGAAATATACCGGAAGTGTTGGAAATTAACGTTCTAGTGAATACTGAAAATATGAATGCATTCAGTCCAGCCGTTTTCGAGATTTTCAAGATTGAAAATTCGCCGATTTCGCGGTTTTTCAGCAATATTTCGCCGGGGGGGGGGGGGGGTAATGTTCGGCAAAATCATTTAATGTTTTAAATTTCGCTATCCCGTAATACCCCGCAACCTCGCTGAAAATGTCAGCAAAATCGGACAAGAAAAAAGGGGGGAGTGGGAGAGGAGTTCTTACAATAACATAGTATTATCCCTACAGGGGAGAAACACATCATAATAATACATATATTTTATTTGATATACAGGAAAAGAAAAAAGCCAAACAATTCTAGCTTGCAGCGAATGTCCGCATTGTCTTACCACACATCTCCCAGGCCCTTTGTGACAACAGTAAATCCAATTCCTGATGTCCATAGCGCCTTTCTCCTAAGAATTACACTCAAGGGGCATTTCACTGAAAACATTAACATGCCACTGAAATCACACACAACACAATTGGCTAAACCTAACCACATCATTCTACACATTAACATTCATAATTGACCATCATCTAATCTACGTGAAGCTACTTGTGTAGAGAAAGCTCTTTTGAAAAACATATTGAGTTTTGAAGTTGGGTTTTGACGCGGGAAGTGGCTGATTGTTGGCGAGGGGGGACGGGTTAAAAACACAGCAAGGAGTTCCAGAAACAGCAGGTGGCCGCAAAAACAAAACTGTGTTTTGTCCCCAAGACTTTAAATCACACCTTTCACACTCACACACATCAACCGCCAAGTCGCCTTTTACAACCACAATTGATTTAACCCTATGTGTCACTAAAAGGCATCAAATTGGGGTCTATTATATCCAATAGACCCTATACTAACTGGTCCTTAGTTTTGGGAAGCAAGGATAGAAGACCTTATTTTAGATATGTGTCACAGAGAAAGAATCCAAATACCTGCAGATTGATTTTGTTCTCTTACCCAGGTAGATTTAATGGAAATGTTTAGGCTGAACTATGGCTGTGGCGGTGAAAGGGTAAATTCACTGTAAAGGGAACTTTCATCAGTTCGGCATGGAGAGGTCGGAGTGAGCGGAGAAGGAGTGGAAGTGTGGAGAGCACACCCGAGAGTAGAATGGTGGTAGGGTCTGATCAAAAAATCAAAAGGGCGGAATGGCAAGGACTGCCAGCTTGTACTCTGAATCCTAAAACGAATCTGCACTGGCAGCCAGTGCAACTCCCTGAGCTGAGTGGTGTGACATGGGTTACACTGTTCGCCTCTCGCTTTCCTCGGAGTGTGAGAGCCGAGCCGCGCTGTTTTGGATTCGTTGCAACGATCCAATTTTCTTCCTTTGGAAGAGATGCCGAACGGAACCGAGTACAGAAATCGAGACGAGATGTGACAAGGGCGTTGCGTGGAAGCTAGGTTGAGGGGAATGTGACATGGACCGAATGGAACGGAACACGGACGGTTTATGTCTTACGTCCTCTCGCCGACCGAAGTCAAGGGACATTGTGGTATGGACAACACGCAAAGGGCTACGGGTTTTTATATATAACCGATTTCTTTGGCTGAATAGAAAAATCTACTTGAACTGCTTTCTGATACCATTAAGTACCCCGATCTCACCAAACACCAACCTGAATTTGGGCAATTACGCGCCTAGATAGCGTGTCGGACTTAGGGGAGGTAAAATATGCAATCCCTTGATTGACGCATTGAGTTTTAAACGATATATTGACGAGAATTTTAATGGCGCATTGGGAGATATTGGGTAGCTGTGGAGGCCCTCCCGGGTCTGTTGGCAGACGCACGCGGATAAATAAAGCAAAACTGTATTCAGGCTTGAGTGGTCACTGACCAACCTGAAAGGTGTTTGGCTTGGATCCAGTTCTTAACACACGCAATCCAGTGGGTGGTGGTGGTGTGGTTTTGGTGGTGATGGTGGTTGTGGTGGTGGTGGTGGAATGATGACTTTATCTGGTCTTGTCCCTGTCTGTCTGTCTTTTTGTCTCTCTCTCTGTCTCTCTCTAATCTCTCTATGGTCTTTTTGGTCATCCTGTCTCTCGTCCTCTGTCTCTCTTCATCTCTCTCCTCTCTCCTCTCTCTCCTCTCTCTCACCTCCTCGCTCTCGTCTCGTCCTCCTCCGATCTCCTCGCCGTCTCTCTCATTCAATCTCCTCTCTCCTTCTCCCCGCTCTCGGCTCCCTCCTCTCTCATCCTCCTCCTCCTATCTCTCTCTCGCTCTCCTCATCAACCAAATAATATGTCATTGCAATGATTTATGTTTTCTATCATTGTGACCAAACCCCCATCAGGAAGGGGCCTATGGCCTAGTCTGATTAAAACATTTCGTATTCGCAACTCTCTCTCTCTCTGCTCTCCTCTCTCTTCTCCTCGTGCTCTCTCTCTACAACCTCCCTCTCTCGGCCTCTCTCTCTGTCTTCCCTCGTCTCTCAAAGCTCCGGGGCTCCATCAACTGTCGAGCGGTCTCGTCCAGCCTCCCTCCGTCTCAAGTCTTCTCTCTCCTCTCTTCTCGTCTCTTCACTGCTCGTTCCTCTCATCATCTCTCCTTCCTCTCTCCTCATATCCTCTCTCTCTCTCTCTTTCTAAAGGCAAGTATTAAAAATGGCTACTCTAGGTCAATAACTTTTAACCGTTTGTAAAATAGGTATTATTTCATTATATATCTCTCTTTCCTCTGTATCTCTGCTGTCTCTTCTATCTATTGACTCCCCCCTTCCCACCCCTCCCTCACCCCCCCCCCCCTGTTTCTCTCTTCAAACGGCGTGTAACAAGATATACAATTTACAAGAATTAGAAAGTAGTTTTATGTTAAAAAAAACCCCTTTCACCGCCGCCAAATATGATTTAAAACACCCATGTCCTAAAAGCATCAAATCAGGTCCTGTTTAATATCCAAGAGACCCTGTTTTCTCAGCCCTCTTCTCCCCGGTCAATTTGGGAGCTAAGGATAGTCCTTGCTTTAATAATTTCACCGAGGTGAATCACAAACAATATTTCAGACATAATTTTTCCCTAGCACAGGTAAGTTTAATGGGAAATCTGTGCAGAAAAATGGCTGGCGGAGGCGGGGCGAAAGGGTTTAACTCCCAAAAAACATGTACAGTTATTCTTACAGACCGTTGAAGGACTAACGTTTTTGAGAGTGAGAGTTCTTTCTTTCAATTTGTGGACATTAAATGTTTTAGAATCATGTTGTCAAACTTGGCTGGGACCTCTCGCCATTGGAAGGGGGCCTTGGAAAGATGAACATGGAACATAGTTTTATCGACTGCCCTTTTGCACAACGAAATTAGCAGCCAAATAACTGAAGCCGTTGTAGTCCAAGCTCCTTTTTTTTTACTACTCTTTTTTTTTTCTTTTTTTTTTTTTTTGGGGGATCAATTCCCTGACTTTCGGCTGGTGCCCTTTTCTATTCCTAGTGCTCTTTATTATTGTTTAACAGAGCCATAAAACCCAGTAAACAATGATATACGCGTGTCTTTCTTTGCAACCACGGCACTGGTGGACCAAAACTCACTCCTACAAGCAAGGAAGAAAGAAATGAATCCAAACTGGGAAAACGTATAGAAATGGGGAATTGGGCCTAAGGTAAAACTAGCAAAACCCCCATATCACGAACGAAACCCCCAGCCCACCTCCTTATCACCAAATTAACCCCAGATGCGAACGACTTACCCTGATACAAGGAAGCTTGCTGCTTTTTCTTTTCTACGATTGCTGGGGACGACACAAACGAAATGAGTTTAGCGAAATTACTGTACTACATGAAATTAATGGGGAAGACGGTAAAAAAAAGCGCATGGGCGGGTAGAAGCCCCTAACCGCCAATTATTTCATGAAATAAAGAAACTTTTCAGTCAAATTTTGCCCCCTGAGAAGATGCTAGAACATTTAACGCTCGTCTCATGGGCAAAGTGAAGACTGAAAATTTTCTTCATTTCATGAGTAATTGGGGTGGGCTTCTTAACCCCGGCCCCATGCGCTTTTACCCCGTCTTCCCCTAAATCTAGGAATGCGTTGTATACGTTTCTCTTATGATTTTGGATATAATGTTTTGTTTTAAAGACACGACTACAACTGCATCACGATTAAGTCCCTCGGGGTTTTTTTTTGGGTTGAGGGTAGCTGTGAACCGCATGAACAAATGTCCCCACTTCAAATTTGAGGCTGCTCTTAAAATATGTCGTCGTTTTTCAATTTGGAGACATTTTGTCAAATGAGAGTTATAGTTTGGTCAAAACAATGTTGATGAAAATATGTTTTAACGCGTCCTCTCAACGACGTCACTCTCGGTCCATAGACACATATTGGACAATTTGTAAATTACAAGATGTTGGGAAGAACAATACTGCTGGCAATGCCCGAGGCAGTCACGAACACCAGTAAAGTTCCCCGATTGTTCTTTTATTAATAACAATGCCTCGGTTTAAACCTCATCCAGGGGGGGGGGGGCCCCCTATGGTACCGGGCAACCTCTATCTGCTATGGTAACACCTGCACACCCCGCCACAATTGGACAAGTTATTAATTAATTGTCAAAACAAAAGATTTCTTTCCTTACCAGCTATTAAAAAAGGGAAAACAACCACGTAAAAAAAAAAAAACCCAACCCTTGATTTTGACATCGTGGCCTTCAGTCTGAATTCTTGTCCATACATGCTATTTTGTGTTCTAGATGGGCCGAAAACACTAGTTGGACCTCTCTACTACTCTACCTCTGCTCATAGGTCTATTAGGGTGGTTTTTCATTATACATCAAAATAAGGTATCTAATTTTAGCACTGGAACAACGGGTTGAACCCGAAACGGTCGTGATTCCCTGTTTGTTCTGGTGTTTTTTTGTTGTTGTTATTAAAGTCTTTTCCTTTGGGTTTTCAATTTCGATTCGACGTCTATTTCCAATGTGTTTGTAATACTTACCTAATGAATATGGTCTCCAAAGTTAAAGAAGGGCCGGCTTCTGTTTTTTCAGTAGCTTGATATCATATTTTAATGTCGCTAAAGACACTTGAGAAAATTGCAAAACTTAAGGCTACATCAAAATAACTTTCGCTTCCTGTTGCACGTGCCTTGAAACCAAGTTTTGGCAGACAATTGCAGTAAACACAGCACAAACAGCGTTTTCAGGTACGCCCTTAAATAAATGCTTAGTGGCAACTTCACACGCAGACGAATTTCCAACGACAGTTTGGTTCCTCTTTTTCTTTCCGCTGAACGAATCGCGTGGCTGATGCAGGTTTCTTGCCTATTGCACGTGCAAGGCATGAGGGATAGTGAACAACCTGAAAACTGAGTAAAAGTTAGACACGAATGTGTAACATTTAAGGCGGTGCAACCAAGCTTCCTCAATAAGACTGGCCTCCAAGTACAGAATAGGAGAAGGATAAGATTCGTTCTTTTTTTTTTTCTTCCGCTTTCTTTGCCGGCCCTTAAATTTGGAGGACCAGTATTATTTTTTCGACAGCCCAGCCTTTCGCAGGTGTAGTAATCAACCAATAGCACAACCATGCAAAAACAAAGCAACCTAACCCGGGGTGTAAGTGGAGATCGTTTTGCCTGTCCATAAAACCAACAAAACCGCTAAAATAATTTCATACCAGTGAGACAATGAACAACAGCACAATAGGGATTAGGAGGCCGGGTTCACTAATTAGACGCGTAAGTTTCCGGGTTCCGTACGGAAATCCCTAAACAGTGGAAAGAAAGAAGATAAAAGTGCGCAAATCTTTTTTTTCCCAGAGAGAGGAAAAATAGAGATTTAACAGCCTTCTGGGTCAAAAGACCATTTGCTGCATTTAAAATTATACAGATCCGGATTTTTGAGTGAAAAAATATAATATTTTAAAATTATAAATTGTCTGTTTTTCAAAAATTTGAGGGTACGTTTTGGAACGAGATTTGAGTTTTAATATGTGAGGTCCGAAACTGTATGTTTGTGATAAAATATTTGTTTGTAACAAATATTTTAGCTGTTTATGGCTTTTTTTTTAAAAAGTACGGGCAGAATTGAGGAAATCTATGATTAAAACAAAACCCCCCAGGGCTACCAGTTAAAAAAATCCATTTTCAAAATCTTGTTCCTTTTCCCTTTTTGTTTGTTTTCGCTTTTTTTTTTATTTTATGGATTGCGCACTGGGTTACGCATGGGATATCCGCTTCTTTGACATTTCTTAATGTGTTCTTAATGTGTTCAGCAGAACATTATGGATAAATGTGAGTTATGTAATAGATTTTAGAACATTTTTTTGAATTGTGTCTCCCTATACTTACTGTTTCTCTTTTTTGGTCTTCAGATTACCTCTTTTTTTTTCCGCCGTTGGTTTGTTCATTGAATTAGGCATTTTGTTGATGTTTGTTTGTATGTTGTTGATGTTGGTTGTTGATGTTTGTTGTTGATGTTGTTGGTTGATGGTTTTTTTTGTTGTTGGTCGTTTTTTTTCGCTCCTTCTCCTTGATTATCAACATTTACTAATGGTTACAATAATTTTGTGGTTTGATTTCAATCCTTTGACTTGAGCCGGGAATTGGTTCTGGAAATGTTTCTAATTAGCATAGCTTGGTTCAAATCAGTTCATTTTCTTAGATTTGTTAACTTTTCATTAATTTCTAATTAGTGGGTTTGGTTTGGTTAGTTTTTATTTATTAAAATGACTACTAATTATCTTATATCTTTTTCAATTCTCAAACAGTCGCTCCATAAGTGGACAAGGGGGCCTGGCCTGGCCGTTCGGTTGAAACTGGGATGAACTGGGTGGTTTAATGCTCTTACCCCAGGGTAAGCAAGCGCAGGTCTTTCCCTTTTTTTGTTCCCCTGTGTTCCGTTTTTCACCCCCCCTATTTCTCTCCTTTCTACTATTTTATTTTTGTTTTTTTTTTTAAAAAATTCCTAATAAAGAAAGCGCCCTCCTAGTTTTCGCCGTCGCGTCGTCGTCTATTATCCCTCTATCCTCAAAGTGGCGTCTGCGACGTATACCCCCCAGATCCAGATTCAGATCCAGAATCAGGTTCGCTCAGTTTCTGACCATAATCTCCTAGGCTGATCCTAACCCTATCCTTTTCCCGAGAGTGGCAGAACGTTGCTTTCTCAGTGAAAATTTTCCATTGCAAAATTGATGGGGTCGTGTCTATATGTCCACTGGTGTCTAGTTGTCCACACGTGTCTATCTATATGTCCACAGTGTCTTCTAGTGTCCACGTGTCTATGTGTCCACGTGTCCTATTTGATGTTGAGAGGGTGTCTAAAGTACAAGTTTTTTCCTAGTTCCAAAGTTTGCAAACTGTAGCCAGCAATGAAACTCATCTGTTTACCAAACACTGAGCCTTGCAATATAAATATTAGTTTCCATTAACATAACACACCACTTTTCCATAGAATTGTCAGCAACTGCGTAAATTAATTCTTAGTGCGCGCCGCCTCAATGTAACTCCGCTAAAAAAATGCAATCGTCATGGTGATGCCTTTAATATAATCCCAGGAGGCTAAAATTATAACATGAGAAATGGACTCATTTAATAGTAAATGTGTGTGTAAGTCGGGGTATGGTGGGGGTTGGGGTGTAGGGGTTGAATGGTAGGGGTGTTTTATGAGTGTACTCCGACATTTGGCAGGTTCTTAAGAATTTACCACCGAACTATTTTTCTCGCAGCTCACACAACGCACGCCAATGGACGTGCTTTGAGAAAAACGAAAACGGGCTATATAATTAGACCTATGCAATGTTGCCATCTTGGGTTAAAAACTGAAAGATCCAACACCGATCCCGTGTCCAGAAATCACGTGTTTTCACGTGTGTTTTCCTCCCCTTTAAAACTGGAAAGAAATCTTGTTTTGAACAAATATGGCCCCTAATTAAAACCGACACATACATCAGTTAAAAAAAAAGAGCATCCTCAATTTGAACTTGGGGAAATCTGTAGTGGGTCCAGCAACCCAGATCAAAACCGAGGGACTAATCTGG
Organism: Phymorhynchus buccinoides; assembly: GCA_017654935.2. Lineage (NCBI taxonomy): Eukaryota > Metazoa > Mollusca > Gastropoda > Neogastropoda > Raphitomidae > Phymorhynchus > Phymorhynchus buccinoides. Next base: position 18,680,265 of record CM065700.1, on the reverse strand, counting down.
TTGCGTCACTCGGGGGTCTTTACGCCCCACTATAGACATTATAGAGGTCCCGATGCTTTTTCTAGGTTGTTTTTTTGCTAATTAACCCTTTTTTTTTTCCACCTTTTTTTACCCTTTTTTGTGTTGGCGTTGGCATTGTTCTAAATTTTCGCCACGGGAACATAGGGCAGAGGGACCTAATGATCCAACACCGATAAGTTTGACGTGAACTCCTTCAACACACACAACGCCACAGACCATCACACACCCCCTAGACAAGGACACACCGTAAACAACAAACCCCCACACACAGGAACACCCCCCCCCCCCCCCGCCCCTCCCCCCGCCGCGACTGTTAGTCAAAATTAGTAAGTATATTTATTCGTTCAAGCGCAACTCAAGACAATGGCATTGTAAGCGCGTTTTGCATTGCTAAGTATTTACGGGCAAAGCTTTCAAAATCTTGCCACGTTTTTTTGTGTTTTAATTGTATTGGAAACAATGCCAATTGTTAACAACAATATGGCTTTGTAACCCACGTGTCGTCATATCCGGCCACAAGGAGCCGCGCATATTATTGGAGAAGACCGCCATCTTAGTCACTAAACTTTGTTTCAAAAATTTTGAATGCCCAGATCGATGCTGCCGTATTTGGCTGTTTTCAATTCGACTTTTATCTAAACTGTTATTTATAACTCTGGATGTTTTCTTTACACATTTAGATAGCACATTTTCCCACTTTTTTTACAAACAATAAAGGACTAAGATGTCGGACAAACAACTTAAAGACTAAAAAGACTTTCCGTGGAAAAGGGTCGAGATGCGCACCTGCATGTGGGGTTGTTGCGTGGGTGTGGGACCATAACCTTCGTATCTTTCTAACTATTTCTGGAACTATTCTGGATCTGTGATTTTTTCTCATTTCCTTTTCCGTGTTTCAATTGTAATGCTTTCTTGATATGGTGTGTAACCATTTGCTTTTGTATTTCCAGTATTGTCCCCCTATATCATTGTATGTTATGCATTGTCTTGTTGGTACTGTTCTATGTGTTCCCCCCAAGGCAAAAGGGGCTGTAGGCCCAAAACTTCAAAAAAAACCCCCCCTCCCCAAACAACACCCTATCATTTTTTTTTCCCGACTTTCCGGACTTCTCTCCTTTTCGCTTGCTGGACATTTTTTTTTGCTCGAAATTTTTTTTTGGGGGGTCAGGAAGATATATCTGCACCCCCCCCCCCCCCCTACCCTCCTTGAGGCGAGTGGGTAGGGAGGGGGCTAGCCAGCCCCACTGTAATCCCCGTGTTTTCCTACAGGCCACTGGTGCACGTACAACACGACGCGCGCGCGGCGCACCGCACACACTAACTAACTAGCCCCACCTCCCTTCTACACTACACTTTATTGCATTACTTTGATTCATACCATAATCGCGCGTTTTACACCTATTTTCTAAAAGCGCGCGTCCAAAAAATGAAGCTAGAAACGAGCGCAATGTATTTGTCCAATAAGGAGCGCATCTTTGGAACCTAAGGAAAGATGAGGATGCCCAAATAGCGCGTTGTAAAATATGATGTGAAACCCTAACTAACTATCCCCTACCCTATGCCGCTAACGTGGTGATTGGTGTTGAATCGTGGACATATCGAAAGTTTTCTTTCTCCCAAAACAGCAGAAGACTGACGTTTAGCCAACAGACGAGGCAAATGGTAAATTGTCTGGTGAGAACGATTTCACCTATTGCGCGCTTATTAGCACAAAAAACACACATTCACGTGCGCTCTTTTTGGCATGAACACGCGCTCTTATTATCATGCAAAATGCGCTCTTTTAGGCGCGCGCTTTTTAGCGGTGCGCTCTTTTCGACTGCTCCGAACCACAGAGGGGTCCCCGATCCCTGATCATTACATCAAGCTAAGTAATGTAATGCCTATACGCGGGTACCTAGGCCTACATAGTCCGGCCCCCTTTTTGTTGAATGGCTGCTTTTTTCTCTCTCTCTCCCTTCTTTCTTCTTCTTTTTCTTATTGAAAAAAACCCAACAACATAGATACCTAGCCAGCAGGACTTAAAGGTGGACCCTGACGGAATGAGTTTTTGCAAGACGTACGTCGAGGTCACCACGAAATACAGCATTTTCAAGAGAAGGGAACACTCTCTTTGCTTTGGTTTCCAAATACATTAAGCAGTCTAATCGGCGACGATTCCTCCTTGGCGGGGGTGCTGGAAGTCAAATTCTTTTCCCTGAAAGGGAAGGCGTGTGACGTCTCTTTTGTAATGGCCGCCTAAGTTTAGACCAAATCGTTTGCACTGACATTTCCACAATACAAGCATTATTATAATTTTGGGGTAATATTGGCACTACAGTTTACCAAAAGTAGTTTTCGCTGACAACAAAGGAAATAGCTTCTTCTTTTCTTTTTTACTGCACTACAAAAAAAAAAAAAAAGCTTCACCAACAATGGGATTTACCTTCACCCACCCCCACCAAAATGGCCTACTCTCTCTCTCGTTCATCCGGCATCTCCGCCAAGGAGGAATCGCCGTTTTGACGGCTAGATTTCTAGGAAACCAGAGCAAAGAGTAAGTGTTTCGATCCTTGAAAAGGGGCTGTCTTTTCTGGTGATCTTTATGTGTTTCTTGCTAAAACTCATCCGGTCAGGGTCCACCTTTAAGTAATGAGGTCTGAAATGTAGATTGATACGCCTCCGAGTTCTGTAGAATGATCTACTTTGCTGAATAAGCCGACACGCGATATTTGGTTTGAAGGATTAGGAATGATGAGATCCTTATGACCCACTAGACTATCTTTGAATGTCTTTGGTTGACCCCAAGCTTCGCATTCAGACAATCACCACCCCCTCACCCCCACCCCCCTGCTGTGTTCTTTGACTCATCCACACCCCCGATCGGGTCTTTTAAAACAGCGCTAAAAAATCGCAATAAGTTTTGTGGCCGGACGGCGGTCTATTTTTTTACCACTCCAATCATGAGTCACCATCGCCCTGGCTTTTCATAATTTTAATCTGTAACCGAAATGTTATCTCTGCAACCATTTCGTAAACTTTTTATATCTTTTGAAAACATTTAAAACTAGTATCCCTACTTATACTCATCAAAAGAAGCAGGCAAAAACTCGGCTACTTCGTCGTGGTCTGTTTGGTAGGTTGTTTCTTTACTATGTTTATTATTTTGTACGCTTTTTAAAATACATCATTTTAAAGAGCGGCCCAATTTGAAGTTAGCCTCGGATTTGAAGTGCGACAATTTTGTCAAAATATGCGACACAATTTTGGACCGAACCGACCGGACTTACAGACAGACAGACCGCAACCGGACCGACCGCAAAGTAAGTTATAGGTTTAGTGGCTTTGAGCCACAAACAAAAAACACAAGGTGACAGCGACCAGAGAGGGCGGACAACTGAAATATATCCAAAGGGACATAAATAGGTTAATGGAATCAAAAGTCTCAGTTTACTAACTGCTTGCGCGCGCTCGCGCGCACCACACACATACAAACACACACACACACCAACACATAGAAAAACACACAACACACACACACCACACACACACCACACACACACACACGACACACACCATCACACACACACACACACACACACACACACCCACCTGACACACACACACACACACTGACACACACACACACACCCAACACACACACACACACACACAACACACACCACACACACAACACACACCACACATCCACACACACGACCCACTACCCGACACACACACACATCACACACACTACACACACACACGACACACACCCACACACACACACAGGACAGAGAGCGACAGACAGACCGACAGACAGACAGAAACAGAGACAGACAGACAGACACACACATACCACACACACACCACACACACAGCACATTCACACACACACACACACACACACACATCACACACACATCACACACACCCACACAACACACACACACACAACACACAACACACGACACACACGCACACACCTGCAAAGTGTATCACAAGTGAATTGTAGGCTGGACTTTGCCCAAATAACTACATATTGTTTGTTTTTTGCTAAAATGGAGACGGCCATCCAAGAGAATTTGGAGTTCAGCCACGATTGTAAGTTCTCTCCCCGTCTCTGGGGGAATTTAAAATGGTTACAGGTACAAAACTTCCAATGCGAGACTTAGTGCGATTTTTATCACACCACAGTGCATGACGCTCGTGTGGGGCTAATCATCTCTACATTATTAGTTGGGGATAACGAAAGAGAGAGAGACAGTGAGTGGTCCCTACCATCAATCTCTCTCTCACTAAGCCCAAGTAAGAAAATGGCGTGATAAGCCCATAGCGCATTGACTGCCCTCTGGCGTGAAAAAAAATATCGCCATAGGTTGACCATTGGAGTTTGCCCCACCTATGTTACCAGTTGAAACTCCAATTGGACTTTCCCCTGGGGAAACTCCAATCCTACCTACATTTCCTCTTATGTATATATATAATTTTGCTTTGATAGAAATATTTGTGTGTGTTGTGTGTGTGTGTGTGTGTGTGTGTTGTGTGTGTTTGTGTGCGCGTGGTGTGTGTGTGTTTGGTGTGTTGTGTGTGTGTGTGTGTGGGGGTGTGTGTGGTGTGTTTGTCCTAATCAAGTCAAGTCAACATGTTATTTCCAGATGGACATCGAATAAGCATTACATTATGCTTTTTTTACATCAAACCATCCATAACAAAACAGAAATCAAATAATAAACAAGCAGAACATGAAAATGCACAACTACACACACAAACATGTACATAACACGCACGCGCACACACACACACACACACACACACACCGCATAGCGACTCGCGCGCGCGCATTCACGCAACGCACTACAAAGCACACACAAACATACACACACACATGACAACAACAAAAACTTTTGAAAATTGTTGACGGGGGAACATTCCATGCCATAGTTATTAACAATAACAAAGTGATGATTTTAACAAGGAAGAAAGACATGGTGGTATGATCAATAAACAGTAATGGCATTACACCCTCAGATGGAAAAGAAAGACATGACCATGAAACTTAATGTGTGTAGTACACAAGACATCGCTTAGGCAGCCCTAAAATAGCTAGGGTAAGACGGGGTAAAACGCGCATGGGCGGGTACGAAGCCCACCCCAATTATCTCATGAACTGAAGAAAATTTTCAGTCACATTTTGCCCATGATACTAGTGCTAGATGTTTAGCGCGCGTCTCATGGGTAAAATGTGCCTGAATTTGTTGCTTCATTTCAAGAGATACTTTGGGGGGGGTTTCTTACCCGCCCATGCGCTTTTTACACCCTCTTCACATACGTTGTATAAACGCACACACGCACATATGCATGACTGATTGGCATTTTCACAAAGGGGAAATTATTTGATTCATTACGTACATTTTCATTTTTCATTTTTTTCTTGAAATTGTTCCTGTTCTTTAAACTTTTCAACATTTTTGTTAATTGGTTCCACAAAGTACCACTGGAGTAAAGAAAACTTGATTTGTAAATATTGTTTTGTGGTCGAGGAAATGATAAGTGATTATGTCTATGGATGTTGAAAATAAATGCATTTGTTACCTTTTTAGGAGCGTTTCTACTGACAACGTTATGCATGCATATTGCTTTATTGGAGAATAGTCTATTTTGTAGTGTTAGAATATTAAGTTTGTTGTAATCCTTATTTGTCAAGAGAACTGGTCTTTTAAAGATCCACCACGTCCCGTGTCAATATCATGTTTTTCACGTGTTTTCCCCTCTTATAGTTAGTAAGAAATCTTAAAGGCGCTAAGAGGAGGGAATGTGACACGTGACTAGGGGGGGGGGGGGTCTTACCGCAAATTATTTGTACTCTACTGCCTTTTCATACAAACGATGTATTACCTTTAATTCAGTTTGACTACAATTATCCCATAGCGAGGGTGCATAGTCTATTATTGGGAGTATGTGTGCGCAGGAAAATAGTTTACGAGAATGGGTATCTAGAACTGTTTTAATTTTTGTTAATTGAAATACTTTTCTAGAAAGACGTTTTCCCACGTACGTTAGTAACAAACAGACAAGCAAATTCAAAAACATAAGTCTCCTTGGCGGAGGAAAAAAAAAGTCAACAAGTGTTTCGCCGAGTGGCGGCAAAGTTCCCTCGCTGTTGACCTTGACCTTGACGGATGCTCATTTTGGAATCACCATTAAGCTTCTAAATGTATCAAAAAAAAGTGGTTGTAAATGACCGGTTACAGATATATAGTCCTATCAGCAGACTATAACCATTGCGACCTTGAACTTGACCTTTCTTGCACTTATAGTACTTGGCATTTGCATGGCCAAATTTGAACATTGTAAGTCCAGCGATGTGAAATATATGGCCACAAGAAGAAAATTAATGTATGTTTTCAAGGTCTAGTCTTCAAGGTCAAGGTCAGTATGGTTATTATTTTTATGTGGGATCTTTTGGGTTCCGTGGTGCACCACCACACTAAATTTGAAGCGGTTCCATGCAACAGTTCTTGAGATACATCCTTGGGGTTCGAACCCCGACACAAC
>CM065700.1:18643793-18661293 GCA_017654935.2 Phymorhynchus buccinoides | reverse complement strand
GAGGGGGGGAGGGAGAGGAAGGGGGGAAACATTTGAAACATTTGTTTATTGAGGGAAAAGAATAAGCACACAATGGGCTTTGTTTACATCTTGCCCTCGAAACAAAAGAAGAAAAGCATCATTAAAACTTCAATTAATGAACAAAAGCAACAAAGGAAAAAAAAAACAAAACACAAACAAAAAAAACTACACATTCATACACCCATCCTCCCTCCCTCCCCCCCCCCCCCCCCCACCCCCCCCCCCCCCCCCCCCCCCCCCCCCCCCACCAACCTCCCCAAAACACCACCCCCCACAGTAATCATATGAACTACCACAAGAATCAGGAAATACATTGTGGAGGAAGAGAAGGGAAGCAAAAAAAACCAAGCACCAAAACCTCGCACAAAGCACAGTAATCATATGAACTAATATAAATTGAATTCACAAGAATCAGGAAAATACTTTGTGGAGGAAGCCCCCCCCCCCCCCCCCCCCCCCCAATCTAAACAAATGTATTGATCTAAAAACAATCTAAACAAATGTATTATCTAAACAATCTAAACAAATGTATTATGCATCATCAAACAATTAAAACATAAGCTACATAAGAGATTAATATGTGATGTTGTTTATATGTTTGATCATAAGGTACTTATGGTAGTTTTTCTTGAAAACATTGAGACTTGAATGAACATTAAAAGAAGCTAAAATCGTATTCCACAAACAACCGCCCGAATACAACAGACTAGTCTTGAAGAGATCAACTCTTGGAAGAGGTACTTTAATTTTAAGAACATTGCGGACGAGGTTTAAATCAAATTTTTGTTTTAAAGCAGGAGGAGCGCGATCAGACATTATTTTAAACATGAAAATAGCTTTGTTAGGGGAAGACGGGGTAAAAAGCGCATGGGTGGGTAAGAAGCCCACCCCAATTATCTCATGAAATAAAGAACATTTCAGTCAAATTTGCCCATGAGACGAATGCTAGACATTAACGCTCGTCTCATGGGCAAAATGAGACTGAACTTTGCTTCATTTCATGAGATAATTGGGGTGGGCTTCTTACCCGCCCATGCGCTTTTTACCCCGTCTTCCCCTATATTCAAGTTTCCATTGTAGACGCAGCATTCCTAGGTGATGATAGTCCGTATGAGCAATGGACGATGATTTCAAAAGGATCAACTTAAGACCACGCCTGACATTAACTCCTTCACTGCCGAGCCCGGTTCTGGTTCCTGGGCAACTATTTGCCCAGCCGTTTTAGGTTGCCGAGTCTATCGCAAAACTTTCTGAATAAAAGTGCATATAACCTATGCTTTTCTGAACGGGGATTTAATATACTATCCTTTGAGAACACTCTCACATGCATTCGAACATACTGCGAAAAGCCTATGGATAGAAAAAGGGAAACTCTTAGAATAACCCTATGACGGATATTTCCGTGACGGGGCAGTTTATAGGTTACCGGAAGTTGACGGAAATATCCGTGACGGGGCAGTGTAAGGGTTAATAGAGATGGAGGAGAGGACACACGGAGAAAGGGACACACGATAGAACTGGGACATAATTGTAGAGGAGAAATTTGTGAAATAAAAATATGGGGGGACATAATCTGTGAACCCGCACCACGAAAGGGACATTAATTAAGTGTCAAACTGACCATTCTGAGAAAATTATACATCTGATAACTTCCGACAGTTCTCTTTCTATTGATGCAAGAACCATTCCTGTACTTTGTCGCGTTCCCAAGTCATGAGCATGTATGGTGAGTGGTGGCCATTTTGAGGTTTTTTAATGTTGCTAGAAATGAGCGGAATTGTTTATTTTGTAATAGAGACGAAATTGGCGACGAATTCCATTACGTATTGCAATGCCCATACGGACCAGTAAAAGAAAAAAAAGAAAAGAATTGTTTTCAAAGTATTATAATCACCACCCAAATGTCCACAAATTTAAATCGTTACTGAGTAATGCAAACCCAAGAGTATTGAGAAAGCTGGCAAGGTTTTTTAATTTTATTTTACATCTTTTCTAGTGGTGATGCATTTGTTGTTAGCACTGGTAATTTCTTTTTTGCATATGTTAATATCATATCAATTGCCTTATGTTCTGCACGTTTGTTTCATTGAATGTTTATGGGGACAAATTTGTTGTGAGTGTTTGTGTTTATGGCTTTGAAGCCCTCTGGGCTGGAAGTTGAAATAAAAAACTTGAAACTTGAAAACTTGAAAACTTGAGAAAAACACTAAAGTCTTGTCTAAAGTCTAGCCCTAGCTGAAGAAAGTGCAGCGGCCTACTCGTTTTAAAACACGTATAAGACAATGTAGAGATCATATTAAAGATCATCCTTTATCAGTATGAGAGATAAGATATTAGAGAACACAAAAATACCCATAACTCAAAATTAACAAAAAGTGAGATATTGTTTTACTTCCAAGCCTGTTGTAAGAAACTAGCCCAGCGACTTAAAGGGCCACCCTGACGGATGAGTTTTTTTGTAAGAAACACGTCGAGATCACCAGGAAAACACCCTTTACAGAGATTGCAACACTCACTTTGCTCTGGTTTCCTAGAAATTAAACCGTTAAATCGGCGATTCCTCCTTGGCTGGAAGTCAGTTTATTTCACCCAAAGAGAAGGCGTGTGCCGTCTCTTTTCTAATGGCCGCCAAATCGTTTGCACGAACTTTTCGCAATACAAGCCTTTTTATTTATTTTTATTTTTTATTTTATGCAATTTATCTACAGGAGAAAATAGCTCCTTTTTTTTTTACTGCACTAGTACAAAAAAGAAAACGCTTCAACCACAATGAGTGACCTCCACCCACCCCATCCAAAATGGCTACTCTCTCCGGCATCTCCGCCAAGGAGGAATCGCCGTTTTGAGGGTTTGATTTCAAGGAAACCAGGACAAAGTGAGTGTTGCGATCTCTGTAAATGGTGTTTTCATGGTGATCTCGACGTGTTTCTTGCCAAAGCTCATCCGTCAGGGTCCACCTTTAACGTCCCTTTCCGTGGTGCCGGGTCACATGTCGTGTTGTCCCTGGCTCATTTACCCCCTAGGGACAATTTTAGGTGGAAAGGGGTCAAATCATCATTTTTTTAGGTTTTGAATTATTGTTGAACAATAGTTCTTTCTCTACCTCACATGGAAGTATTGAAGTGTAAAACCGATCCTTTTTCTGCCTTAACCCTTTCACCGCCAGCCATATTTCAGCCAAAAATGTCCATCAAATTTACCTGGGTAGAGAACAAAATCCATCTGCAGTATTGGGGATTCTTCTGTGGCACATATGAAATAAGGTCTATCCTTACTTCCCAAAACTAAGACAACAGGGTCTTTGGATAATAGACCCCAATTTGATGCCTTTTAGTGACATAGGTGTTAAATCACTGTGGTGCTAAAATGCGACTTTGGCGGTGAAAGGGTTAAAAGTGTGTTTTGATTAGAAACATCTGCTTGTTTTGTATACACATTTTGAAGCATTCCGGTTGCATTTTGTTCTTTCATTTTGCCGGATTCCTGGCGTATACGACTTCAAATCTTAATAACTTTGCAACAAATATTCCGATTGACAAACTTTTTGGTTTGTCGGAAAGCTCTTTCGATGCAGAATAATGATTTGCTAATAACTCAAAAGTGACCCCCTGGGACATTATGACTCACTTTGTGGTGACAGGTCACATATTATAGAGACGGAGCTGCATCGCTACATACCCATCTGCTAACGTGCAAACTGTGTCAGCAAGGAAAACAATCTGTTTACAACAGAGCTTCGATAGACTAGATCTTCTGATGAGAAGCATTGTCGGTGACCATACGAGGGTAAGCGAATTCCTCGGTGTCCCTTTTCATGTAAACATATCAAGCTAAGGTTTTACGTCCTCTCAACAGTAAACATCTTCTATACCTTTGCTTTGGGAGGAAGGATGGTCATGGTGATACGCTTAATCCACGGGGGGTTAGGAGGTTAGAGAAGGGTAGGGTGGGGGTGGGGGGGGGGGGGGTTCTCAAGGATGGTGATTATAGGGAGGGAGGGAGGGGGGAGGACTGTTATTAAGGCGCATTAAGAAAGGGATAGGGGTGGGGGGTGGTGGGGTGGGTGGGGTGGTAGTCAAAAAGTGGCTAGAAACCTCACACTCACAGCCAATCTATCTTAGTAATGATACAAGAACGAAACAGATTGACATATAATACTACAATACTGTACAATACAATATAAATATACTGCAAAGCAAAATACAAAACCGAAACAATTGGAGAGAGAGAGAGGGGGGGGGGGGGGAAAATAAAGAGAGAAAGAATGAGACAGTGTGAGAGAGAGAATGAGAGTACAAAAAAAAAACCCAGCTAGAAATATATGTCGTGCCTAACTCGCAGAATTGCATAGTCTGTAGATTAGGCAGCCACTTTGCCTAGTTTGTGAACTAGGCACTCAGACTGCCTAACTTGTAAACTAACTTTTCAGACGTGCCTAATCTACAGACTAGGCAGCCTAATCTGTAGAATAGGTAGCCTAGGGGTCTTTCGTAAAAAATAGTTCCCCCACCTTCTGGAAGTTCTGTGCTTGTATCTTCCTCTAATCTGCCACTCTCTTTGACTCTGCCTTTTCCCTCTACATTCTATCATCTGCTATCTTTCTGACTTATTGGCCCATTCTGCTGCCTCTTTCTAAAAACAATCTTCCAAATATTTGTTCTCCTTTGAGCTGCTCCGAAATCGGAATGCGTCGGCTGTACACTACCAGTGAAATCTGAAAACCAGATACCTTATCCATTGTGACCATATGGCCTGGGAACGCAGAAGACGAAGAAGAACAGAAGACACGCGAATCACTTATTTTTTACATGTTTTGCTCTGCGGATGACAATGGCTGTGACATGGCGTCTGTGAGTTTTTTCTCTTCCATTGCCACCTCTTTGTTGCATAATTGCCTTGACATGAGCAGTTTGTGAATCCTTGCATTGAATGGAGTGATGCAATGCGTCAGAAAGGCAGAACAGCCTCTTCGTTGATTTCGTCACGAGTAATAAGAGGAAAGTTGGTTCATTGAAAACCAGGTATTGTAAATGCCATGCTGCGTTCCTATTATGTAGGTGTCATCCCTGAGAGAGAGAGAGAGAGAGAGAGAGAGAGAGAGAGAGAGAGAGAGAGAGAGAGAGAGAGAGAGAGAGAGAGAGAGAGAGAGAGAGAGAGAGAGAGAGAGAGAGAGAGAGAGAGAGAGAGAGAGAGAGAGAGAGAGAGTGAGAGTTTGACAGACTGATTGATTGCCAAGCAGATAGACTTACCTTGATGATTTTCTTTACTCCCCCAACTTCAATGAGGCCGAATTTATTCTTGTATGTTCTCCTTGAGGTGAGAGATCCTGATAGTTCTTGAATAATTGTCTGGTAGACATCTCTGTTTGTAATTTCTTCATCCAGAGATGCTTCAAATTTTTTTAATTTTTTTGAAGTGTTCATCCATCATTAGTCTTTAATATAAAAAAAAATTAAAAAATCACAAAGGTCAAAATGCAGAAATTAAGAGTAAAAATGCACGGGAAAAGGAAAATAATGTATACTGCATTTGACACATTTTGAGCACTGTTCATAATAGAAAGATGAAGAAAGATGAAGGTCAGAATATGGTCATGTCATTTGTTGATAATCATTGGAGGCAAGTTATAACTTATGTGGCGGTACCATAGCCGATGAGGTTTAACCGAGGCGTGGTTACCGCTACACCTATCTATATTGTTAAAAACTCGGGACTTTACTGGTGTTGCACTGCCTCCGGGCAATGCAGCCAGTATTGTTCCCACCATCTTTGTATTTACAAATGTCCCATATGTGTCTGTGACCGAGAGGACGTAAAACACCATTTTTCATTCAAAACAAATCACATATCTATTAACCAACAAGACGAAGAACTTCTACTCTCTGTCACTATGCTACCCAAAGCTCTCTCAACTAAATATCATTATTGAACAACAACTCATAGTCCATGCACTCACTCACTCTGAGCAAGGTGTGCTCACTTTAGAATCAATGATTATCAACAAATGACATGCCCATATTCTGACCTTCATCTTTCTTCATCTTTCTATTATGAACAGTGCTCAAAATGTGTCAAATGCATTATACATTATTTTCCTTTTTCCTTGCATTTTTACTCTTAATTTCTGCATTTTGACCTTTGCATTCATTCATATTTGGTTGGTGTCTTTATTATTGCTATTGATTTTCACACAGACAGACAGACAGACAATGGAGTAAAAAGTCAATAAACTTTTTTGTTATGCAAGACTAAACAAAAAAACACAAACGGCCATCATATTATTTGTGGCAAATTTCCAAGTGATTAGCTCACTTTTCATCAGACCATATGACATCACTTTTATGACATCACTGTTGCATTCGTGGTGTTGCAATATAGAAGATATATGTAGGAGATTAAAACAAGGACTGCCTAATCTGTAGACTAGGCAGTCACAGCTGTTCCACCCCATACAAAATGAAGCTATTTAGTTAAAAGACTGAATTTAGAAATCTTAGATAAAAACTGCACCAAGCTTTTGCTTGTAAAAATATTTGGGCTGTATGTTCTTCATTGTATTTTTAATATATTTATTCCATCGGACTTATGGTAAAAACTTATTTTGTTGAGCAGTATCATACAACATATCTAGTAGAAAATGTTCTTGAATAATACACAAACATAAATAAAATTGCCCATGAGTGAACATCTAGCAATATCCACTGAATATGAGTAATTTAGTCACATACTAAAACATATTCGTGATTATAATCTATGAAAAGCAACTTATGGTAAACTAAAGTTGGCTTGAAACAACTTCTGAAAATATAGATAACCTAAATGTTCCTCCCGAAACAGCTGTGCAGTGCCTAGTCTACAGATTAGGCTGCCTAGTCTGTAGATTAGGCACGTCTGAAAAGTTAGTTTAAGGCACGATGTCGTGCCTAACTATGTCGTGCCTAACTCGCATAACTGCCTAGTCTGTAGATTAGGCAGCCACTTTGCCTAGTTTGTGAACTAGGCACTTGGACTGCCTAACTTGTAATATGAATCCATTCGGTCTAGCCGTTTGTGTGATATTCAAGTTAGGTCCAAAAACATTCTGCCAAAATCTCACCAATAGGTTTAATACTGTAAACATGCCATTAGAATAGTGTGCTCCAACTTTCCTGTAAATTTCAGCAAAATCGGCTAAAATCCAAGAAATCCCACCAATGGAAATAAGTGAATGTGACACAACCCAATTTACATAAAATTAAATAACTTTCAAACTATTTAACATTATCATCAAAAACTCTTTTCAGACCTTATAAGGGCTATAATCTCCAATAGTTATTTTTTGTGACGTCGCGTCCTGTTCCGGCTATTCTGTGAGCACAAATTTACCTGCAGGCACCCAGCCAGAGCACTTCCGGTTCGGAAATATACCGGAAGTGTTGGAAATTAACGTTCTAGTGAATACTGAAAATATGAATGCATTCAGTCCAGCCGTTTTCGAGATTTTCAAGATTGAAAATTCGCCGATTTCGCGGTTTTTCAGCAATATTTCGCCGAATGTTCGGCAAAATCATTTAATGTTTTAAATTTCGCTATCCCGTAATACCCCGCAACCTCGCTGAAAATGTCAGCAAAATCGGACAAGAAAAGGGGGGGGGGAGAGGAGTTCTTACAATAACAATAGTATTATCCCTAAAGGGGAGAAACATAATAATAATACATAGTATTTGATATACAGGAAAAGAAAGCACACAAATTCTAGCTTGCAGCGAATGTCCAAGTGTCTTACACACATCTCCAGGCCCTATTGTGACACAGAAATCAATTCTGATGTCCATAGCGCCTTTCTCTAGAATTAAACTCAAGGCATTCACTGAAACATTAACATGCACTGAATCACACACAATTGGGCTAACATACACCATCATTCTACACATTCATTTGACCATCATCTAATCTACGTGAAAGCTACTTGTGTAGAGAAAGCTCTTTGAAACAGATTGAGTTTTGAGTTGGGTTTTGAAAGCGGGAAGTGCTGATTGGTGACGGGGTTAAAAACAGGCAAGGAGTTCCAGACAGCAGGGGCCGCAAAAACAAAAACTGTGTTGTCCCAAAGACTTTAACCCTTTCACCGCCAAAGTCGCATTTTAGCACCACAATGATTTAACACCTATGTCACTAAAAGGCATCAAATTGGGGTCTATTATCCAAAGACCCTACTGTCTTAGTTTTGGGAAGCAAGGATAGACCTTATTTTATATGTGTCACAGAAGAATCCACAATACTGCAGATGGATTTTGTTCTCTACCCAGGTAAATTTAATGGAAATGTTTGGCTGAACTATGGCTGGCGGTGAAAGGGTTAAATTCACTTTAGGAACTTTCATCAGTTCGGCATGGGAAGGTCGGAGTGAGCGAGAAGGAGTGTAAGTGTGGAGAGCACCCGAGAGGTAGAATGGTGGTAGGGTCTGATCAAAATGGCGGAATGCAAGGACTGCCAGCTTGTACTCTAAACGAATCTGCACTGGCAGCCAGTGCAACTCCCTGAGGCTGAGTGGTGTGACATGGTCACGCCTTCGCTTTCGGAGTGTGAGCCGAGCCGCGCTGTTTTGGATTCGTTGCAAACGATCAATTTCTTCCTTTGGAAGGCCGAACGGAACCGAGTTACAGAAATCGAGACGAGATGTGACAGGGCGGTTGCGTGAGCTAGTTGAGGGGAATGACCGAATGGACGACACGGACGAGTTTATGTCTTACGTCCTCTCGACCGAAGTCATATGGGACATTGTGTATTGGACAACACGCAAGGGCTAAGGGTTTTATAAGCACGATTTGCTTTGGCTGAATAGAATGACTTGAAATGCTTCGGATACCAATTAGTACCTCACCACCACCACCTGATGGCAATTAACGAGCATAGCGTGTCTGAAGTAGGTAAAATAGCAATCCCTTGATTGACGCATTGAGTTTTACGATATATTGACAGAAGTTAATGGCGCATGGGAGATATTGGGTAGCTGTGGAGGCCTCCCGGGTCTGTTGCAGACACGCGAGATAAAAGCAAACTGTATTCAGCTTGAGTGGTCAATGACCAACCTGAAAGGTGTTTGGCTTGGACCCAGTTCTTAACATAAACAATCCAGTGGGTGGTGGTGGTGGTGGTTGTGGTGGTGATGGTGGTTGTGGTGGTGGTGGTGGAATGATGACTTATCTGTCTGTCTGTCTGTCTGTCTGTCTTTTTGTCTCTCTGTCTCTCTCTATGTCTTTTTGTCTCTGTCTCTCTGTCTCTGTCTCTGTCTCTCTCTCTCTCTCTCTCTCTCTCTCTCTCTCTCTCTCTCTCTCTCTCTCTCTCTCTCTCTCTCTCTCAACCAAATAATATGTCATTGCATGATTTATGTTTCTATCATTGTGACACCCCCATCAGGAAGGGGCCTATGCCTATATCTGATTAAAACATTTCGTATTCGCACTCTCTCTCTCTCTCTCTCTCTCTCTCTCTCTCTCTCTCTCTCTCTCTCTCTCTCTCTCTCTCTCTCTCTCTCTCTCTCTCTCTCTTTCATAAAGGCAAGTATGAAAAATGGCTACTCTAGGTCAATAACTTTTACCGTTGTAAAATAAAGGTTCATTATCATTATATATCTCTCTGTCTCTGTATCTCTGTCTCTGTCTATCTATCTGACTCTCTCTCCCCCCCCCCCCCCCCCCCCCCCCCTGTTTCTCTCTTCAAACGGCGTGTAAAAGATATACATTTACAAGAATGAGAAAGTTGATTTAACCCTTTCACCGCCAACGTCGCATTTGTGCACCACAAAATGATTTAACACCCATGTCACTAAAAGGCATCAAATCAGGGTCTGTTATCCAAAGACCCTGTTCTCTCAATTTTGGGAGCTAAGGATAGTCCTTGCTTTAATAATGTCACAGAGGAATCACCAATATTTCAGACATAATTTTTTCCCTACACAGGTAAGTTTAATGGGAAATCTTTGCAGAAAAATGGCTGGCGGCGAAAGGGTTAACCCCAAAAAGACATGTACAGTTATTCTTACAGAACGTTGAAGACTACGTTTGAGAGTGAGAGTTCTTTCAATGTTGTGGACATTAAATGTTTTAGAGATCATGTTGTCAAACTTGGACTGGGACTCTCGCCATTGGAAGGGGCTGCACTAAAATCTTACTTTACCAATCCAGATGATAAGTTATGCGGTTTATGCAGAGTGGTTGGAAGATGAACAACATTTCGTGTTATCACTGCCCTTTGCACAACAAAATTAGAGACAAATACTGAAGCCGTTGTAGTCCAAGCTCCTTTTTTTCTCTCTTTGTTTTTTTGCAATTCCCTGACGTTTCGGCTGGTGCCCTTTTCTAGGGTCTCTTTATTATTGTTTACAAGTCATACCCAGTAACAAGCGCTAAATCGCAATAGTTTGTGGCACGCGGTCTATTTTTACCACTCCAATCATGAGTCACCTCCCCTGGCTTTTCAATAATTTTAATCTGTAAACCAGAATGTTATCTCTGCACCATTTCGTAACTTTTTATATCTTTTGGAAAACATTTAAAACTATGTATCCTACTTATACTCATCAAAAGAAGCACCGCATACTCGTCGTGTCTGTTGTAGTGTCTGTATTACGTATGTTTATTATTTTGTACGCTTTTAAAATACATCATTTTAAAGAGCGGCCAGAAGTGTAGCCTCGATTTGAAGTGCGACAATTTTGGACGGACAGACCGAACATGACAAAGTGAGTTATAGGTTTGTGGCTTGAGCCACAAACAAAAATGATATCGCGTGTCTTTGCCACCACTGGGGAAAAAAACCTCACTCCGTATAAGGCAGAAAGAAATGAATCCAAACTGGGAAAACGTATAGAAATGGGGCCAAGGTACACGACGAAACCCCCAGCCAAGCTCCTTATCACAATTAACCAGATGCGAAAGACTTACTCCTCATACAAGGAATCTTGCTGTTTGTGGCTTTTTTGTCTTTGTCGCACATTTTGACAAAATGCGCACTTCAAATCGAGGCTACACGACGAAAATGGTGTTTTATCCTCTTGGTCTGAATCAGACACGATGGGACATTTGTAAATACAAATATGGTGGGAACAATACTGGAGGCAATGCCCGGGGCAGTAAAACCAGTAAATCCCGATTTTTTATTAATGAGAAACCAGGTTAGTAAAATCGAGGCCACTTCAAAATTAATTGAGGCCCAAAAATGATATTTTAAAAGCGTACAAAAAATAAAGATAAACTAATACAGACAAACAACAGACCCACGACGACGCGGTGCTTCTTTCGATGAGCATAAGTAGGATACGTTTTAAATGTTTTCCAAAAGGCATAAAAAGTTACGAAATGAAGAGATAACATTGGTTTACAGATTAAAATTATTGAAAATGAGATAACTTGATTGGGTGGTAAAAATAGACCGCGTGCTTATGGCGATTTCGCGCTTGTCTTTTCTATGCTACGACACAAACGAAATGAGTTTATCGATAATGTACGACATGAAATTACTTAATCTAGGAATGCGTTGTACGTTCTCTTATGATTTGATATAATGTTTTGTTTTTAAGACACACTGACGCATCACGATTAAGTCCCTCAGGGTGTTTTTTTGGGTGAGGGTAGCTGTGACCCGCATACAAATGTCCCCAACTTCAAATTGAGGCTGCTCTTTAAAATGATGTCTCGTTTTCAATTTGGAGACATTTGTATGAGAGTTATAGTTGGTCAAAACAATGTTGATGAAAATGATGTTTTACGTCCTCTCGGTCATAGACACATATGGGACATTTGTAAATACAAAGATGTTGGGAACAATACTGGCTGCAATGCCCGGAGGCAGTACAACACCAGTAAAGTCCCGAGTTTTTAACAATGCCTCGGTTAAACCTCATCGGCTATGGTACCGCCACATTGGACAAGTTATTAATTGGTCAAAACAAGATTTCTTACCAGCTATAAAAGGGAAAACACGTAAAACCCTTGATTTTGACTCGTGGCCTTCAAGTCTGAATTCTATGCCATACATGCTATTTTTGTGTTCTAGGGGCCGAACACTAGTTGGCCCTCTACTCTGCTCATGTCTATTAGGGGTTTTATTATATCAAAATAAGGTATCTAATTTTAGCACTGGACAACGGGTTGAACCCGAAACGTCGTGATTCATTTTGTTCTGTGTTTTTTGTTGTTGTTATTAAATCTTTTCTTGGGGGTTTCAATTTCGACTCTATTTCAATGTGTTGTGATACTTACCTAATATACTGGTCTCCAAAAGTTAAGGGCCGGCTTCTGTTTTCAGTAGCTTGATATCTATTTATTGTACGCTAAGACAACAATGAAGAAAATGGCAAAACTTAGGCTACTCAATAACTTTCCTTCCTGTTGCACGTGCCTGAACCAGTTGTGCAGACATTGCAGTACAGCAACAGCGTTTTCAGGTACGCTTAAAATGTGGCAAATTCACGAGAATTTCACGAAAGTTTGGTCTCTTTTCGCTGAAGAATCAGGGCTGATGCAGGTTTCTTGCCTATTGCACGTGCAAGGCATGACGATAGTGAACACTGCTGAGTAAAAGTTAGACACGAATGTGTATTTAAGGGCGGCAACCAGAGCTCTCAATAAGCGTGCCTCCAAGACAGAAGAGAGAAGATCGTTCTTCCGGCCCTTAAATTTTGGAGACCAGTATAGTTTACAGCACAGCCTTTCGCAGGTGTAGTAAGCAACCAATATGAACAATGAAGAAACAAAGCAACCTAACCCGGGGTGTAAGTGGACTGTTTGCCTGTCATAAAACCTCTAAATAATTCAATACCAGTGAGACTGAATGAACACGCACAATAGGGATTAGGCCGGGTTCACATTAGACGCGTAAGTTCCGTACGGAAATCCCTAAATAGTTGGAAGAAAGAAGGATAAAAGTGCGCAAATCTTTTCCCAGAGAGAGAGAAAAATAGAGATTTAACGCCTTCTGGGTCAAAAGACCATTTGGGGCATTTAAAATTATACAGATACCGGAAAAAAAGTGGATTTTTGAGTGAAAAAATATAATATTTTAAAATTATAAATTGTATGTTTTTCAAAATTTGAGTACAGTTTTTGGAAAGAGATTTGAGTTTTAATATTTAGTCTAAAATGTATGTTTGTGATAAAATATTTGTTTGTAAAAAATATTTAGCTGTTTGCTTTTTTTTAAAAGTCTGGCAGATTGGAGGAAATCTATGATTAAAAAACCCCAGGGCTACAGTTAAAATCCATGTTCAAAATCTTTTCCCTTTTTGTTTGTTTCGCTTATTTATGGATTGCGCACGGGTTACCGCATGGGATATCCGCTTCTTTACATTCTTAATGTGTTCTTAATGTGTTCAGACATTATGGATAAATAGTGAGATGTATAATTTTAGAACATTTTTGAATTGTGCTCCCCTATACTTTCTCTTTTTTGTCTTCAGATTTTACTCTTTTTTCCGCCGTTTGTTTGTTCATAGGCATTGTTGTTGATGTTGTTGTTGTTGTTGATGTTGTTGTTGATGTTGTTGTTGATGTTGTTGTTGATGTGTTTTTTGTTGTTGTCGTTTTTTCTTCTCCATTGATTATCAAATTTACTAATGTTTAAAATAATTTGTGGTTTGATTTTCAATCCTTTGACTTGAGCCGGGAAATTGTTCTGGAAATGTATTGCTAATTAGCTTGGTCAAATCAGTTCATTTCTTAGATTTGTTAACTTTTCATTAATTTCTAATTAGTGGTTTGTTTGTTATTTTTTTATTTATTAAAATGACTACTAATATATCTTATCTTTTTTCAACAGTCGTCATAAGTGGAAGTGGGGCCTGGGCCGTTCCGGTTGAACTGGGGGGTTTAATGCTCTTAACCCAGGGTAAGCAGCAGGTCTTTCTCCTTTCTATATTTTTTTTAAAAATTCTAATAAAGAATGCGCCCTCCTAGTTCCGTCGCGTCTATCCTCAGAAGTGGCGTCTGCGACGTATACCCCCAGATCCAGATCCAGATCCAGAATCAGGTTCGCTCAGTTTCATGACAATAATCCTAGGCTGATCCTAACCCTATCCCTTTCCCGAGAGTGGCAGAACGTTGCTTCTCAGTGAAAATTTCCATTGCAAGAATTTGATGGGGTCGTGTCTATATGTCCACGTGTCTATGTGTCCACGTGTCTATGTGTCCACGTGTCTATGTGTCCACGTGTCTATGTGTCCACGTGTCTATTTGATGGGGAGAGGGTGTCTAAAGTACAAGTTTTCCTAGTTCCAAAGTTTGCAAACTGTACCAGCAATGAAACTAATCTGTTTACAACAACAGAGCCTTGCTAGATATAAATATTTAGTTTCCATGAACATAACACCACTTCCATAGAATTGTCAGCAACTGCGTAATTAATTCTTTAGTGCGCCTCTCATGTAACTCCCGCTAAAAAAATGCAATCGTCATGGGTGATGCCTTTAATCCCAAGGAGGCTAAAATTATAACAGGAGAAATGGACTCATTTAATAGGAAATGTGTGTGTAAGGAGGGGTAGGAGGGGGGTGGGGGGTGTAGGGGTGGAATGGTAGGGGTGTTTATGAGTGTAACTCGAAATTTGGCTAGGTTCTAAGAATTTACCACCAACTATTTCTCGCAGCTCACACAAACGCCAAGGACGGGCTTTGAAAACGAAGAAACGGGCTATATAATTAGGCCTATGCAATGCTGCCTTTGGTTAAAACTGAAAGATCCACCCGATCACGTGTCAAAATCACGGGTTTCACGTGTTTTCCCTCTTATAACTGGAAAGAAATCTTGTTTTGACAAATGGACCTAAATTAAAACCGACACATCAGTTTAAAGAGCAGCCTCAATTTGAACTTGGGGAAATCTGTATGTGGGTCACAGCAACCCAGATCAAACCGAGGGACTTAATCGTGGTGCGTCACTGGGTCTTTACGCACCACTATAGGACAGTATAGAGTCGCGGATTGCTTTTTCTAGGTTGTTTTTGCTAATTACCCTTTTTGCGTTGGCATTGTCTAATTTTCGCACGGGAACGGGCGAGGGACTAATGATCCACCGATAAGTTGACTGAACTCCTTCAACAACACACACACACACACCCCCCCCCCCCCCCCCCTCCCCTCCGCCGCGACTGTGAGTCAAAATTAGTAAGTATAATTATTGTCAAGCGCCTCAAGACATGGCATTGTACGCGTTGCATTGCTAAGTATTTACTGGCAAGCTTTCAAAATTTGGCCACTTTTTGTTTTATTGTATTGAAAACAATGCAAATTGTAGCAACATATGGCTTGTACCCACGTGTCGTCATATCCGGCCACAAGGAGCGCCATATTATGGGAGACCGCCATCTTAGTCACTAACTTTGTTTCAAAAATGCCAGATCGATGCTGCGTATTTGGCTGTTTCAATTCGAAACTTATCTAAACTGTATTTATAACATCTGGATGTTTTCTTTACACATTTAGATAACATTTTCACTTTGTTTACACACAAATAAGGACTAAGATGGCGACACTTCCGTTGGAAGGGTCGAGATGCGCACGCAGGTGGGTTGGAGCCATAACCTTCGTATTCTTAACTATTCTGTGATTTTCTCATTTCCTTTCCGTTTCATTGTATGCTTTCATTAATATGGGTTAACCATGTGCTTTTGTATTTCCAGTATTGTCCCACTATATCATTGTGATTGTTAATGCATTGTATTGGTTACTGTTCTATGTGTTTCCCCCCAATGAAAGGGGCTGTAGGCCCAAACTCACTACATTTCCGACTTCCGACTTCTCTCCTTTTCGCTTGCTGACTTGCTCGAATTTTTTTTGGGGGGCAGGAAGATATATCTGCACCCCCCCCCCCCTCCTCTGAGCGAAGGGGGAGGGGGCAGCCGCCCCACTGTATCCCCTGTTCCTACGCCACTGGTGCACGTACACACACGCGCGCGCGCGCACGCACACACTAACTAGCCCCACCTCCCTTCTACACTACACTTATGCCTACTTTGATTCATCCATAAGCGCGCGTTTTACCTATTTTCTAAAAGCGCGCGTCCAAAAAATGAAGCTAGAAAGAGCGCAATGTTTTGTCCAATAAGAGCGCATCTTTGGAACCTAAGAAAGATTGAGGATGCCCAAAATAGCGCGTTGTAAAATATGATGTGAAACCCTAACCCTATATCCCTAACCCTATCCCTAACGTGGTGATGTGTTGAATCGTGGACATATCGAAAGTTTCTTTCTCCAAAACAGCAAGAAGACTGAAGTTTAGCAAACAGACGAGTGCAAATGGTAAATGTCTGGTGAGAACGATTTCACCTATGCGCGCTTATTAGCACGAAAACCACACATTCACGTGCGCTCTTTTTGGCATGAGCACGCGCTCTTATTAGCATGCAAAATGCGCTCTTTTAGGCGCGCGCTTATTAGCGGTGCGCTCTTTTCGACTGCTCCGAACCACAGAGGGGTCCCCGATCCCTGATCATTACATCAAGCTAAGTAATGTAATGCCTATACGCGGGTACCTAGGCCTACATAGTCCGGCCCCCTTTTTGTTGAATGGCTGCTTTTTTCTCTCTCTCTCCCTTCTTTCTTCTTCTTTTTCTTATTGAAAAAAACCCAACAACATAGATACCTAGCCAGCAGGACTTAAAGGTGGACCCTGACGGATGCGTTTTTGCAAGAAACACGTCGAGGTCACCACGAAAACACCCTTTACAGAGATGGCAACACTCACTTTGCTCTGGTTTCCTAGACATCAAGCCGTCAAATCGGCGATTCCTCCTTGGCGGAGGTGCTGGAGGTCAAATTATTTCACTGAAAGAGAAGGCGTGTGACGTCTCTTTTGTAATGGCCGCCTAAGTTTAGACCAAATCGTTTGCACGGAATTTTCGCAATACAAGCCTTTTTTATTTTGGGGTAAAATTGTATACAGTTTATTTAAAGGCGTTTCGCTCACAACAAAGGAAATAGCTTCTTCTTTTTTTTTTTACTGCACTACAAAAAAGAAAAAGCTTCAACCACAATGGGATTGACCTTCACCCACCCCATCCAAAATGGCTACTCTCTCCGGCATCTCCGCCAAGGAGGAATCGCCGTTTTGACGGCTAGATTTCTAGGAAACCAGAGCAAAGTAAGTGTTCCGATCCTTGAAAGGGCTGTCTTTCTGTTGATCTCGACGTGTTCCTTGCAAAAACTCATCCGTCAGGGTCCACCTTTAAGTAATGAGGCGTGAAATGTAGATTGATATGCCTCCGAGTTCTGATAGAATGATCTACTTGCTGAATAAGCCACACGCGATATTTGTTTGAGATTAGGAATGATAGAGATCCTTTGACCCACAGACTATCTTTGAATGTCTTTGGTTGACCCCAATCGCATTCAAACAAATCACCCCCCACCCCCACCCCCACTGCGGTGTTCTTTGACTCACGCACCCGAGAGGGTCATTTTAACAAGCGCTAAATCGCAATAGTTTGTGGCACGCGGTCTATTTTT
>CM065700.1:18633793-18641293 GCA_017654935.2 Phymorhynchus buccinoides | reverse complement strand
TTGTGGTCGAGGAAATGATAAGTGATTATGTCTATGGATGTTGAATGTAAATGCATTTGTTACCTTTTTAGGCGCGTTTCCATTGACAACGTTATGCATGCATATTGCTTTATTGGAGAATAGTCTATTTTGTAGTGTTAGAATATTAAGTTTTTGTAATCATTATTTGTCAAAGAACTGGATTTTAAAGACCCACCACGTCTTGCGTCAAAATCATGTTTTTCACGTGTTTTCCCTCTTCTAGTTGGTAAGAAATCTTCAAGGCATAAGAGGGAATGTGACACGTGACTTGGGGGGTCTTTAACAAAATTATTTGTACTGCCTTTTCATACAAACGATGTATTACTTTTAAGTTAGTTTGACTACAATTATCCCATAGCGTGGATGCATAGTCTATTATTGGGAGTATGTGGGCACAGAAAAATAGTTTACGAGAATGGGTATCCAGAAAGTTTTTAATTTTTGTTAATTGAAATACTTTTCTAGAAAGACGTTTTCCCACGTACGTTAGTAACAAACAGACAAGCAAATTCAAAAACATAAGTCTCCTTGGCGGAGGAAAAAAAAAGTCAACAAGTGTGTCGCCTAGAGGCGGAAAAGTTCCCTCGCTGATGACCTTTACCTTGATGAATACTCTTTTGGAATCATCATTAAGCTTCTAAATGTCTCAAAAATGTGTGGTTGTAAATGACGGGTTACAGATGGTTCTATAGGCAGACTATAACCGTAGTGACGTTGACCTTGACCTTTCTTGCACTTATAGTACTTGGCATTTGCATGCCAAATTTGAACATTCTATATCCAACGATGTGAACTATATGGCAACAAGAAGAAAATTAATTTACGTTTTCAAGGTCTAAGCTTCAAGGTCAAGGTCAGCGTGGTTATTATTTTTGTATGGGACCCTTTGTGTACCGTGATGCATCACCATATTAAATTTGAAGCGATTCCATGCAGCAGTTCTTGATATACAGCCTTGGGGTTCGAACCCCGTGATTCGCATGCAGGCACGTGCGCACGAATGCACAGACAAATTCATGATTATAATGTTATAGCCCTTTTATCAAAAAAACCGTTGAGAAAACACCGCATTCAAATACGTGCAAAACTTTGCGAGATATTAGTGATCAAATGTTTTAGGGTTTTAACCCCTCAGCATGATCTTGACCTTGACCTTGAAATAAAATTAAAGCAATCAGTCGATAAGTAAAAAATTATCCTCTAAAACTTGTACACTAAAAGTGATTGAAATAGACTGAACGGCATGCAACAACAAAAAGCGGCCGGACGCACGCTCGGATAAACGCACGGACGCACAGACGCATGCACGCACGGACGGACGGATGAAACAAAAACAATAGTTCCCAAAGCTTCGCTCGGGGGAACTAGCAGCCGAGCCTTTCTAAGTGTAACACACACCAATTTTCATGGCTTATTATATATTAAGTCAACTTCAGTAAAAGTATATTCCAAGCAAACAAACGTGCCTTGACTCTTACAGTAGTCCTTATCCTTATTTAACCAACAGCTTATAAAATAGTGATCAATGGAAAACCAACAAACCACGTCTAATCTCTGACAGAGATTCTGATCAGGAAGATGTGATTTTGAATAGGAAAAGCGAGTTATCAGGTGTGAAGTGACGGGTTTTACTCTCTCTCTCTCTCTCTCTCTCTCTCTCTCTCTCTCTCTCTCTCTCTCTCTCTCTCTCTCTCTCTCTCTCTCTCTCTCTCTCTCTCTCTCTCTCTCTCTCTCTCTCTCTCTCTCTCTCTCTCCCTCTCTCCCCACCCCCACCCGTATGTGTGTTTGCGTGTATATTGTGTGTTCGTGTTCGCTGTTCGCGCACACGCATGCGTGCGTGTGTGTGTGATAAAATAATATTCAAACACCTATGGCTACGCACACTTTGTAAACACAGACAATCACACCACACACACGTGCGCGCGTGCGCGTGTCCGCACGCATTAGAAGCATGGAAACAAGGCAAAATCTTAGGTTTCTTTTTGGATAACTCTATTTTGCTTTTTCACTGCAGTCTTTATTTGTTGGAAAGTCACGAACTGAAAGCATACAGAAACTGCACTATAATTCTGCACACACACACACACACACACACACACACACACACATTTAAAAAAAAAAAAAAAAACAAAACATCACATAGCTTACTTCTTTGTTCTTCACTTTGGATGTAGGCCTAAACAAAGCTGAAAGGATGTGACCAAACTATGGAATATGCTCAAATAATTATGATAGACTCTCTCTCTCTCTCTCTCTCTCTCTCTCTCTCTCTCTCTCTCTCTCTCTCTCTCTCTCTCTCTCTCTCTCCCCACCCCCACCCGTATGTGTGTTTGCGTGTATATTGTGTGTAGGTAATGGTACTGGTAATGCCTAGTACCGGTAACTCTGAGTACCGGTTTCGTTGGGTCCGTGAAATATTATATTTGTATTTTTGTGGCTGAAAACCCAATTGTTAGTAATAGGGGAAGACGGGGTAAAAAGCGCATGGGCGGGTAAGAAGCCCACCCCAATTATCTCATGAAATAAAGAAAATTTCAGTCAAATTTGCCCATGAGACGAATGCTAGACATTAACGCTCGTCTCATAACGCTCGTCTCATGGGCAAAATTAGACTGAAATTTGCTTCATTTCATGAGATAATTGGGGTGGGCTTCTTACCCGCCCATGCGCTTTTTACCCCGTCTTCCCCTAGGCCTAAATATCCGTGCATATTCGTCTGACATTGTTTTCAATAATAATGTTAATAATAATCATATTAATATTAATATTAATAATAATAATAATAATAATAATAAATAATAATAATAAAAATAATAATAATAATAATAATAATAATAATAATAATAATAATTATATAAAAATTTTAATATATGGCGCAATATCCTGATAAGCTCAGCTCAAATCTCAAGTTTCATACATAAACATTGTGATCTATATGTCGTGCCGAATCTCCAAGTAATCGGCAAATCGTTGCCTATTTCATGTAGGGGAAGACGGGGTAAAAAGCGCATGGGCGGGTAAGAAGCCCACCCCAATTATCTCATGAAATGAAGCAAATTTCAGTCTCATTTTGCCCATGAGACGAGCGTTAATGTCTAGCATTCGTCTCATGGGCAAATTTGACTGAAATTTTCTTTATTTCATGAGATAATTGGGGTGGGCTTCTTACCCGCCCATGCGCTTTTTACCCCGTCTTCCCCTATTCAGCAACGATTTGCCGAATCTGTGTAAAAAATAAATTTGTTTGTTTTCTGGCCTATTTCGCGGAATAAGCGACCGATTACGCAGAATGGGCATCAGAATACGCGGAATCGGCAAGTTTGCCTATTCCGCATAATTATTCGGCAAGTTTCGAGTGACTAATTATCACATTATCAAACCTGTTAGTGTCATACTCTGTCAGTGTGTGTGATTTATATTATGAATTTTCGTGTTCCGGTGAAAGGCACGGCCGGACCAAAACATTTGGTCTGGAAAGCCCAATTATTGCGCTACGTGTTTTCTTCACTAATATAATGATCTTTCAACGGCTTGCTTTGACAGTCTAGACATTTTCTGTCTTCCTTTTTTTGTATATTTTAAACCAGTATTTTAAGGCACGCAACCGCGAGATTAGGGGAAGACGGGGTAAAAAGCGCATGGGCGGGTAAGAAGCCCACCCCAAATAAAAGAAAATTTCAGTCAAATTTGCCCATGAGACGAATGCTAGACATTAACGCTCGTCTCATGGGCAAAATGAGACTGAAATTTGCTTCATTTCATGAGATAATTGGGGTGGGCTTCTTACCCGCCCATGCGCTTTTTACCCCGTCTTCCCGCTTTACGTCTTCTCGACCGAAGAGACATTACTTTAAATTTAGACGGGGTAAAGGCACGCAAATGTTAAGAGCTGTTTATATGGGGTGGGTATCGACCCGTCTCTCCGTAAATTAATAGGTTAGGAGTTTTTGCTCCGACTCTTCAACACTTTTTGCGCGCAAAAAGATGAACACTTTCTATCACTTTGAACTGAGTAAGGCCTCATATTTCTGAAGCGTAAAGCAACATAGGTTTCACCTGCGCATCGAAAAGTTTAAAGAATACATAAAGACGGGAAAGAAGGACAAAAAGCCCATGGGGCGGATAAGAAGCCCATGCCAATTATTTCATGAAATAAAGCAACGTTCAGTCATATTTTGCCCATGAGACGAGTGTTCATGTTTAGCGTTTGTCTCATGGGCAAATTTGACTGACATTTTCTTCATTTCATGAGATAATTGGCATGGGCTTCTTACCCGCCCATGGACTTTTTACCCCGTCTTCACCTACATATAATCTAATTTGCCAAGGCTGTACATTGTTGTCATTATATCTACTATCTTACCTTTAGCCTTCCTTGCATAATCTGACAATGAAATTTCCATGGATAACCTAGTTGACAATGTTAAAACCCAAATATTTTGCAGCTGTTAATTAACCCATTGACTGCCTGAGAAAATTAAAGGGAAAAAAATCGTTGTAAAAATCATGCCATGAAAAAGACAACTGACAGAGCCAATCTGGCAAAATGGTCTGGGGATATAACTCTCTTGACTGCGTCAGAGCAAAAACCAGCATATCAGAGTTATTCCTCTTCATCTGATGACGTCATCAGTGATGTCATCAAGTTCAGTACGTGATACGTTATATGGCAGTCAAGGAGTTAACCATTTCGATTTCTTCTCTTTTATAAAACTGTTTATCGTATTTTCTCAAATGTCCGCCTTTTCTGAAAATCATAACACACACGCGCGCACACACACACACACACACACACACACACACACACACACACACGCGCGCGCGCGCGCATGCACGTACGTACGCACACACGCACACAACTACCTTGACAGAAGAAACTCAGGGTGAAGAACAGCAACGCAGAAACCGCGGGGATGCTTGACCACCACTGCATCATGATTGTCGCGAGTGAGACTTGCAAACAGAGGGAAGGAAGGAAGGAAGGAAGGAAGGAAGGAAGGAAGGGAGGGAGGGAGGGAAGAAGAAAGGAAGAAAGGAAAACAATCAGGAAAACAGAACTTGGAAGAACGAAGTAGACGCGTAAAGCAGAAGCGGGACAGGAAGAAGAAAGTAAAAAAGAAAACAAGTAAGGAGAGAGAGTTCTCTTCCTGTAGATGTGATGACAGAAAGACAAGACGACTCTTCTCATTGGCGGTGTCCTGTCTTAAGTACCCCCTTTTATTCTTCAAAAAATGCCTCCCTCCTCAGCCCCGCCACTCCCCCAACACCCACCCACACCCACCACCGCCGCCGCCCGGGTGCGTCTCAGTTTGCCTAATGACAGTTCGCCTACTCCATTAATCTCGACCTTCCCGTGCCGGTGTGAAGAGGATATTCTACCTCATGAAATAAGTAGGCATTCCTCATTCGAATAGTGTTTTATCGTCCGCCATTGTGGATTTTGCGAAACTAAGTACATCGATTTCTCGGCAAAGATGTAGATTTACACCCTCCTGCTCTATTTCTTGGTTCTTTCCGTGGTTAGGGATAGGGTTAGGGTTAGGAATAGGGTTAGGGTTAGGATGGTTATAGTTCGCACGCGAAGGGTACTTATTTCACGGCAGCTACTTATTTCTCATGACACCGGCATTCAACTTCCCCGATGTCACGAAAACTCAAGCGTAACATTCCGCCTAAAAGAATTAGCACGACGTTCTCGCCTTAATCAGCCTCAACATAGGTTATCTCGAAACAGCAAAATAGAAGCCGAAATGGCTGTGAATCCCCCTAACTCTAAACTAGGGGAAGACGGGGTAAAAAGCGCATGGGCGGGTAAGAAGCCCACCCCAATTATCTCATGAAATGAAGCAAATTTCAGTCTCAGTTTGCCCATGAGACGAGCGTTAATGTCTAGCATTCGTCTCATGGGCAAATTTGACTGAAATTTTCTTTATTTCATGAGATAATTGGGGTGGGCTTCTTACC
Source organism: Phymorhynchus buccinoides (assembly GCA_017654935.2). Taxonomy (NCBI): domain Eukaryota; kingdom Metazoa; phylum Mollusca; class Gastropoda; order Neogastropoda; family Raphitomidae; genus Phymorhynchus; species Phymorhynchus buccinoides. The sequence goes on along the minus strand of CM065700.1, from coordinate 18,635,308 downwards.
CGCCCATGCGCTTTTTACCCCGTCTTCCCCTACATTTACAAGTTGGAGTTTCTGTATAATAATAATAATAATAATAATAATAATAATGATTATTTATATAGCGCCTATTCTCTGATTTAGGGCTCTCTAAGCGCTTTACATATTGAATACAAATACAACATAGAATATGCATTATATTATACAATCAGATCATGACGAACGTACATAAATCATAAATACGATAAACGGTTTTTATAACGGAGAAGAAATCGAAATGGTTAACCCCTTGACTGCCATATAGCGTATCACGTACTGAACATAAATCATAATAATGTCGGTTCTTGATTTATTCTAGGTTGAATAATAATACTGTCCTTTTTGTAACTTAACGTTTTTCTGATGAAATGTTGTTTTTTCATTCTTGAATAATCGGTCCCAAAGTGGAAATAGGTCCCACATAATGATCGACTTGCATTGACGCGATACCGGGAACAATCATTTAATTTGTCGTATTGGTTTGTTAATTAACCCTTTCAACGCCAGCCATGTTTAACCCTTTCACCGTCAAAGTCGCATTTTAGCACCACAGTGATATAACACCTATGTCACCAAAAGGCATCAAATTGAGGTATATTATCCAAAGACCCTGTTGTCTTCGTTTTGGGAAGTAAGGATAAACCTGATTTTATATACGTCACAGAAGAATCCCCCAATACTGCAGATGGATTTTGTTCTCTACCCACGTAAATATAATGGTCATTTTTGGCTGAAATATGGCTGGCGGTGAAAGGGTTAAGCCAAAATTATTCATGAAACTTACGTGGGTATACAGAACAGATTTCGTCTGCAATATGGCTTCCCCCCCCCCCCCCCCCCCCCCCCACCCCCACCCCCACCTGCGTGCGCATCTCGACCCTTCCAACGGAAGTGTCGCCATCTTAGTCAGATTTGTGTGTAAACAGCATCGATCTGGCATTTTTCAAACAAAGTTACTGACTAAGATGGCGGTCTCCCATAATATGGCAAGCTCCTTGTGGCCGGATATGACACGTGGGTACAAGCCATTGGGGGTCCCTCTGTGAGATGCATGAAATAATGACTACCCTTCCATCCCAAAATTGTGACCCAGCACCACGAAAGGGACATTAAGTCGCTGGGCTAGTTTCTCACAAAAGGCTTGCAAAGTCAAAAAAAAATCATTTTTTCTCAATTTTGAGTTATGGGTATTTTTGTGTTCTCTAACATCTTATCTTTCATAATATTAACGGATAGTCTTTAACCCTTTCACCGCCAAAGTCGCATTTTAGCATCACAGTGATTTAACACCTATGTCACTAAAAGGCTTCAAATTGGGGTCTATTATCCAAAGACCCTATTGTCATAGTTTTGGTAAGTAAGGATAGACCTTATTTTATATATGTCACAGAAGAATCCCCAATACTGCAGATGGATTTTGTTCTCTACCCAGGTACATTTAATGGAAATGTTTGGCTGAAATATGGCTGGCGGTGAAAGGGTTAATATGGTCTCTAATTA